>CM076583.1:254356553-254706811 GCA_034641835.2 Pinus albicaulis | reverse complement strand
CACTAATCCAACAACAAAGAGTGAAATGACATGATGCCCTCATCAAGAAGTAGACATTCCACGAAGCTAATTGGGCACTTCTGTATGATTCTAGGTTCCAGGATTTCCCAGGAAAACTCTAGACCAAATGGTTAGGCCCATATGAGATACAAAAGGTGCATGATAATGGCAGCCTCACATTAGCCACCATTGATGGGTCTGGCTACTCTTTTGAAGCAAATGGACATCGAATACGCCTCTATCACAAACTTCTTACCAGGGAGTCCTTTTGCCAACAGCTACGGGAAGATTCCACTATGCAAATTCTTGCTGAGGAGGGAAACCCTTCCACAACACTAGTTCAATGAAGGAATATAATTTTTCTCAGAACTTGTACATAATTTTTCCTTTTTACTTTTGATTGGATTTTATTGTATGTTAGTTTTGATTCTTTACTCTATTTTCTTTGCTATTCCCTATAGGGAACAACTACTGTTCCCTCTAAGGAACAACAATTTTTGTATCTATCTTCCTTGTTGTTCCCTATAGGGAAAAGTTGTTGTTCCCTCTAAGGAACAACAATTTCCGTATATTTTTCTTTTTTGTTCCCTATAGGGAACAGCTGATGTTCCCTATAAGGAACATCGACTTTTGTGTGAATTTTTCTTTGTTGTTCCCTAGAGGGAACAACCGTTGTTCCCTAGAGGGAACAACCGTTGTTCCCTCTAAGGAAAAACAAATTTTGTGTGAATTTTTCTTTTTTGTTCCCTACAGGGAACAGATGTTGTTCCCTATTAGGAACAACAATTTTTGTGTGTATTTTGCTTTGCTGTTCCCTACAGAAACAACAATTTTTCATGTGAATTTTGTTTTTCTCTTCCCTACAGGGAAAAAATATTGTTCCTTCTATGGAAGATCTATTGTTCCCTCTTTGGAACAGAAAAATTATTTCAGTATAGCTTGCTTTGTTGTTCCTTACAGGGAAAAATTGCTATTCCCTTTAAGGAACAACACTTTTTTTATATTGCTTTTGCTATTTTCTTTCAAAAGAATAGCACTTTGTAAATATTTTTGAAGGACATCCTATTGTTATCCCTCAACCACCCCAGTTTCACTTTGTATGATTCTCTTAATGACATGAAAAGTACAATATGTATGGAGGTATAGTGGAACAAGAAAATATCGTGAATATTATCATTTTTAACAAGATTGCTTTGTGATGATCCATAAAAATAAAAAGACACAGTTATCTATCTCACTTTACTGCCTTCATTTCCACTATAAATTAAACTGATTTATTATCTGTATCATGTTGGTTCTCCCTTTTCTGTATAACTGTCTCTATATATTATTAATAAGATTATGAGTATATTCTTATTCTATATTGATATGTCAAACTGCTTCCACCATCCCTACTCTTAAGGAGTGATGAGCCACCAATAGGGATTAAAAAATAAAAATTGTATAAAATAAAAGGAGATAAAAATAATATATGTACATTTACTAATGATTTTATGATTTTCCACAAGGGAGGATATGGGGTCTCATCTCGAGCCAGCCTACAATGATCATAAGGAAGAAGCAATTTGGCATTCCCACTTTGGCCACCACACCAAGGATATGATCCAATGGATGCATGAAAAAATGAAGTCCTTGGAAACAGGAGAGTCTCATCACGAGCTGGCCTGACCACTCTCGCTACTTCCTATTGAATGTCAATGTGCTCACCTGGTAACCAAGCCAGCACATTGGTCTCCGCTATAGAACATCATAAGATATTTCCCTAGTTATAAATAGAGGACCATGGTTCTCAAGGGTTAAAAAGAAACTCTGTCGAGGCTATGGATGCCTGCGGGCAGCAGAACATTTGCTAATGGTATTGAAGCTTTATTTTACATCAATAGTTATTATAATACCCTTTTCTTATAAATCTTTGCTCCGGAGAGATTATGGCCCTAACATCCCATTGAACCTATATGCATGAATATTTTTAAAATTCAATCATAATAGTTTAAGTGGAATAATGGCATCAAAAGTATTATTTCTTGTGATTTTGTTGTTGTTCCCTTTTTCTTTACTATATCACATCATGACAGCTTATCATTTAGAATTCACGGTACAAGCCTTGATTTCACTCCACCATACTCTTTCTGATCTTGTTATTAATACGCATGCCTTACCAACCCATTACTCCTGTACCTTTCCGCCAGCACCTTACCCTTTTCATTTCATGCAGTCGAGGACTACCTATCATTTTGAAGGGAGGCAGGGACCACCAGTGTACTTATGAGTGTGCTATTGTTCTCTTATTTGATTGTGCGGAATAATAAAACATTCCATGATTGCAGTGCATGTGGTATGATAATAGCCTCAATAATGGAATAAAACATCATATAACCATTTGTTGTTCCTACACTTATCCTTTGCAGAGCTACAACACTATGGGAGGAAGAGAAGTACGCAGAGAACCATTGATATTGGATGTCTCTAATACGGCCAGGGAAATTTTAACTTAGGCTGGGTGGATAACGTTCCTTACAAGATTCCAACCACCTAGCGAGGAAATTTCCATCGAGTTTTTACAAAATGTACAGAATGGAAATTCTGTGGTAAGGGAAAGGCAAATCACAGTATCAGACACGGTGATAGCAGAAGCATGTGGGTTACCTGCAGAGGGACCTGTGTGGTCTAGTAAGCGGATGAAGCTGCAAGGTGCTATAGAAGTTTTCAGAGATGAAGGACAATAGCTCATCAAAAAGGGTAAGGGCATTCGGCCATCCTCTCTTGAAGAACCATGGGGGGATCTAGCAAAAATCGTACAGAATTACATTACATGCAGCGGGAAAAAAGATGTGGTAAGGCCGCATCAACTGAAACTTTTAGCAATTTTAAAACAAAAATGCTCTATTAATTTACCTGCATTGTTAAACTCTTTATTGCATGACATTTCTGAGAGACTAAGATAGTCCCAACATGTAGAAACTGTGGTAAGTCATCATTGTTTGATTAGGCTAGTAGTCAGCTATAACCTTTCCCAGTAAAAATCAAGCTGGGATGACTTACTTTTAGCTCCGGAAGGAGGTTTAGCCCTGCCTGCACCTAACCAGGTTCAAAAAAGGAAAAGGACCCCTATTTCAAGGGGCATACCTCAAGAGTGCAGAAATTATGCAAGGCTGAGCTCGAGGAAAGGAATGGCCGAAAATTCTCAGGACAATATTATCCCTCAAAAGCGTAGACGGTCCGTAAGGTTGAGGTCAAGAGCATAAGTGGTCGAAAAACCTCAAGGTTGTACCAACCAACATTTAGAGTTATCTAGCCTGATAAGAGAACAATGCTTGCAACTAGAACCGCAAGACCAGGGTGTTCCTGAATCAAATCATGAGGAAGAAGCAGAGCTTTCAGATGAACAAAGAAATGAATCAAGACTCCCCTCAACACTAAGCATGGGCCCCCAACAAGATTTTTTGCATGATTTCGACCTTGCCCAAGTCCTAGCCAATATGAGTAATTATATGCAGACCGAAAGCCCACTCAATTTGAATGAAGAAGCAATCCAATCCCCTGATAATGTTGGCAACACCGAATGTCCATCTACCTTGAGAGGTGCAAGCTGTCAAGTAGAACACCAATCCGGTGTTATGCTTCCAGTGGAAAATAGCCAGGTAGGCCTAAGCACAGAAAACATAGGCAACGGGGAAGAAGTAGAGACAGAGATACTTCAGGAAGATGATACTCAATCCGGAGACAAAGTTCTATGAGGACAGAGCCAGGATGAGTAACCAGGCTCCCTAGAGGTAGAAAATGTTAATGAGACTGTAACCAGAGTAGTGGCTTCTTCGAAAAAATATAGAGCCAAATTGAAAAAACTTAGGAAGGAAAAACAGAAGCTATGTAAAACAATAAGGAAGCTCAGAAGAAAAATAAAGCAAATTACAGTGGGTAAGGTCCCGGACAAAACCCCAGAGGCAGAAAATGTAGCTCAAACTGAGCCCATACAACCAGTCATCATAAAATAATAACATCGCCAAACTGAGCCCATACAACCAGTCATCATAAAAAAATAATAGCATGAATTTTTTGTAGATATAGCTACTCAGATGGAGGCATGGACCTCTCATGAAAAAGAGACCCAGACAAGTACACCAACTGAAGAAAACATGAAACACAATGATCCCACTATTCTAAATCTTCAGGAAGAATTAGCACAAGCTCGACTCATGATAGAACGGCATGAGCAAGAAGTTGTTCCCTAGCAAAAGTATTAAGTGTTGCAGAAGTAGCTTCGGGAGATGAATGAAACCTTTGAAAAATGAAAAAAGGAAAAAGAGAAAATAGAGAAAATCAAGCTTAGATTGAATAAGGTCCTAGATCGCACAGATACTAGCTGTTCATTATATACCGATGTCTTGGCATGCAGGGCTCCTGCTACTAATTACACCTTGTTTATGCTAGAATGATACTTGTTGTTAAAAATTAAAGCCATAAGAGATGGAAAACCAATTGAATTAAACACAGTTGAAGATTTTATACGTTGTTGCAAACTGTATGGTGTAAAGGTTCAAAGGCTACTATGAAAATTTTACTTGCACAATATTGTATTAGCAGATGAAGTGGAAAATAACCCCAACTCTTTCGTGGGGGATATTCAGTTCCAAGCCTTTATTTCGTTTGCAGTTAATCAACTTAAATGGTTCAAAGCTCATAACGGCTTCCAAAAACAAGAGCATGGGTTGGATCTTATGGTAAGAAGTGAACCCAAGCATCCTTTTCAAATGCTTGCCAACCAAAAGAGTTTGATGAAACAGGAAGGGGTAATTCAAGTCTTAGGGCCTATTCATAAAGGGATTGTACAAAATGGAGTGTCATATTTTCAATCCATTCGAGAAAGTTCTATGATTTCATCCAAGCTTAGGTGGGCGGTCTCTGCTAGTAGTGTTCAGGATAGAGAACCATTTCATTATATAAATTTTAAAGTAGCAGCAGACCGTTTTATCACCTATAGCAACCTCATCTTAAGAGAGGGACCTTACTGGTTAGGCTATCGATTTTGTAGCCCTATCATTTGGTATCCTCCAGAAGGTTACTGGGCCACCTATGAATTGCTTGAAGGAGAGGAAAGGACCTCTTTTGCACTATTAGCTCAACATCATGGTTTCAGACCAATCTTTGATGCCCCTTCTCTAGCCTACTCTTTAACTGCACTCCATCGGAATTACTTATTTTCATGAGGACATGAAATAGACTAAGTAGGGGAGTATGTTGGGTTGTGAAATGGGTATGTATTTTCTAGTAATTCCATCCTCGTTATCCCTAATTCTTATCTTTTTAATGTATTAATGCGCTAATATATTAAGGAATTATGGTAAGAAATGAGGAATGATTTTATTTATGATTTAACAAACGTTTACCCTTCTTCATGCAGGAAAATGGACAAGGAACGATTGTTGTTCCCTAATGTTGGCACAACCAAATTCAACGAGCAAAGAAAGGAATGAATTGGTTGTGGACAAGGCTAAGAATGAATCAGTGAGATCAGCACAGAATAGAGGAAGATGTCTTAAAGATAGAAATTGGTTCTGAATCCCTCAGGATCTCCCAATCCTGAAGGATCACATTTACTATTTACTTTTTACCCTTTCTGACTATAAAAGGAAACGATTGTAGGAAGACAGGGACCCCTGTTGTTTTTCCAAATTGTAAGCTTAATTTCAGACTATATAGTTGAAGAATGAAATCACATTGTAATGCTACTCAAGTTCGATGATTAATTGAAGTTGTTGTTTTCATTTGCATCATCTAAAGTAATCTAGCAGTGCCTACTGGTGGCTAAGGGCCCGACTTCCAGTGGAATTCACTGCTTCATCTGTGTCATACATTTCCGATTATCGCAAGTGTGATGGTTTGATAGTATTATCGCTTTTTGTGATTCTATTCATTTTTTGTTCATTATTTTCTCATGTTAACCGAATAGTTTTGTTTTATATAATTTACAGTATTGTTATTTATTTAGTTTACTTCTGCTTTCGAATTGAGTTTCCTAGATAATTGTTCTGATCAATGTGATCAACTGTAACAAGTATTAACTACTGATGTTAGGGTCTTAGATTGATATCATTGTTGTTTTATTGAAGAATGCATTTGATTTATATTTAATCAGTTTCAAAGAGAAGGGTTATCACTACTGTACTCTTCAATGATATTGTTGTTACTTGAAATTCTATAGGATTTGATTTCATTAGATGATTGAGTTTTTGTTTAATTGCAATTAGAATTTACTTGCTACATCCATTTACTCTTGTATTAAAATATCTATAATGTAATCTATGAAACATTACTCTCCAATTTAAATAGCAGCCACATACTGTATACACTCTTGAAATAGAAGGACTTTCCCAGATTGATAATTAATGTGAGGATAATTAGGAGTTTAAAAAACGCCTTTTATCAATCAACAAAATTGTTTCATCAGAATATAGGGGATGGTACTAGTATGTTATTTCTATATTTGATGGAAAGGGTAACAATAGTAGCACTTACCAAATGATGACACCTCCGTAAAAACTGCAAGCATATTAACTTTTATGGGGAACTTCAAATGCCTTAAAAAACTATCTATAGAATCATCATGATCTTGTTCTTTCTGATGCTCTCCAGTATATACCAAATTGTGTAGGCTCAGAATATATATGTATCCCAATGAATCCAATACCACAAACCTTGTTTGGCTTAGAGTATGTATGGAGATTGACCTTAACAGCTTCCTTAATTGTTGGGATGACATGTCACCTTCCTTGTTTGCATCCTTGAAAGGCACAAAAAATAACTTCTCTTTCCCAAGGTAGCCCTCACTTTCAAGGAGGATCTACTCATAGTGGTAAAAGAGGAGATGGGATAGTAAATAGTCACGTATATGGGTTGGTTGCTTCCCATAACTAATGTAAAATTACTAAATGAGAAAGCTGAAGTAGAACCTGACACTAAAAGAGGAGCAAGTGGCCCAAATAATGATGATGATGCCAAGGAGGATGAGAGAAGAATATATGATAGCTGTGAAAGTTGTTTTTCAACATACCACACATCTAAGGCAAACCTACCTTGACATATTTGGAAATTCCTCCTCTTAGATGCAAGAAAATTTGCTTCACACTCATGTAAAGAACTATTTACGAGGTTTCCTGCTCAAAAAAATCATATATGATAACTATTTACTCACAATACAGCTAATACCAAAACTGAACTGTCAGTCGATATGAAAGAAATCAAAAAATTCGTATTCCCATTGGGATTTAAGGGATGTAAATACAAAGAGAGATATTTAAATGCCTGTGAGACTGCATCGTCATAAATCTTAAAGTAAGCTGAAAAATTGTACAAAACATACAGGAAATATTTATTGTAACTCTTCTTTTGGTTGAATCTTTATAACAATATATTGATTAGGGATCAAGTAAATCATATACTAATCTGAAAAAAAAAAATTAAAGTGTAGTGATTAGGGATTAGGTAATTCATGCACTAATTAAATAAAATAATTTTACATGGTTTGCCACAAAAACACCATAGCTAATAATATTGTGTGGAATTATAGGATTGTAGAGTTCTTTGATCATGGGTTGATGTTGACACTACAAGAAAAAGACACTCTAGCAGATGTTTTTGAGGAAACCCTTATAAAAATACCCCAGAAATCCATTTGTAGTAGAGGTTACTACAGGAGGTTGGCGGGTGGAGTTTTTTGTGGATTTATTTAATCCAGTGTGCTTATTATCCTCTACTGTGCCGATGCGTTCAACAATAGAAAGCACCCATGTGCACAAAACATTGGCACACTAGACACCGTGCGCTCCATAAAAACTTGCCCGGTGCATCTTATTACTGTAGCGCATCGGTGCGTTACAAAGATTGCCCACTGATGCTTCCTAAAACCCCATGCCAAAACTAAAACCTCCTGGTGCGGACTTAAGAAACTGCACTGGTGCGCCTATAAAACCCCGCGCACTAGAACATGGTTAAATAATAAAACAATTGCGGCCAAAAAACTGCATTTTTCACTTTTCTCAGTGCTTTAGAGCTCTCAAGCACCGGTGCAACTTATCCTTGTCTAAACTGACCTAACATGGGTGCTCCCATTACACCCATTGCACACACTGGTGCTGTGCATTTCCCACCAATCTCCATTTTGAATTTTACAAAAATGGTAGGAAAATTTACTTTTGAAAATTATACAGCCAATATACCTCCTTGATGACCAAATGTACAGGTATTTTTCTTTTTTTTTTCCATAATTAAGCCTTTTAGTGGATTATAATTGTAAATTACCTTACAATTAATCATTTTTTTCAGAAATTTTTTTGTCACGCAGTGTGCTCGAGCTATTCAGCTCGCACCGATTTGTGGTGTCACCTGTAAATTTATAGGCCACACTGCAACCGGTGCTACCAGTATCCGCACCAGTTCTAGGGAAATAATGGAAGGCGCACCGTGATATTTCAAAATTCAAAAAAGGTGCAGTGTGGTTGGTTACCCGGCCGAACCGTTGACCCTATGGAATAGCGGTAATGCAGTGCATTGACTGAAATATCTGCCCTGGGGTGGGTATTTTTTCCAGCGCACCACATTCTGACATTTCGACATGGTCAATGGTACAGCCAAGTAAAAGGACGCACCATTGACTAAGTAATGATGTCAGGAGGTCGGTGCGTTGACCAAACTATAGGCCCCGGGGCATATAGTTTGGTCAGCGCACCGCCCTCCCGACACTGGTCCATAGTCAACGGTGTCGTATGTTATACCACCATAACATTTAATTATGAAAAATTCCAAGAGGGCAGTGCATTGTAAATTTTCAGGTGCACCACCTCCGGTGCGCTGAATTTTTTCTGGTGCACCGAGGCGAGTGTGCAACAAAAAATGACGCACCGATACCGGTGCGTGCCTGGTTTTTGTGGCGCACCAATTGTTTTTTTTTCCAAAAAAAATTATACATGTATATTCCTAAATACATGTCTCATTTAATAAAATTTTTTTGTATAATATGTCAATCATTTAGAAACTTGAAAGGAGAGAAGAGAGAGAACAACAACAACAACAAGTGGACCAGTATAACATAGTTCACTTGTGGGAGGAAAGAGAGAGGGAGAGAGATGCGTACCCTCACCCTATTATAGCAGCTACCAAGGGGCTCCTAAGGCAGGTGGGCCTCCTCAAGTTCTATGACGAGGTTACTTTCGTAGGTGGAATGCCCACCTACAAGCTTTTCTGGGTTGGTCCTAACCAGTGGTACACGTCCACTGAGGAGGACATCTATCTCATTACATGGCTATCGAGGAGAGGGGTGGATTTTCCCTTATTCCCAGAGGTTCTAGTTGGCTATGCAGCATGGAGTCAGTTGGTGTATTGCCAAAGATACATTAGCACAAATATACTATCTCCTTCATATTTTCAGGTCTCTAGAGGTTATTTACGTATTCTTGCATTTGGTATTGAGGAGGTGAGGTTCCTCTCACTTCTGATTTCGACCACTTCACAAAGCACCAGTGACGGGAAACGAAGTAGTTTCCCACTTCTATATTATGTTTATTTTTTAGTACAAAATCCATGACTTGTTAGGTGGTCTGCCATTTTTTTGCGACAGTTCTGTACAACCTTAGATAGATGTCGTTCTCATCCACTAAAAGGACAAGACCCTGTAGCAGATGTTTTTGAGGAACCCATTATAAAAATACCTAGACCTCTGTTTGTAGAGGAGGTTACTAGAGGAGGTTGGCGGGCAGAGGTTTTTGCGAATTTTTTTCGTCTGGTGCGCTTATAAACCTAAACCACACTGGTGCGTTCAACAAGAGAAAGCACTAGTGTGCACAAAACATTGGCACACTAGACACCATGCTCTCCATACAAACCTACCTGATGCATCTTATTACTATAGTGCACTGGTTCTTTACAAAGATTCTGCACCGATGCGTCCTAAAACCCCGTGCCAAAACAGAAATCGCACGGTGCGATCTTAAGAAACTGCATCGGTGTGCCTATAAAACCCCGCGCATCGGAACAAGGTTAAATTAAAAAAAATTACGGCCAAAAAACCATATTTTAAAATTTTTTTAGTGCTCCAAAGATCTCAAGAATTGGTGCAGTTTATATTTTTCTGAGCCACCCTGACATCGGTGCTCCCATTACACCCATTGCATGCACTACTACTGTGCATTGCCTACCAATCTCCAGCTTGAAGTTTGCAAAACGGTGGGAAAATTTTCTTTTGCAAATTCTACAGCCCGTATGCCTCCTCGATGGCCAAATGTATAGGTATTTTTCTTTTTTTTCCATAATTAAGCCTTTTAGTGGATTATAAATTCAAATTACCTTAAAATTAACCATTTAAAAGAAAAGAGAAAAAAATATCGCACGGTACGCTTGAGCCATTCGGTTCACACCAGTTCACGGTGGTCCCTGTAAATTTACAGGCTACACCACAATTAGTGCTAACGATATCTACACTAGTTTCGAGGCGGTACCAAAAAGCGCACCATGTTATTTTAAAATCTAAAAAAAAGTGCGATGCAGTTGGTTACCCGACCGCACCGTTGACCATCTGGAATAGTGGCAATGTGGTGTGTTGAGTTAAATATCCGCCCCAGGTTGGGTATTTTTGTCAGCGCACTGCATTCCGCATTTCGACAGGGTCAATGGTGCGGCCTGGTGAAATACCACACCGTTGACTATGTAATGATGTCAGGAGGTTGGTGTGCTAACTAAACTATCGTCTCGGGGCATAGACTTTAGTCAGTGCACCGGACTCCTGATACTGTCCATAGTCAACGATGCACTAAAAATTTTCAGGTGCACTGCCGCCGGTGCACTGAATATTTTTAGGTGCATCTCCGATGATGCGCGACAAAAAAAGATGCAGTGGTACCAGTGCATGCCTTTTTTTGTGGCGCATCGACTATTTTTTTTTTCCAAAAAAAAATTATATATGTATATTCCTAAATATATGTCTCATTTAATAAAAAAATTGTATTTAATATTTCAATCATTCATAGATGTGAAAGGAGATAAGAGGGGGAACAACAACAACAACACAGGGACCAGCATAACATGGTTTGCCTATGGGAAACACAAGAGAGGGAGAGAGATGCGTACCCTCGACCTATTACAACAACTACCTAGGGGCTCCTAAGGCAGGTAGGCCTCCTCAAGTTTTATGAGGAGGCTACTTCCTTAAAGGGCCATGGTGTTTTTTTGAGACATCTTATCTGCAGGTGGAATGCCCACTGACAGGCTTTCCAGGTTAATGGTCCTAACCTGCGGTACGCGGCCACTGAGGAGGACATATATTTCATTATAGGGCTATTGAGGAGAGGGGTGGATTTTCCCTCGTTCCCATAGGTTCCAGATGGCTATGCCGCAGGGAGTCAGTTGGTGTACTCCCAGAGATACATTAGTGCATATATACTGTCTCTATTAGATTTTCAGATCTCTGAAGGTTAGTTACGTATTGGTGCATTTGGTAGTCAGGAGGTGAGGTGCCTCTCACTTTTGATTTCGACCATTTCACACAACACCAGTGAAGGGAAACACATTATTTGCTCACTTCTATATTATGTTTTTTCTTTAGTATAAAATCTACAACCTCTCAGGTGGTATGCCATTTTTTTGCCGCAGTTCTGTATAGCCTTAAACATATGTCATGCTCATGCACAAGGGAGGGTCAACTTCCATTTTTCTTTAGATATTTTTTCTTTATTTTTTGAGAGGTTTCTAGAGACGAGTCCTACTTTTGCTTGGCAGCCTCGTAGGCTGATGTTGGAGGCACGGATGCACATGTGGAGATAGATGATTCCCAAGGGGGGTGAGACTGATTTTTCTGCGAGGATATCGCATGATGCACTAGAGTTGCTAGCCAGTGTTGATGAGAATCCTTTTATTATGGTCCCTTGCCCTTATGCTAGTTTGGATTGGCGAGGGTGTGCCAACATCCTCTTCACATATGATAAGTTGCTGAATGATAGAGGTAATATTATTGTTTTATTTAAATTTATTCTAACATGTTCTTTAACTTGTTTTTATTAGATTGTGAAATGAATTTTTCTAATTATTGTTGTGTAATTGTATATATTTTGCAGACATTGGGTATTTTGATGGCGAGGACATGCCAGCACCACCACATGTTCCAGGTGTGGATCCTGATGACGATCAAGATATGGAAGATGTCAAGGATCATCAGGAGGCTAGTACAGAGAGACATGCTCTTGCTGGTGCATCGGTACTGCCTTTTGCTAGGCGCGATAGGCTTGATAGGAGATTCAGGATGGATTTGGTAGGCCAACTCACTGCATTAATTGTTGAGGCAGGAGTTAGGCCCGTTATTATGAGATACATACATGCCGATGGTAGGTTGTTACATATGTGGAGAGGCATGTCGCCTGACATGTACAGCCTGATGTGGCATGTCGTAGGAGCTACGAACTTAGTCACACGACTGAGGATAATCGTTACACATTATAGGCGTGGTCGAGACGCTGCACGTGATCGATAGTCCACGAGTAGAGACACATCATTTGATGATCGTTCACCTCGCGTTGTTCCAGATGAGCACCCTGCACTAGCATCGAGCAGTAGTAATCATGGAGAGTAGGTTGGACCATCGACCACATCCAATTAGTAGCCTGCAACATCTAGTAGCACTCATGATCATGAGCAGGCTAGACCATCGACCATGTCGAGTCATCACGATGAATAGCCGATAGTTGATCCTGATCAGCATGAGGCACCAACACTATATCAACAAGCACGTAATGATCAGCATGTATCTGAGCTTGTCGAGGTTGCACCATTGACTGAGCAGGCCTTGACTAGTATTGCTATTGATGATGTACCACTAGCTAATCCATGACATTTATATTACAGTTGTATATTTTTTACATTATATATATATATATATATATATATATATATATATATATATATGGTCCATGTATTTTATGTTCATTTTGCAATTGTACTTAATTTACATGTTGGTGATCATCATGATGTGTATATTGTTAGTTCATGTTAGATATGTTCATTTAATGTGCAGCTTGCAGATATATGTGCATGTGATAGCAGATATTTGACATGGGATGTATATTTGATGTTTGTGTTGTGATGATGTTATATAATACTAATTATGTTTTGTTAGATGATCATGATCACGATGATGTTAGCGAATTTGAATGTGTTTTTTAGCCAAATATGATGTTTTTAAGATGGTTATCATGAGCGCGATGTTTATTATTTAATTTAATATTAAATAATCATGATATTGTAAAATTGTAATATTTGTAATTCTAATTGTATGTAAAATTCTAAAACTGTAATTGTATATATGTAAAATTGTAAAATTGTAATTGTAATTCTATTGTATTTAAAATTATAAAATTGTAATTGTATGTAAAATTCTAAAATTGTAATTGTAATGGTATATATGTAAATTTGTAAAATTGTAATTGTAATTCTAATTGTATGTAAAATTCTAATTGTAATTGTAATTGTACGTGAAATTGTAAAATTGTAATTGTAATTGTAATTCGAATTCTATGTAAAATATTTATCAAATTTTAATTGTATTACTATGAATTGATTGTAATTGTAATTTTAACTGTAATTGTATGTGAAATTGTAAAATTTTAATTGTAATTGTAATTGTAATTGTAATTTTAATTGTAATTGTATGTAAAATATTTGTAAAATTTTAATTGTATTAATGTGAAAATTTTAATTCTATTAATGTGAAATGATTTTATTAAAATTTTTAAATTTGTAACTTTGTAAAATTTTAAATAATTGTAAAATAATAAATCTAGAATAATATGAATTATTGTAACATAATAAATTTTAGAAAATAATGCAAATAAATTCATGTACTTTAGAATTATCATTATTTTATTATGATCTTACATAAAAAAAAAAGAACTTTATACAGTATGCCATTGTTTTTTAGATCAACATAATTGCACATTATCAAGTGAAATATTGATTGTAACATTAACACAATGCAAATTACCAGTTAATTCAAAATACATATTATAATGTTTCGAAAAACCCATCTTAAAAAGCTTAAATATTGATGAAATAAAACATGTACCATATCACTCTCGGTTCTCATGATCACCCTCATTATCTTTCAGCTCCCATGGCATGATAACACTATTTTCCTAAAAAATATGTTTTGATCTAGAGTCATGTCTCAATACGGACCACCAATCCCTATCCAAAATATCTGGGTAAAAAACACCTGGTTGCATTGTTTGGGGAAAAAATAGGGCTCCATAGCTTCATCCCACATATTTCTAGAGTTGATACATATCAACCTACTATCGTGATCTTAATTTACATTATTACGTTCAAAGGTGTCCCACCAATTTCACCTAAAAATAACACATTAGAAAGAAGAGAAATCCACTTCAATGATCTCTTGTATCTTTCCGATGTAAGCTAACATCCCTCATACTAGGTTTTGATCACGGTGGCTAGATCGACTAGATTGATCAAACTCGACTTCCACTCCATTTTCTTGTGTGATGTTTCTAGCATCGTCATTTTCTATGCGAAAGTGGTGTCCATATGCCCACATAGATTGGAAAAAATGCACCTATTATAAAAAAATTAAAAAAATCATAGTGTCATGTGTCTTATAATAACCTAACAGTTAAAATATTAAATTTAGATGTCTTATAAGTTTCAAATTTACATATCAATTAAATATATTATTATCGAGTTGTTTCACATAATCCCTACATTTAGCACATCCTCTTTAGCATGCAGGTAACGACCAACTACAATGTATTTCTCTCTGACTTGGTCAACAGCCCAACTATTGGGGCATATTTTTGGTATATTTTCTTTTAAATGATCGGGATAAGGCACACTTCTACCATTCAACCATATGAATTTTTTCCTATCACTATCCCATTTCATCCTCTTTTGTTCGTACAGTGTGACCCATGGTTGTTTCGCTTCAGAATTGTAAGGAACAAATTTATTGATTGCTTCAATTTCTACATTCGATGATGAAATCAAACTGACATTATATAGTACTTAGAGATCAAAATATACATTGTATCAAAGTTCAACATGAATATTTACTTTGTGTAAATTTGAAAAATTATAATTCGCTTACTCTTTATCAAGCGTTTTTTCCCACTCATTTGGAGCAACTCCCCTTCTCTTTTGTCTTCATCCCTTTCATCGTCCCAAATCACTACACCTAGTTTGTTGTTTATTTTCTTGATGTACTCATTGGAATAATAGAAAGAATCATACGATATGTACCCCTCTGCCATAGACCCCTCAGGTTTTTCCCTTTGTCGAAAAAAACCTTTCAATTTCTTCATGTACCTCTCTAAGAAGAGCATAAAATGAAAATAACCCACCACAGCTAATTCAACCTCATCTACTAGGTGGATTAGAAGATGAGCATGCAAGTCCCTGAAACTCGTCGGCAGTTCCTTCTCAAACATATAAACAATCTCAACTATCTCTTGATGCCACCGTGGAATGCTAGCCACATGAATCTCCTTTGACGTGATCCAGCGTACAAATGAAAATAATTTAGATATCACACGTGCTAGGTCTTGAGGGAATTCATGTTTCACATAGCCATGCACGAACAAAGGATAATGACACTACAAAATTATAAACACGTTCAATAGTATACAAAATTAGTTATGTTTTATGATCCCTGCATGAAATAAAATTTATTAATATAAAAAATAATAAAATTATGCTTTTAACATTATACGTACTCTTAGAATATTCAAATGGTCATGTGATTTCAACCTCGACAAATGGCCATCCACGGTGAAGCAGCATCGTAGTGAAGACCAGTATGAAGTTGGCACCCTTACACGCATTATAACTTCCTTTGCCAAAGAAATATTATCATTTTTAAAATCCATGGGACATCACCTTCTTATAAATACCATGAATTAGAGGGACCAGCTCCTGCCTCTGGTCCCGTACTTTCTAATCGTACTGGCCAATGTTTCTTTTTAGTTTTTGAAGTAATAAGATCTTTCCTAACGGCCAATGTGTCACTTTGTTTCAATGATATGTGCCTCCATAAAGACGATGAAATATTTTTAAATATATGCATGGGACATAATAAGTGGGTAACCTTAAGATGCTCCCAATATGGGAGTTTATAAAAGATAGATTTCCTTTTCATCCTAATGGGCAATTTCTCAACATAAGTGTCGAAGAATTCTGGATCATCAAACATAGGCTCCCCATTTGAATCAAACATTTCTATGAACTCCTTCTCCTTTTCTCTCTCATATGATCTAAGCCATTCAACTATTGTCGTTATTGGAGGCCTTTGGTTTCTCTCTCGTTTACCATTAAAAGCGGATGCTGCTCTTCTGTAAGGATGTTCTTCTGGGAGTAATACCCTGGAGCAATCATACACTGGCTTTCATAGGTCCTTGGACCATCTAGATTTCAGAGAAGGTCCACGACATTTACATCCGAAATACCATTTTGTTACAAGACCTGTGAGATTATTGTATACAATTAATATGCATGGAATGTTAAATAATATCATAAATATCATAACAATTACAATGAATTAAATAACTGATATGTGAAAGAATATTGTTACATATATAAACAAATCAATAAATTAAACATCTAATTTACCAAAGAAAACTCCTAATCCTAGATAATCATGTTTCATGTAACCACATATGCCATACAACGTAAAACTTTGCTCTGCTACGATGGGTCTTGATACATCATATACATTTATCCCATCCCATAATTCCTTCAATTCATCTACCATTGGTTGTAAGTAGACATCCATATTCTTCACTTGTCTTCTACCAGGGACTATGAGAGCCAACATAATATGTTCATTCTTCATGGAAAATCATGGAGGGATATTGTTATTGATCACTACTACAAGCCAAACATAATAGTTGGTGTTCTGGAGGGAATATGGGTTGACTCCATCCATGGCTATGCTGAGTCATAAACTTTGTACTTCATCCTTGAATTTTTCGGGCTATGTATCCTCTATATGTTTCATGGATATTGAATTAGTTGGGATTCACATAGCTCCCAACTCACTTCTGTGTGAGGCATGCCATCCCTACAACATAGCTAATTCTTTGCAACGAAAGAGCCTTTCAATCCTTGGGATTATAGGCATGTGCCTCAATATCTTAAAAGGAGGACTAGTACATGATTTAACCTTCTTTTTTTATTTATCATACCTATCATGGCAGATTTCAGACATATCTCTTTGTCTGCATATTCTCCTCTATATATAATACAATCATTTCGACATGCATGATATGATATATACTCAACACCCAACATTTTCAACAATTCCTTTGCCTCTTCACAATTACCAGGAAATACATTATCACTCGGAAGAACCTTATATTTGAATAACCTATCGTTGGTGATCATGGAAAAATATATTAATAAATGTACATTAACTTCGATATAATTATTAACGTTCATAAATTGTACCATTTTTAATGTTCATTATGTACTGATTATATTTCTCAAATTTATATAAAGGAGGAATTTATGGTAACTTACCTCAAAATTTTCGAGAAACATGAATTCAACAAGCCAAAATTTGCTTTCATGTTGTACAGTAACATCGTTGGCCCCAATTGGGTAGAATTTGACTAATCGCCAAGTCCAAAAAGAGGAGTGGTGGAAGCAAATTTAAGGCTTTCGAAAAAGGTGTCAACGATATGAGCATCATCCCCCAGCTGATAATCATTTTGGAATGCATATAACAAGTCTCCATAGAAGTCATATCCCTTAAGTAATCATCCATACCAACTTCTATTTGATTGCCTTTGTTGCTAGCTTGTGAATAAATACTATTGTTGTAGTCATTCCTAATTGGTGAATCTGGAGTTAGCGGGAATTGAATCAGTGGTTGATTCAACCATTCTTGGTGTCGTTCCTCTCTGATTTTTTCTCTTAATTCAGTCTTCCCTCAATTTTACATTGTTGTGGGGTGCAACGGAAGATGGTAGGTATGTCGCTCATCATCACTAGAATCCTAATAATTTAAAAAATAATATTTGAACATTATTAGTACAAAATATATGATATCAATTAGTAACCACGTCGACAATATTGCATGATTAATGGGTTGACGTTGAAATAATTACATTAATCAATATACCAAACAATTATAGTTATTACCATCATTGTTCTAGGATTGTGGCTAGAAGATGCAATATTGTTACAATTGGCAGGGTGAAGCAGTTGTCCATTTTCATCTACAAAATGCGCCTTGCAGTATTTTTCTCTTGATAAGAGCTTTCGATGTTTTCGAGTTGTTTGAATATTTCTTGCATTTGAACTCGATTATGAATCTGCATGAACTTGCGAATTTTTATACATTATAAATTTAATTAAGTTGTGCATGATTGACATGGATAAAAATCATCAATTCAATTACATAATGAAAATATAAATAAAATCTGAAGTAAATATTATGTCTCAAGATGGATAGGGAGAACTTCATGATGGAATTTGAGAAATATTATGGAATGGGCTGGATTTTGAAGAAATTTCCATTCGATATAATTATGATATTTTCTCCCTGCATTTTATCAAAATCAACAATAAACTTTGCTGCACACACCTAAAATTAATTTCGGTGCCTTAAAAATGGATGTCTTGTTATCGGTGCTAATGTACATATCACCGCGCAAGTGCATTTTCATTATTACGCACTAGTTTCATTTTATAAATGGTTGCACTGGTGCAGTGCTATTAAGTGACACACCGGTGACGAATAACCGAAAAAAAATAAAAATAAATAAATAAAAACTCTATTTTCTTTAAGAGAAAAAAAGCGATAAAATGAAAAAAGGGTGGCAAAATATTTTCGAAAATATAATTTCATGAAACAATTCTTTAAACACTAAACACCTTTCATTATTTCACTATTTTTGCAAAAAAATCAGCCAGAGATTTGCAGGAGACATACCTAGAGCAATAGAGCATGAGAGCACTGTGGAGCAGCGAAATATGTTCCAACAGAAGCATTTAGACAATCATAATTCCAAACCTCTGGTGATTAAAACCATGTAGCATTGAATTTCAAACGATCTCATGATTAGAGGTTATTGTTTTTTTTACTTTTTCTGCAGTTTTTTTTACGCAGGAAGAAAAAAATTTCAATTTATTTTTCATTTTCAGAAATAAAATTAAAAAAAAATCATTTTTTAGCCTAAACCCTACATTCTTTTTGTTTTCACCTTTTCTTGTCCATGTTTCTGTGATTTCAGAATTAGGGCTTTTCATTTTATATTTATAGGTCTTGCATTGCTATATATAGGCCTAAGACATCCAACCCATGGGATGACTTGCATAGTCGAATCCCAATCCATGTCGGCCCTTCCATGAATTTTTAAAAAACATAATTTTTTTATTGATGCGCCCCGCATAACCTAGTGCACCGATGCACTGTATTATCCTAGCGCACCACAACAGTACTATGTGATAAAAAATAAAATAAAAAAATAAAAAAAAATAATTAGTGTGCCATATGTAAAATAGGGCACCGGTGCACTATTTCATTATGGCACACTGCGAACGTGCTATTTCACAAAAAAATGTTTTATTGTGTTAATCGGTGCACCATGTAATATATAACACATGACACTGGGTCTCCTAGTTTTTAGAGAACACTGTATGGTGGTCTCTTGTTTATGCGAGGCGTTTATGCTACAAAAACTAACACTGGACAATATTTATTATTTTCTCTATTTAAATCAGTATGGCACCGGTGCTCCTTGTTGACATAGAGCACTGTATGATCTATTATACTATTTTTTCAGTGTGTTTATAAGACCCCCACGTATCGACTTCGGTGTTGACACCATGAATGGCACACCAGTTTCTTGAGATTTTTTTTTTTACCTGAAAATTTTACAATTTATTTATAAATATATCAATGAGTGATATGATATAAGTTTCATATTGATAAAGAAATTTCCGACAAGAGAACAACTAACAAAAATACTGATAACACATCAAGAAAAGAAAAAAAGGCAAATTCTTTATAAATTCCTTACAAAAAATATTATTTTTGAACTATATGTAAGTTTAACTAATATGTATTTTTTACTTTGTATCATGCAGAGCCCCAAAATGACGAAGCTCGATAAGATTATTTATGATCTATGACCAGAAGAGCGTAAAATTTTGATGGAAAAATTGCAAAAAGATGAATTAGGTGAATGAGAAAATACTATCGATCCCATATGAGTTTCCTTTTTTAATTTTCATTAATAATATACTTAAAATTATTAGATAACATGTGTCAAACAATCTATTAATTCACATATGTTTAATGTTCTACAGGGACCAAAAACTCAGAAAAGAAATGTTGTTCTAAGAAAATAAAAGAAATAGAACATGCAAATGAAAATAAATTTCTCCTTAGCTCATCTGGAGTGGTATTGGAGGTTAACGAAAAGGGGAAAAAATTTTACAAAAGTTTGAGGGATCTAGTGGAACGAATGTATAGACGTTCTTTCCACTTGCAATACAAAAATAAACGCAATGATTCCAAGAACCAATTTTTATCTAAACTACAGGAATAGTTTCTAGAGAATTTGTCAATGAGACATGTGAGACTTGTAATAGAAAAATGTACAACAAAAAAAAATAACGAATGAAAAAGTAATATTCACTTAAATGTTTGTCTAGAATTATTTATAAATATCACTTTTTTATATATTTAATTTTCATATATTAAAATAAAAATTAAATAGTTTATTTTCATGTTACATTTTCAGGAAGATTATGAAAATTTCAAAATATGAACAAGTTGATATTAGAAATATTCCAGTAGGAATGTCCAAAAAGGTGTACAAGGAGATGGTCAAAGAAATAGACAAAATTGCATCGCAGGAAATAGACAAAATTGCATCGCAGGAGGAGTCATCTCATCAACAATGTGCTTCAAATGTAATATGTAATCATTGAATTTTTTGATCATTAGGTACAATAAATAAACGATTTATCATTAAATATTAATTTTCAAGTATTTACTTGCAGAAAAGAAAAGAAAATGGAACCCATTCAGCAAATAAAACAAGACGACAAGAAAGAAAAGGTTTGATATCTAAGTTTGTGAGTAATTCTTACTTCCTTATAACAACAAAACTAGATTTCATTTTTGTATTTTTTAAGTTGTTTTACAAAAATCATCATTGAATGTCTTAAAAAAGGCACTAACATAGAAAGAAGAATCATGAGATGAATTGATTGAAATTGTGTTAAATATGGGTTGTACGTATATGTTAGCATATCAGAAATTAATTGTGGAATTTGTAAGCATCTATCGATCTTGTTTTACTTAGCTCCATCTATAATTAATAGAATAAAAAAATATTTATATTAAATATATGATTTGTTATGGGGTATAAATTTTGTAGGAAAAAAAGTATGAAATTGCGCCAACAGATGAAATCTTAAAATATGGCATGGTACATGGTTTTGAAATAACGTGTATAGTTTATGAGTCAATTGGTTCTATGGTATGTCATTTCTTTTCAATTTACATTGATGTATATTATTTAATATTGCAATTTTCATTATTCTCACCAATGTATATACACTCATTACAATTTATTTTTATGTTTGTAGATGGAAGGTGAAGAAGAAAAAAAAAATCAACACCGTGAACAAAACATTCCTAAAAATAACCCAATTCATGGAAGTATCTCTAGCAGTGATAGAAGTTCAAGCGAAGAATTATGATTACTATGTTTGGATATCAAAGAAAGACATTGTATTTTTTGACATATTTGTCTGTGAAATCAGACATTTTGTTTAATGCAATGGATATAGTGTCCTAATTGAAAGACAAAAGGATACCAATAACTATCCCATTTTGTATGACAAAAATCTTTTGTCTTATATATATATATATATAAGAAAAATACTGCCCCATAAATCTCACTGCATTTTCCTGATATGGTGCACTGGTGTGTTTCTATAAGTCTACATACTGATGCGTTGAGACGACCTATAGGCACCACACAAATCCCAAGACCAATTAGAATGACCCCATGTGTTGTATCACCAACATTGTGTCTGGTGTGGTTTTATACCTTGACGGCCTAGTGCATTCACCTTCGACCACCCCAGGCCACCTTCTAGATGACACACACAGGTGCATTGAAACCTTAGTAGCACACTGATGAAAAAAAAATCTGTAATAACCTTCGGCCGCCAAGTTTTTTTAGTTGTGTTGAATTTCCGTTAAAAGCTCTGCCAAAACCTCCGTAACCAGAAATGGATGTTGTAGCAAATGTTTTTTTAACAATTTTGGCCAATTTTATAACACTAAAAACCTCCTTTATAACCTCTACTAGAGGGTCTTTTCCTTGTAGTGATGAGGCTGGTGCAGAGAGACCTGCTCCCGCTGGTGTGCCCGTACCACCTTTTTCTAGGAGTAGTAGGATTGATAACAGATTTAGGACGAAGTTAGGTGGCCAACTCCGTGCATTGATTGTTGAGGCGGGAGTCATGCTCGCTACTATGAGAGACATACAAGTCGATGGTAGGCTGTTACATATGTCGAGAGGCATGATGCGTGACATGTCCAACCTGATGTGGCATGTCATAGGAGCTACAACATTAGTTACATGACTGAGGAAGACCCTTGCACGTTATAAGCATGCTTGAGACACAACACGTGATTGACAGTTCATGAGCAGTGATGCATCATTTGATGATCACAATCAAGGGAGTGATCATCGTTCACCTTGCGCTGCACCATATGAGAAGCCTCCAATAGCAACAAGCAGTAGTCATCATGGAGACCAGGCTGGACTGTCGGCCACATCGAGTCAACAGCCTGCAACATCCAACAGTACTCATGATCATGAGCACGTTGTACCATTGAGCATGTCGAGACATCACGATGAGAACCCGACAGTTGATCCTAATCAACATGAGGCACTAGTACCAGATCAACAGGCACATGATAATCATCATCTATCTGAGCTTGTTGAGGTTGCACCATTGACTGAGCAGGCCTCGACTAGTACTGCTATTGATGATGTGCCATTGGCTGATATATAAAATTTATATTACAGTTGTATATTTTTGACATTATATATATATATATATATATATATTTATATATATATATGGTCTATGTATTTTATGTTCATGTTGCAATTGTACTTAATTTATATGTTGGTGATCATCATGATGTGTATATTATTAGGTCATGTTAGATATGTTCATTTAATGTGCAACTTGCAAATAGATGTGTATGTGATAGAAATTATTTCACATGAGATGTATATTTGATGTTTGTGTTGTGATGATGTTATACAATGCTAATTGTGTTTTGTTAGATGATCATGATCACTATGATGTTAGCGAATTTGAATGTCTTTTTTAGTCGAAGATGATGTTTGTACGATGGTTATCATGATTGTGATGTTTATTAATTAATTTAATATTAAATGACCATGATATTGTAAAATTGTAATATTTGTAATTCTAATTGTATGTAAAATTCTAAAATTGTAATTGTATTTGTAATTGTATGTAAAATATTTGTAAAATTTTAACTGTAATTGTAATATTTAATTTATTGTGAAATGATTGTAATTGTAATTTTAATAGTAATTGTATATATGTAAAATTGTAAAACTGTAATTGTAATTCTAATGGTATGTAAAATTCTAAAATTGTAATTATCTGTAAAATTTTAAAGTTTTAATTGTAATGGTATATATGTAAATTTGTAAAATTGTAATGTAATTGTAAATTTTAAATTTGTAAAACTCTAATTGTATATATGTAAAATTGTAAAATTGTAACTGTAATTGTAATTGTACGTGAAATTGTAAAATTGTAATTGTAATTGTAATCGTAATTGTAATTCTATGTAAAATATTTGTAAAATTTTAATAGTATTATCGTGAAATGATTATAATTGTATGTAAAATTCTAAAATTGTAATTGCAATTTTATTTTTAATTGTAATTGTATGTGAAATTGTAAAATTGTAATTGTAATTGTAATTGTAATTGTCTGTAAAATATTTGTAAAATTTTAATTGTATTAATGTGAAATGATTTTATTAAAATTTTTAAATTTGTAAATTTTTAAATTTTTAAATAATTGTAAAATAATAAATCTATAATAATATGAATTTTTGTAGCATAATAAAGTTTAGAAAATAATGCAAATAAATTCATGTACTTTAGAATTATCATTATTTTATTATGATCTTACATACAAAAAAGAACGTTATATAGTATGCCATTATTTTTGAGATCAACATAATTGCAAATTATCAAGCGAAATATCGATTCTAATATTAAAACAATGCAAATTACCAATTAATTAAAAATACATATTATAATGTTTCAAAATACCCATCTTAAAAAGTATAAATATTGATGAAATAACACATGTACCATATCACTCTCGGTTCTCATGATCACCCTCATTATCTTCCAGCTCGCATAGCATGATAACGCTATTGTTTTCAAAAATATGTTTTGATCTAGGGTCATGTCTCAATACGAACCACCAATCCCTATCCAACACATATGGGTAAAAAAACACCTAGTTACAGTGTTTGTGGAAAACATAGGGATCCTTAGCTTCATCCCACATCTTTCAATATTTGATACATATCAGCCTAATATCACGATCTTCCTTTACATTATTCTAATCAAAGGTGTCCCACCACTTGCACCTAAAAATAACCCATTGGAAAGAAGAGAAATCCACTTCAATGATCTCTTTATCTTTCTGACGTAACCTAATGTCCCTCGTACTAGGTTTTGATCACAGTGGCTAGATCAACTAGATTGATCGAACTCAAATTCCACTCCACAGTTTTGTGTGATGTTTCCAGAATCAACATTTTATGTGTGAAAATGGTGTCCATATGCCCACATAGATGGGAACAAATGCACCTATTATAAAAAAAATTAAAAAAATCATAGTGTCATGTGTCTTATAATAACTCAATAGTTAAAATATGAAATATAGATGTAATTACATTTTCAAGGTGCATTATTAAGTTTCAAATGTACATATAAATTAAATATATTATTACCGAGTTGTTGCACCCAATCTGTACGTTTAGCGCATCTTCTTCAGCATGCGAGTAACGACCGGCTGCACTGTATTTCTCTTTGACTTGGTCAACAAGCCAACTGTTGGGGCATACTTTTGGCATATTTTCTATTAAATGATCGAGATTAGGCACACTTCTACCATTCAACCATCCGAATTATTTCCTGTCACTATCCCATGTCATCCTCTTTTGTTTGTACAATGCGACCCACGGTTGTGTCACTTCAAAATTGTAAAGAACGAATTTATTGATTGCTTCAATTTCTGCATTCACTAATGAAATCAAACTGAAATTATATAGTACATAGAGATCCAAATATATATTATATCTAAGTTCAACATGAATATTTACTTTGTGTAGATTTGAAAAATTATAGGTCACTTACTCTTTATCAAGCGTTTTCTTCTGCTTGTTTGGAGCACCTCCCCTTCTCTTTTGTCTTCATCCCTTTCATTGTACCAAATCACTGCACGTAGTCTGTTGTATATCTTCTTGATGTACTCACTAGCATAGTAGAAAGACTCATACAATATGTACCCCTCTGCCATAGACCCCTCAGGTTTTTCCTTTTGTCGAACAAAACCTTTCAATTTCTTCATGTACCTCTCTAAGAATAACATCCAACGACAATAAACCACCCCAACTAATTCAACCTCATCTACTAGGTGGATTAGAATATGAACCTGCAATTCCATGAAACTCGTCGAAAATTCCTTCTCAAACTTACAAACAGTCTCAAATATATTTTTATGCCATCGTGGAATACTAACCACATGAATCTCCTTTGACGTGATCCAACATAAAAATTCAGATAATTTATATATGGCACGTCTTAAGTCTTGAGGAAATTCATATTTCACACACCCATGCATGAACAAATGATAATGACACTACAAAGTTATAAACACGTGCAATAATATACAAAATTAGTTATGTTTTATGCATGGGATAAAATTTATTAATATAAAAAATAATAAAATCATGCTTTTGATATTATACATACTCTTAGAAGATTCAGATGGTCATGAAATTTTAACCCCGACAAATGGTCATCCATGGTGAAGCAGTGTTGTAGTGAAGACTTGTATGAATATGGCACCCTCACACCCATTATAACTTCCTTTGCGAAAGAAAGATAATCTTTTTTTAAAATGCATGGGACATCACCTTCTTTTAAATACTATGAATTGGAGGGACCAGAGCCTACCTCTGATCTTGTACTTTCTAATCGTCTTGGCCAATGTTTCTTTTTAGTTTTTGAAGTAATAGGATCTTTCCTTATAGCCAATGTGTCACTTTGTTTTGATGATATGTTCCTCCATAAAGAAGATGAAACATTTTTAAATATATGCACGGGATCAAAAAAGTGGGTAATCCTAAGATGCTCCCAATATGGGAAGTTATAAAAGATAGATTTCCTTTTCATTCCAATGGTAAATTTCTCAACATAGGTGTCGAAGAATTCTAGATCATCGAACATAGGCTCCCCATTTTAATCAAAAATTTCTATGAACTCCTTCTCCTTCTCTCTCTCTAATATGCTTTAAGCCATTCAGCTGGTATTGTTATTGGAGGCCTTTGGGTTCTCTCTCGTTTACCATTGAAAGCAGATGTTTCTCTTCTGTAAGGGTGTTCTTCTGGGAGGAATACACTAGAGCAATCATACATTGGATTTCGTAGGTCCTTGGACCATCTAGCTTTCAAAGAAGGTCCACAACATTTACATCCAAAATACCATTTTGTTATAAGACCTGCGAGATTATTGTATACAATTAATATGCATGGCACATTAAATAATACCATGAAGATCAGAAAAATTACAACAAATTAAAGAACTAATATGTGAAAGAATATGGTTACGTATATAAACAAATCAATAAATTAAACATATAATTTAATAGAGCAAACTCCTAAGCCTAGATAATCAGGTGTTGTGTAAGCACATATGCCATACAACGTAAAAATTGTCTCTGCTGCGATGGGTCTTGATACATCTTATACATTTATCCCATCCCATAATTCCTTAAATTAATCTACTATTGGTTGCAAGTATACATCCATATTTTTCACTTGTCTTCTATCCGGGACTATGAGGGCCAACATAAGATGTTCATGCTTCACGGAAAACCATGCGGGGATATTGTTATTGATCACTACTACAGGCCAAATAGAATATTTGGTGTTTTGGAGGGAATATGGGTTGACACCATCCATGCCAATGTTGAGTCATAGACTTCTTACTTCATCCTTGAATTTTTCATGCCATGTATCCTCTATATGCTTCATAACTATTTAATCAGTTGGGATTCACATAACTTTGAACTCACTTCTGTGTGAGGCATGCCATCCCTACAACATAGTTAGATCTTTGCAACAAAAGAGACTTTGAATCCTTGGGATTATAGGCATATGCCTCAATATCTTAAAAGGAGCACTACTACATGATTTACACTACAAGAAAAAAGGACATTGGTGAGGGGCGAAAAATGTCACCATAAGCTCATTGGTGACTGTCAAAAGAATTTTTGTCACCATAAACTAAACGTCACCAAAAGTGGCGTCGCCGAAAGTATAGGTGTTTTGGTGACATTCAAGGTTCGTCACCAATAATGATTTATAATGACAGATAGTGACTGTCACCATTTCATATGAGTAATGGTGATGGAAAATAGCCTTCATCACCAAAAAATTGAACGTCACCAAACGTGGCGTCATCGAAATTATGTGTTGTAGTGACATTCAAGGTCCGTAATGAATATTGATTATAATGACGGACAATGACTATCACCATTTCATATGAAAAACTATGATTTATTGTGACAAACCTTTCATGGTTGTCACTCTTGGTGCATATATATGGTGACATTCGTTGACTATCACCATTTCATATTTGGTGAGGGTCAAAAAATGTCATGATAAGCTCATTGGTGACTTCAAGGTCCATCACGAATAAATACTATAATGACAAACAGTGACCTTCACCATTTCATATAAAAAACAACGATATATGTTGACTGACCTTTCATGGTCGTCACTATTGATGCATATATATGGCAGCGTTCATTGACCGTTACCATTTCATATTTTGGTGAGGGTCGAAAAATGTCACCATAATCTCATTGGTGATGGTCAAAAGAGCCTCCATCACCAAAAATGATTGGCACCATTCCATATGAATATCAAGGCACAATGGAATCGAACCACCAACCCCCTGATTATAAAGCAGGTGCTCTTCCATTGAGCTAGCACCCTTTAAAGAATTAAAATTTTAAAAATTATATCTTGAAACTTCATAGATTGTAAATTCTACAACTTTCAATAAATTAAAGTCTTGAAAATCTTTTACTAAAGAAACAAAACATCATCGACGTTGTAGGTCCCTACCTAATGGTTATGGAAGTTATGAAAAGTAGGTGAAGGGAAAAACAATTACGTATAAGAGACGCAATATGTTAAGTTGAATACTCAATTAGAATTGAAAATTTGAAGACATTTATAGTCTACAAATGACCTATAACTCACAAATGCACAAAATATTGCAAAGGAAATGTTGTAAGTGGATGCATATGGAAGAAGAACATTGATGAAGACAAATGCAATATGTTATAGGTTGAATGAAAGTAAAATCACAATGTTGTTGTTGTTGGGTGACTTTATAATTGGGACATTTGTCTTTTCTTTATCACAAAATATTCAAATTAAAAATTAGAAATTTTAGATATCTGAATGATATCTAAACTTATGTGCAAATGTAACACGAATCTTCTGGGAACCACAGGGAAAAATGAAATAAAAATTATATATATATATATATATATATTGACATGTGATTTGGAATTTCACAAGTCCGCACTCGAAACATGAAACAACCAACAAATAAAAAAAGTTGAAACTTATCATAGTAAGAGTATCTCTTTTCAGCGGTGAACACCAAAGAATAACACAGTAATTAGTTCATTTTAAGATTGCAAAACACTAGAAAAAAAAAATGTGTTCAATTATCTGCCAATACCAAATGGACTTAATTCTATTACGAACCTTTAAATCATTTTGATCTCTGCATATTTTCATCGAGGGGATGGTGCCTTTCTCATTGTGTTGGAGAAGAAAAATATGAAAAATCTAATTTGTTGTTTAGTCTTGCTTCATTTGTCTTGCATGTATATTGGGGTGTTTGTTTAATTTTTATTTCAAATGCATATGGATCAGCATCTAGGGTAGACAGTTTGATTTCTCCTTAAGTGTGGATGAACCAAAATGCTCAAATGAGCCAACAGTTGTGTCATCTCTGGCTTTAGAGCCACCTTTTCCCCCTATTGCGGGGGTATTAATCCCCATAACCTTCTTTTTATATTTACCCACAACAAGTTCCTTGCTTGGTGAATTCTTTTTCTTTCTACTATGTGGAGTGTTTTCTTTCATTGGAGTTTGGAAACTATTATGATTAGGTTGAACATGCTACATAAGACATGCACGATGACTACTAGACATATTACTCAATACTTTATTAATAGAACTGGGGGTACCTTGTGAACATATCATATTTGAATTTAGCATATTGGGAGAATCACTTTTCCTTGGCTTTATTTTATCCCCCGATGTTTTAGTTTCTTTGAAGACTTTGGAATGTCCTCATCTCCCTCAATCATCAATTTCTCTAAGTTTGTTAGTGTTTTATCATCTGTCCGTGTTTTGCAAATACCTAAATATGATTTTTCCGAGGCCCTTTTCTCACGCATGGAAGAATATTTTGTAGTACTTTTTTGAGCTACTGATGAACTTGAAGAGAAAATTGGTTTTACAACACAAATTTTTTGAGCTGAGAAACATGGAGACATGGGAATATTGTGCATATATATTTTAGGAGAGGACATATTGCTAGACTTAAAGGGTCCTAAAAGCAAGGGTCCTAATACATGAAGCAATGAATAGAGTTTACCATTGAATTAATACATGAAAGGGTCCTAAAAGCATCAACCAACCTAATCCATGTGATAGCAAGATGCTTGAAGTGTAATTTTCATTAACACATATATAACAGAGTATAGTAGGCAAGTTTTTTCAGGTGTTTTTGATCTATATATGATTCTAGACCAAGAGCCTTTAAGTTTAGAGATGCTAGAATAATCAATAAGACAATATCTTTGTCTTTAATACAAGAACTCGATGGGTTAAGGTACCAACATAATGTTTTAAATCAGGGAAGTGCAGGGGGAATGAAGAAGCAACGACAATACTCATTTTAAACAATAATGATAGTATTTGATATAATAAATTACAGTAATAATTGAAGGAGTAATGATAGTGTATGGAAGCAAACTTTTACCTCTTTATCTAGCAGTAGGAGCAATGGAAGTTTATGCAACACCTTTACCTTGGTCTGGCCACTAGGAGGAAAAGTACATGGCACTTTTTGGAGATTTTCTGTATATCAGCCCTTATCAGCACAAAATCAAAGGTACCTTGAAGAAAATTCATATTAAATCCTATGCTTTGACAAGCACTATAAGTAGAAGGAACAATAACGACCCTGATCTTGACTATGTCATTGGACTCCTTGATGCATTAAGCGAATACCCTATGAAATAAAATCTTATGAATATGGATGACTGGATATCATGGATTGGGTAATTTAATTCATTGATCAATGTCATCTAGCAAAGGAGGATAATGCAACGATTTCTTCATTCTGGTTGAAGAAGGACCATGATAATTCTATAAAATTTTATTTATGTTCTGAGGCAAGATTCGTTGAAGGTTGTTGTTGCAATTTCCTTTTGGACACCTTGTGGACAGTCTCTCACATAATAAGTTCATCAAGATATGGTTCAAAGGAAGCCATAAATCCCACTGGCAGTATGTCCTGATGATTCTTTCTAACCAATGTTTGTTGACACAATCTAGTCATGGCATCAGATTATGGTTGATGACTTTGTTACATGGACCTAAGGAAAAGGGTTAGGTTTTAGATGGCTCGGTGATTATGCTTTGGCATGGTCACTTTCCCTATATTCAGAGGGAGTTATGGACAAGACATGATACAACTATTGATGACTTCTGACGCTCTCATTTATCAATATAAGAGGGAGCTGACCATTTAAGTCAAGTTAAAATACCTAGCCATGTTACACTATTTCTTGCACTTAAAGATCCGATGAAATGGATAATACTCTGAGTCAATGAAATGGGGCCCTCCAAATATCTCATTACTACTCTCAAAAATGATACATGGACTACCACCACAGGAATCCCCCAAGAGAGATATAGTGGGAGAATCTCTTGAATCAGATTCAATGGAAAATGAAGGATTGGATGAAAGAGAGAGGCCTCAGAAGGATGGGGAATCCACCACCTCGAGTCAAGGAATAAAATAGGTCCTCATAATTCTTAAAACACTTTTAAATGGAGCTAAGGGTAGAAGATCTACATATGAAGATTTCTTATGTAAAAGAACGCAAATAGACAAGCAAATCCCCAATTATAAAGTGATTATCTGGCATTTCAATCACTAATTTCAGGGCCAAAAACCTAAAATAACCTAAAACACTCAAATATCCTAAAACAATGTGTGAAATAAATAAAAATTCAAAGAGAATATGTTCTCGAACAATAATACAAAACAAAGATAAAGAGAATATGTTCCAGAACAATAATACAAAACACATCCAACATTTTGCAGTATTTGACTTCTCTTGGTGAACATGCGTCCTTAGAAAATACAATGTAGCAATACCTTCCACACAAAAGAGAATACATGTCATAATTGTATGCTTGACACGGAAAATCATAAATATGGCTCAAGAGCAACTCCATTCAACACATGCAGAGGCAATACAACTTAGATGTTGATGGAAAAGTATGGGATAGAAACAAATATCCTAGATGTTGGTTGTCTCACAACAATTAATTCAAATTTTACCTATTGGTTTGATGTTATGGTGAAGGTCCTAGTTTCTAACCAAAAGAAAAAGTAATAGATCAACATAGCATACACTACCAACATGTAACCTAGCCAATGGCTTCATCATATGCCTCATGCCAGGAATTGGATTTTTCATACTAGACTAGCGATAGTTAGGTTCTAAATTTCAACCTGATTATTTCATACATCATATGAGAAGTAGTAGAGAAGTCCTATAATAGAAATTTCATCGCATTATAGTGATTTTGTTGTAGCATTTGTTCTAGTTTTAGGGCACATGTTTGAAACAATTTTAACATGGTTTTAAGGTTCCAAAACTATCATGGGAAAGTCTCCCTTATTGCAGTATTTGTTAGTAGCCTCCATGAACAGTTTGACATCAATAATATTTCTATAATACGACAATTTTTAGTATCATGTTGCCATCCTCCATGGTCTCCAAACAAAGAAAACAGATAACCATCCAAGCATAAATATAACTCAGCATATAAGATCAAATTTTGTTGGGAGGATGTGAGGTCATGTAACATACTCTTGTAGGATTATGGGGCAATGTGAAGATGATATACAAAATAAAATGACCACAGATTCGATGGCAGCATGTGAAAAGCACTAAACAAGAGATAGAACAGTAGATATATCCTTTGATTGGTGGTTCGCTAGAACCCAATAGTGTTGGTCTTTCCAATGGTTGATACCTCCAACTGTGATAAATTTTCACCAACAAATAGAACTAGGGTCAATGACAACACAATTATGGCTCTGATACCAATGTTTGGACAGATAGGGCAGCATGAAAACAAGTATAAAAATACAACTGCAATCAACAAATGTTTCCAACAATGATGTGGGGTTTTTGGGAAGCTTGTTGTGGGATAATTTGAGGGATTTCAGGCAACATTTTAGCCTTGTGAACAACAATAATATTTATTACTTGTTTGTGACTACATCTAGGGTCATTGTAAGAAAATTATAATGAGCAATAAAACTCTAAATACCAATCAATCAGAACAGTTGTCATCTTTCCTTCAAGCAGAAAACAATTTAAATCTTCATGTGTCTTCACCTTACGGAAAGTTTGTGGCAGAAATTGTGGTGGTAAAAAATATCATAAGGGTTGTTAATATCTAGTGAAAATTTTTCTTGTAGAAACCCTTGGAAACCTAGAACGAACCCTTGAGCAAAGGCACTAGAACCTTTGTGAAATCCTTAAGTAGCATTTGAATTGGACATCAGTATGTCATTATAAACATTGGAGTGCTTTGGTATTCAGAAGCATTTCAAGAGCCCTTTTCATATCTTACTTGGAGTGTTTTGTGGATATACCTCTCATTGTTGGGTGTTCCTAGACTAGATCTTAGCAATCTAAATCATGTATCAGATCCTAGTAATATGTTGGGTGTTCCTAGTAACTTGTTGGGTGTATAAGATACTAGACCAGTAGGTGTTCCTCCTTGGCAACATACATTCCTTAATTCATAGAGAATAACGTGAGGACAAGGAGACCTTGAACCACATGTATATGTATAACCTTATGTTTGACCGTTAGCTTGAGTATGTTTTACCTCAGCCTGAAATAGGTCTAGCCTCCTCATCTTAGATATTATCTAGGCTTTACTCAGAAAATGCAGTTGATAAATGGTTTTCAACTGACCAACAGTTTACACCCAAAACCACAATTTGAACTTAGTTCAGGCGCTTTTTGTAGAAATGGAAAAATTGGATCTTCTAATCATCTAAAAGGTTATAGAATTTCAAAATTCTAGTCACCCCATGGCCAGGAAAAGTCAATTATTTGAGTGCAGGAACCTCTTTTTTTTTATAAAAGCAAGGTTATACAAGTGATAGAAAAGAAATTGGTTATAAAGGTGGTATAAAATTACTTGGTTATATAGGTGATAAAAGATTCGAACCCAAAAAAGGTCAAAAAAGGAATTTGGCCAACCCAACTTTAGAAATGGCATCCACAAAACCATGTTGCATTAGTTTAGGTCCTTCAATATATAAACAACAAAAATGTACTGATCTAGGGATTTTTCAGGGTGTTGAATCCATATATGAATTCAAAATTCCATTTTAAATTACAAAATTAAGATTTGGCCAAAAACAAATTTGGGATATTAAGACAAAAACTCAAAAATGTAACATGTTTAGATTTCAAAGATTACATTTTTTGGTAGCCACAGTGCATGGGTTGTATATAGTTGCACTCATTCCATGTTATGTCTTACATCGTGACCTTATCTTAAGGCATATAGACACACCCTAGTCTAGTATTGAGTATGTGACTCTCTCTATATATATCATTGAATGTTCTACTTTAGCCTGTCCATCCATCCCTTCATCAGTCAATCAATCGATGATGGTGAAAGTGTCATCCATTCTCTTGAATTTTTGGTGCATTCAGGTTTCATTCACCTCTCTAAATGCCATGATAGCAGTCAAGGGAACAAATGGGAATTGAATCCAAGAAATTTGGAAGGGAAATGCAAGTTGGATCGTTATGGTCATCCCTAGAAAAGGATCAATGCCCCAAGTTTCTTTCAACTTTGCAGGGGTGATCTGCATATAAATCTCACCAACTAGGGAGCTACTCGTGTCTCCCTCACTCTCCCCGATGCTAAAGGTAATCATCCCTAAACCCTAACCTTCAAATACTTCACCTGTTGGTCAAGGTTGTCATTGATGTCAATATGGCATTGGCTGTGATGGAAAATATTCTTGTGATCTCAATGAACCTCATGCAATCCCTAGGTGCTAAGGATGCCATTAATAAATATGCTAAGGTTGCTATATCCTTATGAAGATGTCAAGCTATTAATGATGTCATTGTGAAGATGTCAAGCCAGAAATGAAGAAGTGTTGTCCAAAATATCTATTGACCATAATGCCCTAGTAATGAAACAAATAACCATGAAGATGTCAAGTGCCAATTATGTGCCTAATATAGAAGCCCTCATGTGAAAAAACCCTAAATTTTGTCCTAGACACTTAACTTGATGATGACATGAATGATGGATGTTGCCTAATTAATAACATACATGATGATATACTTGATTACATATGATGACATAACAAAAGAAATGACAAGTGGACACCTCCCTTAAAGCCCATTTTGTCCCAAACACCTTATATATAAAAATGCAAGAACAATCATAAAGAAAATTAATTTTTGGTATATTGGAGGCATCCTATCACAATAAGTCCTTCACCATCTTAAATAGGACTCTTTCCTCTTTCTAACTAGCCCTCACTCAGCTCCTAACTCCAAATAGTCTAGGAGAAATTGATTTTTGAAAATTATATATCCTATTTTTTTTTTACAGTCTAGCCTACCTATGCTCAGCTAAGCTATTTCGAATTCCCTCAAAAGACGCATCCCTTCATTTCCATTTAAAATCAATATATATATATATAAGTTAATACTCGTCATTTGATCCATCATCTCGGTGAGGAATGTAAGAGCATAAGTACAAAACGAGATACAGGCTGAGATACATAAATGAATTACAGTTTGGGTTAAATTGTTTGATTGAATAATTATTCAAGACCATATAGCTACCACTATATTAGCTCAGATCATTGTTGGAAAGTTCAAAATTTTGGGCAGCTTCTTATGAATAAATACCTCACCTCAGATTTTTCATCACCCAGACTTTTAGCACAAAATACTTCATAGTCTTGTGAAGCTCAGACAACATGCAATCTCCTTGAAGGCACAGTTTATGACTCGAAATAACCATCAAGGGACATTCACCCTGAGAGGATTACAAGGAGTTTGGATCTGTTTTTTGCGGAGGCTCATAGCTATAATAATCTACAGGAAGTTGTTCTATTGATAGAGTTTCAATTCAGTCAAATGAGTGTTTGGAGGAATTGGACCTGTGGATTGTAGATTGTGTCAGTACTTGGATCAAACGAACAGTTTTGTGGAGCTTGAATTGGTGAAGTCACGGAACTTTGATTTAATATCCCATAAGTTGTTGGAATTAAGGTTTGGACAAAATTTGGTTGTTTTAGGAGATCGGTCTCCTCCACTAAAGCTACAGGACTGCGGATCTGTCTTATAAGGCCTCAGTATTGTGAAAATACTTCTGGAAAGAACATGGTAGTGTGGAGCAGCTTAAGCGCTTCGCCCTGACTTATGGAGTATCCTTAGAACTTCGCTCGCACCTGTGGTGTAGTATTTAGAACCTGAGACAGCAAGCACATTCTGGACAACATTGGTATTTCAAATTATATCATCAAACTTCTATTTATCTTTTAGATTAGTCCTATTTCCTTGATAAACAATGGAGGTATAATAAACTTGAGAAGGTTCTATGAAGGGTTACATATTTGTGAAAAGGTACAGTCTTAATCTCAAACTTGTACCAGCCACATTTTTGTGAAAAAAAGCCTTGTTAGATTGGACAGAACCCCATAATAAGTTCTGCCAAGAACATTGTAAGATCTATATAGCCTAAATAAATTTGTATCTCTTGTGTCTTATTGATAGAGACCAATCGAGCCTACTGATTAGACTTATCAATTATGACTAAAGCATTTTATTCATTTATACGTGTACATAAATGACCTAGACCTTTCTCGGTTGAGTGGAATCAATTCCAAGTTGTTTCAGCGCCTTCAACTCATTATATAGAGGAGAGAGAAGAGCACTTGAACATAAGAGTAGGAACTTAAGAGTAGAAGGTATACCGCCATTGTGTTTATAAGTAAGGGGAAATCGACCCGTTTAGAGAAGAGGTAGGGTGTAGTTGGGAGATGTCAAAGCAGCACTCGAATGGGCAGGAGAAGCACGATTGAATGGCATTCATTTTTTGAAATTCAAAGGGGAAACATATTAGGTTAAGACAAAATTTTGTTCTAGTAATTTGAACTCATTTCAACCCTTTCTGTAGCTGTTGTCAACAATAACCATTCTTCTCCAAAATTCAGTATACAAGTTTAAATCCTTTGAAATTAACAATAAAAATCATAGAAATAAGATCAAAAAAATACCTTTCAAAAAGTATCGATATAGACTGTCCCTCTTGGAACTCTTGAAGGGTGCAATTTTATCTCAATTAGAGGATGATACATGGATCCATGCCAAATTCTAATGGAATGCAACTATCATGAAGCGAAGCTACAACAGTGTTGTCCTGTGAGGATAAGTGTTGTCCGCCAAGGATATGCCGACTCCCGTTCAACACAGATCTGGCGATGCCTTTCACTGGTTTACGATGAAGCAACAAGCCCCTTGGATGAAGGTGATCAGTCAAAATATAGTTTACTACAGCCAAATTACGAGTTCTTGAACATGTTTTCTACTCCGAATTGTAGCGAAAGCCCCCAAATCAGGAGAATAATATTTGAAATAAAGATACAAAAAGAGTGAACCTAGATCTGATATAATAAGTTCGGTTAAAAATAGAGTCGAGTGGATATAATAATTGAATTTCAAAGAAGTGTATGGAATCTGCCGCTAAATCATAAAAATGATGAGCAGAAAAGGAGCACAAGGTATGGAATCTACCACTAAATCATAAAAATGATGAGTAGAGAAGGAGCACCAAACTTTGTCGCAAAACCGGCAAGGAGAATATCGGTGGGAAAATAATTTTTAATAGGCCTATTTAAACTGGCAAGGAGAATATCGAAGGGAAAATAATTTTTCATAGGTCTATTTAAATTTTAGAGTAGCGGCCAAATTAGATTTTAATACGTAGTTAAATAAATTTCTATGGTTGGTTAGGTTTTCATAAAGTTTTATTTTTCCGTGAGTAAAATTAATGTTAATTTAATTAGGGTGTTAATTTAATTAAATAACCTCTCTAACAACCTAACACAAACATATGAAGATGTCATTTAAATTGGAGGTGTAAATCACTTGAATTGTGTTACAACTTTAATCGCTTCCCAACAAAACTGTGCCATGCTTCCTTGTGATGATGCTTCAACCCTATTGGAGAACAACCTCACAATGTAAAAGGAACTTAAACATGATGTAACTTTAATAGTGCCCCACATTCACCCTTTGGCTCACTACCCATGGCTAATTTGAGGTTATTTCAAGCACTAATGTGGATAATATCATTTAATTTTCTCTTATGTATAGTATTCTACATTGACACAATTGAGTTTGATTAACAACAAAATATTTATATTGAGGGTTCACTCCCTGTGTATTAGGGCTAGAGAGGTCTTGTCTTTGAGTGATCTATTCATTTCCAACTCCATATGTGGGAGAGCACTACAAGCTCTGTCTCAACATGAATTGTAGATATTGTGAGAAATTCAGATCGAGGCTTTGCAAATTATCCAATTTTTCAACGTTTGGTATACATGGTAATAATGGCATTACCCACACACACATATCCTCATCACCAATACCTAGTTCTCTAAAAAACAAATGTTTCCAATATGCTTAGTTAGAGGTGAAGGATTCTCCTAGGAGGTCAATGTGGTTGTTTGGGGTGTTATTTTCAGCCTTGGATACTTAATGGTTAAGGGCTTCAAGGGTTAAGGGCAAAGGGCTTTAGGGTTATAGGATTTAGCGGTTAATGACTTGAGATTTAGGGGGATTGAAGTGTTTAAGGGGTTAGAAGTTAAGGTGTTTAAGGGTTAATTTTTAGGGGTTAAGGGGAGTTATGGCTTACGAAGTTCATGGATTATAGGTTGACTGGTTGACTAACCAATATAATTTATTTTGATCCCTCTCCACAGATTTGTCTCAAGGAATTGATTATGTTGGGCTATATCTTACACAATATTTCTAATGGCCATGTGGTTCCATGACACACCTACAACATGTCATCCATAAAGGACACAAGGTAAATGGTTCATTCCCTCTCATAGTACATTAACACTCTCACCAAATCACTCAGCACACCATAGACCAACATGGCTTCCCTCACTGTGCAAGTTGGCCTTTATTTTGAGAAGATTAGGAGTTGGAGGGTAAGAATGACGAGGGTGTGATTTTATCAATATGAGTCTCTCATAAGGATAAGAACTTTAATGAGAAATAAAATCACAATATTGACTACTCACTTCTTACCATTCCAACGCCATAAAAAAAACCATAAAAATGTCATTCTTCAAATCTCTTGTGTAGTTTCCTAATGCCACTCAAGTAGAATCTCGCAATTACTTATGTCAGTAATGGTGTGATAGTTTTTTTATTCTCTTAAAGGAAATATTTCTAGATACGCACACCATCAAAAATAAACCATCGATTCAAAATGAATGAAATGAATGAATAAGAGGGTGTTTCGGGGAGTGTTAGCGAGTGTCAGACATGCCAAGGGAGGACTGACAAGGCATGCTAGGGAATGTTAGGGCATGTCAAGAAGTGTCAATGCATGCTAACATGTACCAAATAGTGACAAGGCATTCCAATCCATGATAGGAATGACAAGATGTTCCATGTGTTAAGGCATGAAAATATGTGCCAGGTGTTAGGGTATGCGGGCACATGTCAAGGAGTGTCAGGTGACAAAAGGGAACACCAAGTTAAAATGAAAATAAATGAACACATATGACGGTTAATAATTAAGGACCTTACATTTTTAAGGGTTGCATGTTAGGCATACCAACAATAGTGCAAATACATGCCAAGGGCCAATAGCTAATGTGTCTTAAGTGCCAAATTAATCTCAAATAAATTTTATCTTAAACCATGCCAAGGCATTCCAGGGCATCCAAACACATGCCAAGAATTTTCAAGTGCCACGAGAAAATATGTGACAGGGATTTATAAGGCATGCTAGGGAGCTCAAGGTTTTTTAAGTAGGGAGTGACAACATATGCTAGATAGTTCGAAGAAATGCTAGAGTGTTAGGGAAGCATACCAAGATGTGCCAAGTGCCAATGTGTGTTGAGTGGTAGCGAGTGCCAGAGAAACATAAGGGAGCACTATGTAAAAATGCATGGAAATGAATGAATAAGAGTGTGTGATAGGGAGTGTCAGTGAGTTCCGGGTGTCCTAAGGAGGGAGTGACATGGTATGCTACGCAGCGCTGATTCATGCTAGTGCGACAGAGTGGTATGCACCCAAGATGTGCTAGGTGCCAGGGTGTGCCAACACATGCTAGGAAGTGTTAGGGGGTACTAGGGGCACACAAGGGAGCATTATGTGAAAATAATGAATCCAAATTAATGATTAAGAGATTTTGATAGGAAGTGTCAGTGAATTCTAGGTGTGCTATGGAGGGAGTGACAAGGTATGCTAGGCAGTGCTAATGCATGCTAGAGGCTAGTCAAACATGCCAATGTATGTCAGGGAGTGTTATGGAGTGCCAAAGAAAAAAAAGGGATTACTAGTTTCAAATGCATAGAAATGAATGAATAATAGTGTGTGACAGGGATTGTTAGTTAGTTCTGGGTGTGCTACGGAGGGAGTGACAAGGTATGTTAGGTAGTGCTAAGGAATGCTAGAGTGCCAGGGTGACATGCCAAGATGTGCCAAGTGCCAGGTTGTGCCAATGTGTGCTAGGGAGTGTTATGGAGTGCTATGGAAACACAAGGGAGAAATATTTCAAAATGCGTTGAAATGAACAGATAAGAGTGTGTGATAGGGAGTGTCAGTGAGTTCCAAGTGTGCTAAGGAGGGAGTGGCAAGGTTATATGCTATGCAATGCTAAGGCATGCGAGAGTGCCAGGGAATGTCAAGTAATGGTAATATGTGTTAGGGAGTTCCAAATCATGTTAAGGAATGCAGGGGATGCTAACATGTGCCACATAGTTCCAAGGGTTTGTTAGGAATTCCAGGTGTTATGGCATGTCAAGATGTAAACTATGTTGCTTAGTTGTTTTATGGACACGGTTGGACGTGAGCCTTGACTTGGTAACTTGTTAAGTGGGATGAGTTAACATTGGACATGAGTAGCCTAAGATGAGTTATAAGCCATTATTAGGTGAAAAAGTCATAGTATAGTCGTAGTAAATGAAACATGGTCAAGTTGTTGTAGTTGAGGTAGGACTTGGTTGGGTTCCCAAGTCTTAAAAAAATAAGGGTAGTTATGAGGACATGATAGTTAAGGAGTGTCAGGGCATGCCAATGAATTAAAATGTGTGCTAACACATGCGATATAGTTTAAATTCATGTCGAGGAGTGTTGGGAAGTGTCAGGGCATCACAAGGGAGAACTAGTTCAAAGTGTATGGAAACGAATGAATAAGAGTGTCTGTTAGTTGGGAGTGTCGGTGAATTCCAGGTGTCCCATGGACGAATTTTGTTCGGATAATTTCATAATAGAACTTGCAGGAGGTAAGCCTACTATTGCAATAAGAGGATGGACAAAGAAATTTCAGACAAAGGGAGACTTTGGGCTAGACACAACACTATTTTTTCAATGACTTGGTTGGGTTCCTAAGTCGCAAAAAAATTAAGGCTATATATGAGGGCATGACAACTAGGGAGTGTCAAGGTGTGCGAGAAATCCCATGAAGTGTTAACACATGCTAGAACTCTCCAAGGCATGTTAATCATTCCAATATGTGATAGGTGTTGGGGTGTGGCGCCAATGCATGCTTGGGAGAGTTAGGAAAACAAAAGGGAGGACTAGTTTTAATTGCATGGAAATGAATGAATAAGTGTTGGGTATGTGTTATATTCTTTCCACGACTAATTTCTGGCGGGTAGTCCACGTCCATGGTTTTGCACATGGTATTTCAGTACGATAGTTTTTATTTTTAGTATTTTTGTAAATCCGATCAAGGGAACTATGGTTATGTTCTAATCCAGGGTTTATGGATTGGGGTTTATGTATGCTTTGGCATGTATATATATGTGTTGTAACACTAAAAGGAATATAATGAAAAATCAGGCAGTGCGTCCGATTTGGAATCCGGGGGAAAATGCGTCTTGTAGTGGCGTCCATGGTTTTGTGCATGGTTTTGTACATACGTGTGGGGGTACGATGGTTTTCGGCCCCTAGTATTTTTTAACCGTCCGGTCAAGGGAACTACGGTTATGTTCTAATCCGGGAGTTTATGGATTAGGGTTTATGTATGCTTCGGCATGTATATATATGTGTTGTAACACTAAAAGGAATATAATGAAAAATCAAGCTGGTCGTCCCGATTTGGGATCCAGGGGAAAATATCTGTGTTTATCTGTTTTATGTTTTATGCTCTCACTATTGTTTATTTTCTTTTATAAGATTCGTGTGTAGATAATTTATGTTCAGGGTTAAAACCTACAATAAGAGTGTGTGATAGAGAGTGTTATAAAGTTCTAGGTGCACTAAGGAGGGAGTGACAAGGTATGTTAGGCAGTGTGAAGGCATGACAGAGTGCTAGGAAATCATACCATAATGTTCCAAGTTCCAAGGTGCGCCAATGTGTGCCAAGGAGTGTTAGGGAGTGCTAGAGAAACACAAGGGAGCATTATGTCATAATGCATGTAAATGAATGAATAAGAGTGGGTGAAAAATAGTGTCAATGAGTTCCAAGTGTGCTAAGGAGGAGTGACAAGGCATGCTTAGCAATGCTAAGGAAAGCTAGAGTGTTAGGGAGACATGCGCCCAAGGTGTGCCAACATGTGCAAGGAAGTGTTAACTGGAAGTGTTAGGGAAACACAAGGGAGAAATACATCGAAATGCATGGAAATGAACAAATAAGAGTTTGCGATTGGAAGTGTCTGTGAGTTCCAAGTGTGGTAAGCAGGGAGTGAGAAGGTCTGTTAGGCAATTTTAAGGCATGCTAGAGGCCAAGGCAACATTCCAGGATGTCCTAGGTACTAGGGTGTACCAACATGTGCTAAGGAGTGTTAATGAATTCTATGGAAAGACAAGGGAGAAGTAGGTAAAATTGCATGGAAATGAATGAATGAGAGTTTTTCATTGGGAGTGTCAATGATATCTAGGTGTGCTAAGGAGAGAGTGACAAGGTATGCTAGGTAGTGCTGAGGAACGCTAGAGTTCTAGGGAGGCATGCCAAGATGTGTCAAGCGTTAGGGATTAGGGTGTGTGAATGTGTGCTAGGGAGTGTTAGGGAGTGTCAGGGAAACACAAGGAAGCACTAGATAAAAATGCACATAAATGAACAAATAAATATGCGTGACAGGGAGTGTCAATGATTTCTAGGTGTGTTAAGGAGGGAGTGACCAGGTTATATGCTAGGCAGTGTTAAGGTATGCTAAACTACCAAGGCATGTTAGTAAGTTCTAGGGTGTGTTAGGGATTGTAAAATTATAGCAAGGAATGTAGGGGATGCTAACACATGCCACATAGTGCTAAGGCATTTAAGACATGCTAGGTGCTATGGCATGTCAAGATGTAAATTGTGTTGCTTAATTGTTTTATGACCACAGTTGGATGTGATGAGCCTTGTATTGGTAACTTGTTAAGTGGGATGAGTTGATATTGGACATGAGTAGCCTAAGATGAGTTACAGGTATTTCTTAGGTGAAAAATTCATATCTTGAATTTCTACGACACATGAGAATCTAGGTTTGGTCTTAGAATCTTTGATGAAAACACACTCAAGTGCCAAAACACATCTACTTTGCACAATGAATTCTACACACATCAGGGAATCAACTTGCGCACATGATACTTTTTAACTTTTTCAAACCATTCTTAATTAAATTATAAACTATAATAGAATAGGCTAGAGCTCTTGTACTAGGGATCATGTCCCTTTACAATCACACTGATACAAGGAATAAAACTAGGGATCGGTGTTAGTCCTTTGAAAATCAATATACCTTGAACAAAACAACACTTTAACCACTTTTTTATGGTCACCACACATAGCCCTTTGACTAATGCACATTTCCTAGACACATCTCACAGGTCCTCTTGTCTCCCGTTATGCAACTCCTCAATCTTCCTCTATCAATGAGCTCAACTCCTTTAGGTTACTAAACTCGGCTCAAAATTTTTTTCCCTCTATACACCTCTTTTTTCATTTAAGGTCTGCAACACTTAGGGTTTTTGATAAGTTTCTCACAATTTTTTTGTTGAATAGCTCTTTGGTCTACCCACTTTTGCCATACTCTTGCTCAAAGATGAAAAACATAGGGCTATGGAGGTTTCCCATGTTATCACTGACTCAATCCTCTACAATACGATGAAATGGGGCTAGTTGCATAGCCCACTTGACTGCTAATTTAGTCCTTCAAAGTATGCACGACCTTAGGCCCAATACACCTACCCTTCTAGCAGTCTTGTTTTCCTTCACAAGCACAAGAATTGGGGCTCTTCTTTGACAGTCACCTAACAACCCTCCAATTGTACTTGGACTGCCATCAATTTTCCCAACCATGATCAATTATTTTACTGATCTAATGCCCACAACATTGTCCTCATCTAGGGATCTTCAAATTTTCCACCTAATAGTGATATGAGTCCTCTCAAAATCACTATTTTTGTGTACCAATTTCTTTGTTATCTAATCTATGAACAAATCTGAACTACTCCTCTTATCATCCTTCTAAAACTTTGTATATTCTTGAACTAGGGTCACAAACCATCCACTAACAATCTAATAAATAATTGTTTATAGGTTGCTTCATATCTCTGTCACAAACCCTATGGAAAATCCACCAAAATAAACTCCTCTTCATGTCAATCCATTCCTCATATGGCACATTTATTCTACTCAATATTCTACGGGTCAAGGAATTATGGCTTGGGGTTGAGGGGATAGGGAATTCAGTGGTTATGGGTTAAGGGCTTATGGGTTGTGATAATGGGGCCCCTAATCCCATTATCACCATTGTTGGGGGTTACCCTATCAATTTCTCTTTTTTCCTTCCCTTTAGGCCCCCTATCCCCTAGGACATTGGGTCCAAAGTCCCCTTCAAAGGATTTAAAAGTATCCTCAACCTAGGTTCCCTCAACTTCAAAAGGCATTACTTTATATAGCCCTTTATGAATCCATACCAAACAATAGAACTTTTAGAATACATTCCAAGTGTTATCTTGAAAGAGAAGAACTAAAATTTTTTGGTTCCAATATTCAGGGTGGAACCATGGGAGGCATCAAAGAGCATGCAACATGTTGATGGTGTTGGATCTCGCCAACATACATGGGGTTTCCCTGATATGAAGTCCAAATTAGACCTCACACCATTTGGGGTGGAAGCCCCATCCGGAAATGTGACTCAGTTGCCATGTTATTAAATATTTTCCTTAGATGTAGTTCTTAGTATGTTGAACTATGTTTGGTTGTTTTTAGGTGTTGTAACAATGTATTTAGACATCAACTCTATTTTATAATACAAGTTTTCTAATATACAAAACACCTCTATTCTCCTACATGGTATTAACACTAATGGTTTGAGATGTAGCATGTTGCCTACAAGTCTAATGCAAGTTGTAGATGCTCTTAAAAAGTCAGATTTGTTTAGTGGATTGGGTTGAGGTTTCTAATTGCAGACTAAATATAGGATCAAATCAGTGGGTCAACATTATGAGTTTCAAGCTAGATCTTATAAATTTTAATGGACAAAATTATGGAATTTGGGCACAAGATATGGGAACATTGTTGAAAAATGAAGAGTTACGGGACTTTACGAAAATGGTGGTTCTTATCCAAGGGATAACTAATAATTTTTTTTTCATCAACATGAAGAAGGATGAGGCTTTAGGAGTCATAATGTTGAAGAATGTAACTAGGTTCGGTATTCATTATTATTGTATTTGTCAAAATAACTTATTGTTATTATTACTAAATGACTTATTAAGGCATGGGTTTCATGCTTGGGCCATATTTAAATTAAGGTCCCAATTTTTGACTTCTAGGTTAGTTGTTACAGATTTAAATTGATACAAATTTTGGGCTTTTAAATCATGTAGCATTAGGTTGTCAAAAGGATCCTCCATCAAGTCATATTCTTCAAGGTCATCATCCTCGAAATATAATTCAAATACAACCCTCAAGTTAAGTGATACAATTCATCAAAGTCTCCTCCTTAAGTCAAACTCAATCAGTCTTCAAGTCAGCTCAAATCAAGACATAAATTTCACGCTGCCACTGTCATCTCAATAACTATGGGAAACAATTATATATACAGGGGTATATTTTCACATTTCTTCCACAAAATTTTGGACACATATGACGTTTCGGACCACAGATACAGTTGGGATCATGATAACAGGTTCAGTGGTGGAGGATAAGGTCTTGAACCTGTTACAAAATTCAAGTAACCATCTTTGCTATAATTCAGGTAGCTTCCATGCTATGATGTTGCAGCAAAACATGAATGGCTCGGTGTCAACACATATATACCACAAAATCAGTGCTATGATATGATATGAAGATGCTCGGTGATCTCATTTATGATGCTCAATGCTATGATGATGCTCGATGTTCTCAGTAACTATGCTCGGTGCTATGTTGCTATCTCAAACTCGGTCAAGGTAATGACGAAGGAGTTTAGGTGAAAGAAAAGGAGATATCAGTATCATGGAGATATTGGTGCTAACACATTGAAGGGATTAATTGATGGAGGAATTCTATAGTCTAAAGGTCTTGGTTGTCTCATATTAGTCTACTAAAGGAAAAATTTTGACTAGGTTTTCCCTAAAGAGTTCGGTTTTTCCCTGGTATGTGCCTACATCTTGTGTCTTCTTATATTTGTTCATTGGAATTAATATTGATGATAAGAAAACATAAATGTAAAGAACAAATAATAATAACAAAACATCACAAGATAATGTCATGATAAGAGAATTTTTTTAACCGCCATCTCCTTAATTTCTCTAACACATAACAACCTCCATCTCAAGGTGGATTCAATGTCATATAATCCACATCAAATACTCATATCATCCATACTATTTAGTATATCAAAGAGATATAAATTGATGCTTATGTTCCCCTAACACCCTACAAACCCTATATTATCCTTTCAAAACTTAGCCTTTATAACAAAAGCAACAAAATTCCTACATAATTTACAATGTCATGAATTTGAGAATTCAACCAATTCAGTGACACTCCAAACACATTTTTAGAAAAAAATATGCCTAGCTCAAAAGACTCCATGTGTGGCATTGATCACCATGGTTTCACTCTCTACTAAATATTTTTTGGTGGACCCACTAATATAATTTATTTTGATCCCTATCCACAGATTTCTCTCAATGCATTTATTATGTTGGGCTATAGCTTACACAATCTTTCTAGTGTCCTTGTGGCTCCATGAAACAAACCTACAACATGTCATCCTTAGAGGACACAAAGTAAATGGTTCAGTCCCTCTCATAGTACATTAACACTCTCACCTAGTCACTTAGCACACCATAGACCAACATGCCTTCCCTCACTATGCAAGTTGGCCTTTATTTTGAGAAGATTAAGAGTTGGAGGGTAAGCATGACGAGGGTGTCATTTTCTCAAGATGAGTATCTCATAAGGATAATCAATTTAATGAGAAAGACAACCACGATATTTTCCACTCACTTATTACCATTCCCACACCATTAAAAAAACCATAAAAATTACATTCTTAAAATCTCTTGTGTAGTTTCCTAATGTCATTCAAGTATATTCTCAAAATTAATTATGTTAGTCATGGTGCGGTAATTTTTTTATTTTCTTAATGGAACTCTTTCTAGACATGCACCCCATAAAACATAAATAATTGAGTCAAAATGAATGGAAATAAATGAATAAGAGGGTGTGTCAAGGAGTGTCAGGCGTGCCAAGGGGGGAGTGACAAGGCATGCTAGGGAATTCTAGGTCATGTCAAGAAATGTCAGGGTGTGCTAACATGTGCCAGATAGTGCTAAGGAATGCCAATGCATTCCAGGAATTCCAAGAAATTTCATGTGTTAAGGCATGAAAATATGTGTTAGGTGTTAGGGTATGTGAACATGTGTCAAGGAGTGTCAAGTGACAAAAGGGAACACCAAGTTAAAATGCAAATAAATGAACACATATGAGGGTTAATAATTCGTAACCTTACATTTTCAATAGGGGCATGCTAGGCATACCAACAATATTTCCAATACATGCCAAGGGCCAAGTGATAGCTTGTATTAAGTGCCAAATTATCCTCTATTAATTCTCTCTTAATTGTGAATAACTGATCTCAAATCAAATTTATCTTAAACCATGCCAAGGCATTCCAGGGCATCCAAACGCATGCTAAGAATTGTAAAGTTCCTATATACTTCTATTCTAATTACTTTAGAACAAACCATATCCACCCATAGCAAAAAACAAAACTCTTTCCTCCATAAGAGACTCAACCTAGCTCATATGGATCCACATATTCTAGTCATTTCATTGATTGAATCTTGACCTAAACTTTAGATCTCTATGACCCTCAAACTACGGTTACCTCAGTCAATATTACACCTGTGACTACTTCTATTGTGGCCCTAAATTGTAGTGCAGACCCTCCTGCATTTGTGTTGGTCTTTATCATAGACCTTGCAACCTAGTAACCACCACACGATAGAGTCCCAACCCTCTCTACTATTTCAAAATTTGATGCGGACTTCACACAGAAACACCACTGAAATCACATTCCAAAATTCTCATGAGTCACCTTTCTTTAGCTTTATATTCCCTAAGAGAACCAACAATATGGCATCCTAATTCCTATCTCGAACCCATTAAGGAATGTGACATTCTTGTGAACCCTCACATGATGATCTTACTCTTGGTGGATGATCATGTCCTCCCTTTAGCAACGCTTACTCAACCCTCTAACTCGACCTACTTTATGATTACATCTCTCCTAGCCTCCTTGATAAAATGAGCTCCTTCTCACTTGATGTTCTTGCCTTCATACTAAGGCTTCCTTAAATAACTTTTCATAGCTAGGCCTCTTAAGAATGCTCTAGAACTTATTAAATTTATCTACTTAGATCTTAGGAAATATTATTTTCTGTTTAATTTTTTTTTAGATTTTAAACCTCATCTTGGGTCCAAAGCCCCTTCGCTTGGGTTATTTTCCCACAAAAACGTTTGTGGTCAAACTCACACAAACCCATATGACTAGGCTTGTGGAGTACCTCCCAAGCTACATAATTCAACAACATATTCTAGTTGTAGTAATCATAACTTGGTCAAGCTCCTATAGTTAACCGAGGACTTGCATGGGTTCCCAAGTTGAAAATTAAGTAAGGGTAGTTGTGAGGGCATGATAACTAGGAAGGGTTAGGGCATGCCATGGAATGAAAAGGCATGCTAACACATGTTGGACAATGTAAATGCATGTTGAGGAGCGTTAAGGAGTGTTGAGGTGTCACAAGGGAGAACTAGGCCAAGATGCATGGAAATGAACAAATAAGAGTGTGTTCTAGGGAGTGTTAGTGAATTCAAGTGTGCCAAGGATGAAGTGTGTTAGATAAAGTTCATAATAGGATTTGTAAGAGGCTAGCCTATGATTGCGGTAAGGGGCTCGACAAAGCAATTTTAAAAAATGGGAGACTTTGTGTTGGTCACAACACTATTTTTCCTTTATCTATTATTTTTATATGAAATGTGGCACACTTTGGCAGAATGCTCATGTTTTAAACTATTTTAGACAATTCCATGCCAAAGCATACCAAGGCATCTTAATGAATCCGAGACATGATAATGATCATGGCCTCTTTAGGACTACATCTCTCTTTGTCCCCTTGATCAAATGAGCTCCTTCTCACTTGATGTTATTTCCTTCATCCTAAAGACTCCTTAAATAGTTTTTCCTAGACCTCTTAGGAACCCTCTAGATCACCTTATGGGTTTTATCCACTTAGACCTTAGGAAACATTGATTTTCCTTTTTAATTTTCTTTTAGATTTTAAACCCCATCTTGGGTCCAAAATCCCTTTGATTGGCTTCTATTCCCACAAAGCCTTTTGTGACCAAACTCACAAAAATCCATCTCACTAGGATTGTGGAGTACCTCCGAAGCTACACAATTCGACAAAATTGTCTAGTTGTAGTAACTATATCTTGGTCAAGCTCTTATAGTCAAGCGAGGGCTTGGTTGGTTTCCCAAGTTGAAAATTAAGTAAAGGTTGTTGTGAGGGCATGAAAACTAGGGAGGGTTAGGACATGGAAAGGAATGAAAAGACATGCTAACACATGTCGGACAATGTCAATGCATGATGAACTAGAGTGTTAGGGAGTGTCGGGGCATATCAAGGGATAAATAGGTCAAAATGCATGGAAATGAACAAATAATAGTGTGTGCTAGGGAGCGTTAGCGAATTCAAGTGTGCTAAGGACGAAGCATGTTAAGAGAATTTCAGAATAGGATTTACAGGAGGCAAGCCTACAGTTGTTATAAGGGGCTCGACGTAGCAATTTTAGATAAAGGGAGATCACTTTGTGCTAGGCACACCATTATTTTGCCTTTAGTTATTTTTTTTATATGAGATGTGGCGCACTTTGGCTACATGCTCATGCTTTAAACTATTCTAGATAATTTCATATTGTACATTGTTCTGTATAATTTTTGGGGCACTCATCTCATTTAAGATTATATCTTGTGTACCTTGTGAATCTTGTGGTTCTTGCAAAATCTCAATTAATGTTTTATTGTTTATATGAATTGAATATACATGTGAAATATTTCCCGTGTAAGCTATGTTTCTTAGTTGTTTTGTGGCCATGGATAGATCATGTGATCCTTGTCTTGGTAAATAGTTAATTGGGACAAGTGGAGATTGGAAATGAGTGGCATAAGATGAGTTATAGGCAGTTCTTAGGTGAACAAGGAAAAATATACTTGTAGTAGGTTCAATTGGTCAAGTTGTTGCGGTTGAAGAAGGTCAATGTTTTCACATGAATTGCAGTAGCCAAGGACTTCATCGGGTTCCCAAGTCCTGAGAAAATGTAAGGGCTAGTTGTGAGGACATGAGTGTCAATCTGTGCTACAAAATGCTAAGATGTGCCAGATAGTGCGAAGGCATGTCAAACATGATAAGATGTGCCAAGTGATAAGGCATGCTAAGATGTGCAAGGGTGTGTCAATGTGTGCCAAGGACTGTCAAGGCAACAAAAGGGAGAAAAAATTTAAACTACAAGGAAATGAACACATAAGAGCGTTAATAAGTCATCAATTTACCTTTTCTAAGAGGGGCATTCTAGGCACACCAACACTAGGCACCAATATTAAGTGCCAAGTGAAAAGTATTAGTGCATTCTAAGTGCCAAGTATTCCTTTGTTGCTTCTCATCTACTTTCCAAAAATTTATCTCCAACAAATTTAATATTAAACCATGCCAAATCATACCAAAGCATCTCAATGTGTTCCATATATGCTAATACTTTCCAAGCACCAACACGTGCCAAGTGCAAATATGTGTCAAGGAGTGTTATGCATGCTATGAAGTGGAATGGCATGTTGAAGAGTGCTAAGGTGTGATAGAGAGTGCTAATGCATGTTGAGGAGTGTTAAGGAGTACCAGGAAAAAAAATTAAGGGAGCACTGGTTCAAAATTCATGGAATTTAATGGATATGAGGAACGTGTGCTAGGGACTAGTGTTAATGAGTGCTAGTTTTCATGCCAAGGAGGGGGTGAAAAGGTATGCTAAGCATTGGTAAGGCATGCTAGGGAATATCAAGGAATGTAAAGAAGTGACAAAGTGTGCCAAGGAGTTCCAAGGTGTGCTAATTATATGTGCCAAATAGTGCCAATATATGCCAATACATGCCAGGTGCTAAGGGTGTAGGGTGCCACGGTATTTCAATATGTGTCAAGAAGTGTCAAGGCAACAAAAGGAAGAACCAAGCTAAAATGTAAGGAAATGAACACATAAGAGGGTTAATAATTCAAGACTTTATATTTTTCAAAAGGGGCATGCTAGTCACAATAATAATAGGTCCCAACACATGCCAAGTGGCATTGTGTGCCAAGTGCTAATGTATGTCAATGCATTCAACCAAGGTGTTCCAGGGCATGCTAGGGATTACATGAATTCCAACACATTCTAGGAGAGTCCCATGTTGTGCTAGCACATGCCACCATGTGCTTGGGAGTCAATTTCATGACAATATGTTCTAGGTACAATGATGTTCCAAGACATGTGAGGTGCTAAGAAATGTTAGTGTGTGACAAAGCATTAATTTAAGGTGTTCCCGGATAGTTGAGGAGTGTTAGGTCTTTCTCATTAATAGAATTGTCAGAGTTTGATTATGTATTAAATAATATATTTACTACACACACTAGTGGAAATTTATCTAAAGGGAATTTGATAGATAATAAACTTAATAGATATGAATCATGTGTTGACTCATAGGAAAACTCTATCCAACTAGTGATTACTTGAGGGAAATGATACACACTAATTAATTCTTAAAAATTTTACTGATTTTAACCACTATGGCCTTGGAAATATCATAACAAATACTCCACAATAATGGCCTTAAATAGTTATCTTTTGAAAAATATATATATTAAAATGCATATAGCATCATCAAAAACACATTGGAATGATCAATGGTGATGAAAATTTTTTTACTGTCACCAAAAGTAACAAAAAGAGAATTGGTGAGGGTCATTAAAAGTTTGTCACTAGAAGTGTCACCAAAGAGAGAATTAGTGATGGGCCTTTAACGACCCTCACCAAAAGTGTCATTTAAAATGGATTTTGTGATGAAACTTAAAGGACCATCACTATATGCACTTACAGTGACACTTTTTTAAGGACTGTCACCATATGTGACATTGGTGACGGACCTTAAAGGTCCATCACAAGCATGACCCTCACTAATGTCCTTTTTTATTGTAGTGTAGACTAAGTTATTCTTAAGTATTTCCTATGTGTTGAAATATCCTAACATGAAGAAGGTCCCAATACTTCTTATCAGGAGCAAAGAAGACTAAAGAAGTAAGGAGCTTTATATTATTCTACTAGATCCACTTTCTTTGATGAGAAAGAGGACTTTTCTGAATATGATGAAGGCTTGGGGCATAAGACCTTAAGTGAATATATTTTTGAATACAAGTCACAACCTAGAGTATTGAAGGATAATCTCTCTCTCCAACTTTTTTTTCAACTCAAAGAAGAGAGGAGATCTAGAAGCAGCAATAGAAGAAAGAGACATAGATTCTTCTTGCTTACATTTTATGGATCTTCCACAAGCACATTAAGGACTTGGAGGGAGGAATTATATACATTATTTATGAAGTATCTTATATCAGAAAGAATGGTTGTGGAGTTTGTAGCACTGCACCTAGATGGTGAAGCAAGAGATTGGTGGCTCAGTCATTTATCCCATACGAAAGTGTCTACTTATGCAGATTTTATTCAAAGACTGAAGAAGAGATATGGTAGAAAGAAACCAGAGACATATCACATAGTGAAATCTCCCATCATCAAGGAGATAGTGTATGAATATTCAAGCGAAGATGTTCTCATCATCACTCAAAAGGAAGAGCCTCTACCACCACCCGCTGCAGATGTGCTTACATCAAAAGGAGGATCATTTGCATATTTTCAAGGTGGTATTGAGTTCTTGACATTTGGAGCCCCATGCATGTTTCATGAGATGCATGACGAGGAGGAGACAAATACCAGCATTGGCACAGTTGTATAAGTGCAGCCATCACTCTTACCAATGGTTGGAGGGACTATTTTTCCAGTTGGAGGAACTCTTGTGGTCTTACAAGAGGTTCCCACACATCAGTTGATCCAAGGTATGAAACCACTTTCATCTCATATTGTTTCAGTACCTCTTATTGAAACTTATGGGGACATGACACCAAGGCTATTGCATGACCAAGGGTTAGTACAACATGCTAATTTGGAGAAACAACATATCACTGTGGAGAGTACCCTTGATCTAATCAAGGAAGAGATGAAGAACCATCATAGTTCTTCATTTATGAACTACATTCAACCCTTTGAGTTGAAGTGTGGAATTTAAAAAAATGGGATGAGTATGATCCTATGTACAATGTCTGGCTATGAGTTCAACATTGTGCCTTTCTTTGAGAAAACACATGTTTTATCTTGCAGATCTAAAGTGATGTTAATGAGCAACAATGAGAAGAAAAGGACCCATTCCTTATGGGAGAAATCAAATGGAAGCTTAATTCATGAAGCAATGGAGAAGAAGATGATAGATGGTAGACATCTTGAGATGGGAAATCTTTTCCCCTTTCAAGATGACTCTTTCTCAATGAGCATCTCACAGCTCAAAGAGAAACTTCTACCTGCGCTAGATCCAGAAACTTATTGGTTTTGGAGGGCCATTGATGAGAAGAAGGTCTCATTAAGATATCTCATTGGAGGTGCACTTCAACATATCATGGAGTGAAAATTTCTTCAATAGTTTGAGGAGGTTGGTGTCCTACAATGGGAGGATACCAATTTTTTGCAGAATGAGAACCATCATCCTCATTGGGATGAATGGTTGATGATGTGGGGCAAGGGGTTGCCAAACTAGTTGCAGATCTATGGGATGGGCCAACAAGAAGCATGGCTGCGCTGGTTACTCTTGGGCGAGTATGGTTACCACCCAATAGGTCATATTTCTTTGATTCATGCCTTACACATCACTGGAAGAATGCAGGAAAAAATCACGACTACTTTGGTTGTCGATGAGAGAGTTTGGAAATCACATGATATATCTTATGTCCTGGTATTTACTCTTGTTTGGGATATGTCTCATGTCTTCACATGTATTTCTGTTTGGGATGTATCTCATGTTGTATGTACTTGGGTTTGGGAGGAAGTATAACTCTCACATGATGGTTTATAGTTGAGTCACTTAAAATTTCTCATTTCTAGTAGTATTTCACTTGGAAAAGCTTTGGTGACTAACTTTTTTAGTAACCTAGTCACTAATTTCTCATTTTATACTACTGGTAAAGTAATCCAAAATCAATCATCTTAAAACCAACCAGAAACTTCTTCTTTACCTATAAAATATGATCATTATTGTTCCCAGTAATGATCAAGTCATCCACATACATAACTAGAATCACCAGCTTTTACCCTATTGGTGTACATATAGAGTATCATGATATTTACTTCGCTTAAAGCCAACTTTATGAAGGTACTCATCCATTTTTTCATACCAAGCTCATGGATATTGTTTCAATCTACATAAAGTCCTCATCAATTTGCATACTTTGTGTTCCTACCCTTAAATCTAAAAACCTAGAGGTTGTGTCATGTATAATTATTCCCACAAGTATTCATTGAGGAAGGAACTTTTAAAATCCATGTGATGAAGTATCCATCCTTTTTGAGTTTCTAATGCAAGTGTTATCCTAATGGTGTTCGATTTTTTTGTAGGTGAAATTTTTTCCTCATAGTCGATTCCTTCATGTTGTGCAAAGCCCTTAGAAACAAGCCTTGCTTTGTAATTTTAAATGTCTCCATATGCATTATACTTAATTCTATAAACCTATTTGAATCCGATGTGTTTCACATTTTTTTGGATAATCAACAAGTTTCCAAGTTTTGTTTTCCATCACTATCTTGTATTATTCAAAAATTTCTTTTTGCCATTATACATGTTTAACTACCCCTTTGTAAGTGGAGGGATTAGTAAATTAATTTGTTATTATAGATAAAATTTCTTCATTTCTTTGTGAACTTCGTGTCCCTATTTTTTTTTTAATTCATCTGGCCTTCCATCCTTAAAAAATTGAACGACCCATTTAGGAAACTAATGTCAATTTGTTTGTGAACTTGAATTATCACCATCATTATAAAGTGGATTTATATAAACAAATGCTCTTTGATAACCTGAAGGTTTAGGAGGTGGAGAGTCATTTTCATATGAACTACTGCTAGGAGATTCATATTAACTTCTAGAAGATCCAAATGGGTTAGATGAAGTAGGTGAGCTGGATGAACCATTTTATGATGAAACCAATTCAATATCATGCCAATGTTGCTAACTTGGTTTATTTTTCATTCTGTTTCTCTTTTTATCTCCCTTAGTTTCAATTTGTAGTAGAAGACTTTCTATATCAGCGGTACTCTTTCTTTCTGTTTCATCAAATATCATATCTTTGTTGATAATAAAATTTCCATTACACAGAAGACAATATCCCTTCTTTTCATCAGAATACTCAATCATTGTACACTTCAAACTTCGTGAATCATTTCATTTTTCTTTTGGAACTAAGTCACAACACACTGAACCAAAAAAACTGATATGTTTCACTTGAGGTTTGAAACAAAACCATGCTTCATATGGTGAAATTCAATCCAAAGAAGCAGTAGGAGACTTGTTCCTTAAGTAGACTATTCTATCTGTTATTTCTTCCCAATATAAAGGACTTAAATTTTGGAATTCATTGGAAGTGAATTCCCCTCCATTGTCTGTCCTGAGAGTCTCAATATTCTCTTTAACTTCATTCTCAACAAGTTGGAGAAAAGTCTTTACATTTTCGAATGTTTTTTACTTTTGTTTCAAAAATAAAACCCAAGTCATTCTACTAAAATAATAAATGAAGAGTAAAAGATATCTATAACCTCCGTAAGAATTTTGTATACATCCACAAATGTCACTATGAACCAATTGAAAATGCTTGATTTCATGCATTGAATTTATTGGAAAACTATCACGACTTTGTTTCCCATAAATACAAGCTTTAAATTTTTCATTTTATTTCTTAAAATTTTGAAGTAGTTTAACTATTCCCTTATTTTGATGTCAAGAGAGAATTTCAAAGTTTAAATTTCCATATATAACATTCCACAACCTTATTGGTCAAATATTTGTATTTTCTCTTCCTGTAAAATCATAATTTCATGGAATGATTGTTCCATTCATCCTTAGAAGTTTTCCATCTTCATATCTTATAATGACTGTCTTCATATTTTGTTTGATGGAGTTTATTTTTACTAATCCATCCTACATAGAAACTTGATGTCTTGCTTGTCGAATCGTGACAAATCACAACAAATTATTCTTGAAATTTGGTACATACAAAACATTTGAAATTAATTTTTCTCCAATGTTAGGAAGAGAAACGTTTACTAGAAATTTTCCACAGGGATGGTGCCCTATATCATTAAAAAGATAGATTGAATTGAGATGGAATTATTGAAAATTCCAAAAGAATTCACATCAAAAACTCATATGTTTTTTTTCCCGTGTATTTAAGATCCAAGCATATTCATAATCACTTTTAAGATATGCGGAGACCTATAATGTTGTTGATTATGAACTTTGATGTGTAGTAAAGACATTCTATCCCTTATCTTCTTGATCATTAGCAAATCGTGCCATGTGGTATTGAAACTTACAAATTTTTTGAATGGAAGTTTAACAATGTTCAACATAATGACCAACTTTGTTACACCTCTACGAACAATTTGAGTGAAATATTTTCCTCTGCCTCGACTCTGTCCTTTGCCTCTGCTTTTTCCTGTACCTTGATTTTTCCCTTTGCCTTGACTTTGTCCTCTTCCTTTATTGTTACCTCTTCCTTGATTGTTTCCTTTACCTTGAATTTTTCCTCTACCTGAATTGTTGCCTCTACTGAAGTTCTTCCCTCTTCCTTGACTTCTACCACAACCTTCTCCTCTATGTTCTCCTAGATTTTGATTGATGTTCCCTCTTCCTCTACATATACTAATATCAGTTGAATATTTACTAATGCCAACTTATGTAAAGAATAAATCTTCCCCAGTTTGTTTCTTCTTTCTGATTTTTTTGTCATGTTGAACTAACATTTCACTTAAATAATTAAATTTTAACTTTTCTAGCTTTCCACTTTCTTGTAAAGTTTCAAAGGAATGTGTACATGAATAAGGAAAACCAACAATAAAAATAGTAGTCATGAAAATATCATCTACTGATTGAAATCCAACATTTACTATTTCCTGCTTAATGTTCTTAAGTATGGAAATGTATTCAAGTACATTTCCCCCTTCTGTCAATTTTTGTTGGAGCAACTTCAATTGAAGGTAAAATTTCTTAGATTCATGTTGTGTATCAAATAAATATTTAAATGTTCTCAAGGAAGGCCATGAATCAGAAGCATTTTCAATGTGAACATACATTTCATCATTAACTCAAGATTTGATTAATGCTAGTGCTTTGGCATTTTTGATTTCCCATTTAGATAGTAAGGCTGCATTTGTAGGTTTATTTGGTTTAACATCGCCATCACATACATCACGGAAAAGTTCATTATAAATCAAATTGATTTCAAAGTGCCTTTTCCATGTATTGTAATTCTTTGAGCCTTGAATTTTGTCATATTCAGAAAATAAATTAACCAGCTTGGACATTGTAAAAGTAAGTGTATTCACCAAGATGGATCTTTCACCACCAAAATAATATCAATAATGCACCATTCGCAACACCACACATAAAATATGATCTATCGCAGCTTGGCCTTGACCCTCGTATAGTCATTTTTTAATGTCCCCAGTTTGATATGCTTTTAATTTGACAATTGAACAAGTCCAAAAGGGTACAATGGACCCCAATGGAGAAAATTTGTGTGGATTTATTTTATTATTTTAAATCAATAAAATAAAATGGAAAAATTATGTGCAATGAATAGATTGAGATTTGAGATTTGAAAACCCAATCCATGAGGATGGATAAGGTTTTAAGACTTTCCCACAACTTCTAGAAATCCTTGGAAGGAATAAAGTAAGATACTAAAATTAGATTTGGAGAGAAATATCTAATTACCCCAATAAAGAGGAAATTGTTGGGAAGAGGTGGAATAGACGTGGAAAAGAAGAAGAGCCAACTTCGAAAGTACCTTTGTGGAAGAAACAGAGTGAAAGGCTAGGCAAACAGTAATACATCATCCTAAATTTACTGGACATAGTTAAGAGAAAAAGGATGGGGAAAGAAAAGCTTAAATAAGTTGTTTCAGGATAGACAAAGGGTTGTCTATCGTTGGAGGTAAGGATCTCTGCTCGAGGGTGAGTTACGGAGAAAGAACTCTACGGTTGGGAGGAAAGTAGTCAGAACTAAGTGTTATGCACATTTAAATGAAAAGGGTTTTTTTATCAAAGTTTTAATGTTGTGATGAATTGTGGATAGTTATAAAATAGTTATGCTAATGTGAGTTGTTAGGTTAAAATTTTGTGTATAGGAAATTGAGAATTTGTGAAATTATAGTGTGATGGGGGAGGTCCTATATATTTAACAGATTTCATTACAGCAAAAATAGGGAAATCTATATGGTTGTATAGACATATTCTGTGGAGTACTAACTCTCAGAATGTCTAAAACCCAGTGATGGGTTTAGATCTGAGGTTAGGTACCTCACATAGAATTTCTTTGCTCTATTTTTTTTGGTTGGTAGTGCTACTAATTAAACTGTTTAGATCATCAAGAAAACAAACTCTGCAAACAGATATAACATAAATATTTTTTGTTACAGCTATAGATATGGACTATTGTATAGTTATACATCCCTGTATTAAGTATAGAAAAGAATTTCAAAACTAAACATAAGAAGGATAAATTTATCTCGGAATGGAATAATTATACTGAAACAAAAATATCTATGCATAAAATAGGAAAGTAATGTATATGTTACAAATTATGAAAACTAGATCAGTAGTTGCCAGAGACTTGCAAAAATCTAACATGTATTGCTAAAAGTACATACATATAAAACCCATATACTATACAATTGGATCAAAACTTTAATAATCCTTACAGAAAATTTTGTAGTATAATTAAGAACTGAAAGGAACAAATTGGGTGATTATAGATACTGTATATATATACAAACTAAGCAGAAATCTTACGATAACATGATGAGAGAATGATTAGTTAAAATGGTATACCTTGTCATTCTAAAATTTGAAAAGGAAACACACAGGAAAATGTGTTCAGAAAAGCGCATTTCTATATGGTAAATTGTAGGGTTATATGAAAGTAGCTCCATTAGTTATTACTTCTTATATACATAGGAAAACAAATAACCATTTTCTTGAAATTTTCTACGAATCTAACAAGGGTATAAAAAATACATATTTAAGAGTTATAGATTCACATAAATTAGAACTGAAAGTTTATATCCAGAACTGATATAAAATACAGATCGGTCTCATAGAGAGATGCTGCATAGAAAAAAAATGGAAATCTTTTCTAATCAATTTAAACCGAATACTTATGGAGTAAGACATTGATAAAAGAGAATGTATATATAAATTTTTAATTGAGTGGGTTAGTGACTTTTTAACAATAATTGTAGTTTTCATTCAGTTAACACATTAATGTAAAATATCAGAGTCCATAAATTTGTTCATAGTTACTTTCACTCGATATGTAACCAAAATGTTACAATGAGGGAACGACGGTCCCTTAATGCAAAACAATAAGGTGCAGTGGCAATTTCATAATGTGAAGTAAAAGTGATGAGATTTCACCGACCTGAATAAAATCAGTCCTACGGTTATGATCAAATAGTAACTATAGTGACAATTATAAATCCAAAGACAGGAAACTCACCTACAAAAATAAAACGACATATTAATCTTGATTAATGGGTGAAATACAACAGTAAAAACAAACGATTACCTGTTGGACATAATAATGCACTGCTGGCAAGTTAAAACGAAACCCAGGAGAATTTATAAGTTGGTTTACATACAGAAGCATGACTGAAATACATACATCTAAAACCAGAACAATATTTGCTGCGACACCAGAAACTGAGACTCTGAAAACTGTAACCTATGAAAAAAAAAAAAAAATAGAACCCCACATTCTGAAAATCGAGATCCCATTATTCGACTGAATAGATAATGGGGATTTCGAAAAACCTCAATTAAGTGAAATTCAGACAATTAACAAGTTCAGTATGGTATAACCTAGCCACAAGTCTAATTACGAATGAAAAACAAAATAAACGGAAATGATAAGGTAAGGCATTGTCAATACCTTACAGAAATCCTTCGAGTAAATATTACAAACTTTCCATACGATATTTTATACACACAATGACAAAAAAAAATTGAGAGAATATAGTCAAGAATTTTATAAGAATATATATGTTGTGTTAATGAAAGAAGCCGTGGAGATAAAGGTGGTTACCTGGTAAACCATGGAGGCCAACCACCACATAAAATTTGAAAGAGTTGCATAGAAATGGCCTATTACTCTCGGCCGCAATGAAAAAAACTCAGAACAAGGGGAAGGTTTAATAATGCCATCAAGAGCTTGGCGTTCAAATGAGATCAAAAAAAAAAAATGAAAGTAATTATACACCGGTATACACCAGGAAACCATAAATATACCAGCATGCTTTTCTCCGTCCACGTGGCAGGAGATCCAGTGTTATCCCTTAGATCACTGCATTGAAAGGTGGATGGGGAGGAACCATGTGAATTAGTACTGACCGAATCAATGTATTCATATGTCGACACAGGTTGGGATGGACTTGTTCCAAGAAAATTTAATGAAATGGGCTAGAGCCAGTAAATGTGATCAACTAACGTAGCCAAAACTAGATTTAAATATAATAAATTCTGATATTTGTATTAATTGTAAAGAAATTGTCACGCAAACCAAATCCCATTAAACATATTCCCTATAAAGTCGTATTGACATTTGGAAGCTATATGGTCCATGTATAATAGAGATCCGCGTAGGTTAATTTTGTTAATAAATATATAATGGGTTGAAATGATAATTCGTTTATCACATGATCAATCCAAATAAATCGAATAGGTTTATGTACATAAAGACAATCTACATAAAATATATAAATATATTTAACAATAAATAACACCATAAAATATCAATCAGTGTATAAATTAATCATAGGTTCATTACCGTCGTAGGCAGAATTAAGACCGTTAGCTAGTTTTAATGTGAAAAACTTTGAATTAGACATGTGAATGCATACATTCGAGGTAAGAGGGAAATAAAGTTAGCGAATCAAATATATACAATTATAGTAAAGATTTTACAATTATCGTGATAATGGTTGGAGTTATACAAGTATATAGAATATATGTACTTATATTAAAGCTTTTATAATTATTGTAATGATGAGTGGATATATATATATATATATATATATATATATATATATATATATAGTAAGTCAGAAATAGAGGTGGATGGTAAGGTCTATATAAATATATATATGTATGTATTATGGTAAACTAAGGCAGAATATTTTAATGTGAGAAAATGTGGAAATTAAAGTTGTCAAAGTAGATTTCTATCTTCGCTCATATGCCATATGCAAGGTACTGCAGGTCTAAATTGACAATGTTATTAGGAGTGACATAGTATCTTAACAAAATCTCCTAAAGAATAATGAAAAAAAAAAATCCAAATGAGAGGTGTTACAAATGGTATCATAGCCAAAGTTAAAACACTGGGCAAATTATGTGCTCACATTAGAAATTTTATGTTGCTGTAAAATTTTTGTTGAAGTTAAATTTCGCTAATGTTTAATTTCATGTATAGTGAAACATTGCTGAAGTATACAGTTGTGAATCATGAGTGAAGATTTGTATGTGGATCTGGGTGGTGGAGAAAATACGCCAGATCCAAATGCTCCATTGATGGCTATGTTGCATAGAATGCAAAGAGAAATGACACAGCTGAAAAGCCACAATGAAAGGCTATCTTTAGCCATTGAAGAGCAAGATAGATTAATAAAAGAATTGAATTCCAAGAATATTCAAGAAGGTGAAGATTCCAAAAGGAAGAGAAAGGGAAGGGTAAATCACTCAGAAAATTTTGAGGAAGATGATGCCTTTAGACAGCAGTCTAGGAGGAACAAGGAATTGCAGGGTGAATTCCAGAAAATCAAAACTCCTTCCTATGATGGAGAAAAGGAGGAAGATGCTGAAGCGTGGCTTCTGAATATGATAAATTACTCTTAGGTTTACGAATATGAAATTAACTTGAGAGCCAGGCTATATATCTTTCAGTTGCAAGGTAAGGCTACCTTGTGGTGGGAAGAAGCAAAGATGGTCCATGTCATTGATGAAAAAATTGTTACTTTGGAGGATTTCCAAATTAGGTTCTAAAATCGATACCTGAATGAATGTTATTATGACGATAAAGTCAAAGATTTTGATGAACTTAGATTGGGATAGCTTACGATTTATGAGTTTGTAACTAAATTCACCAATATGTTACACTATGTACCCTATATAAGAGAGGAGAGGGAAAAGGTACAACGTTTCTTGAAATTTCTATCCATTATTTACAAGGAAAAGATATATTTTGATAACCTTAAGACCATGGATGAGGTGGTGTGAAAGGAAAGGTTGTGTTACCAACAATTCAAAGGTAAGAGTGAAAAAGCAAAGAATTGGCCAAACAAAGAGAAGGGTGACTCGAGCGGAAAGAAAACAAAACCAACATATCTGAAAAACTTTGGGAGAAACCACCAAAGAAAGAAGTTCAACAAAATGGGTGAAAATCAAACTGCTCAATCACAAACAGGGTCCAAACAGATGAATGGAAACAATAAAAGAGAGGTGACTGTTAAAATAAGAGAACCTTTGAAGTGTTGGGGTCGTGGAGAACCTCATTTTTTGAGGGATTGTCCACATAGAAAGATTCAGACTATACAAGTACTGAGAGAAGAAAAGACTGTTAATGTTGTGGTGAGGAACATCCAAAAAATCAGTGATACTCTGGAAGATCGTCAAGCAGAACACCAGTCCACTATGGTAGAAGTAGAAGGTATGATTTTTGACCAACCTGTTTCCGTTTTAATAGTTCCATGTGCATATTTAACTTATATTAGTCGTCAAATGGTAGAAAAATGTAACTTAAAGTTAGAAAAAGTTCTGCAGTCTTGGTTAGTTCAGTTAGCCACTGGTACAAAAAAAAAGGTGACTCATAAGTTACCCCAAACAACAATAAATCTAAATGGATACCAAAAAGAATTAAATCTAAATATTTTTCCTTTAGGGTCTTATGATGTACTGGTAGGGATGGACTGGTTAGGGAATCAGAAGGTTATGTTAAAATTACTAGGCAAGACAATACATTGCATAAACAGTGAGGGAAAACTAGTAATAGTAAAAGGAAAACTTAAGAACATATCTGTGAGACAAATTTCAGCACTTCAATTGAAGAGAATTGCTAGAAAGGGTTATCAAGTGTATTATGTTCATGTAGAGGAATTAGGACAGCAGGCAGAGGAAAATCCTTCAAAAACATTACATGTTATCAGAGAATTTAAAGATGCGTTTCTGGATAAAATTCCTCATCTGCCCCCTCGGAGAGAGATTGATTTCTCAATTGACTTAGTGCCGGGAGCAATTCCAGTTTCTAGAGCCCCATACAGAATGAGTACTCCAGAACTAATGGAGTTGAAAATGCAACTACAATAATTTTTTGACAGAGGTTACATTAGAACAAGTTTATTCCCATGGGGAGCACCGGTGCTATTTGTGAAAAATAAGGATGTTACTTTTATAATGTGTATTGATTACCGTCAATTGAACAAGTTGACAATAAAAAAAAGATATCCTTTACCTAGGATAGATGATCTCTTTGACCAAGTTAGAGGAGCAACAGTATTTTCAAAATTTTATTTAAGGACATGATACCATCAATTAAGAATTAAAGATGGAGATATAAGTAAAACATCATTTAGAACCAGGTATGGATACTATGAGTTTGTGGTACTACCATTTGAGTTGACCAATGCAGCTGCTACTTTTATGTGCTTGATGAATAGTGTATTAAATAAATATTTGGACAAATTTGTATTAGAATTTATTGATGACATTCTGATTTATTCTAAGAATGAAGCTGAGCATAAAGAACACCTTAGAACTATTTCACAAACTCTCAGGGAAAACAAATTGTATGTTAAGTTTAGAAAATGTGAATTTTTCAAAGATAAAATTCGATACCTGAGTCATATAATTTTAGAACAAGGGTTAGCAATAGACCCAGAAAAGATAAAATAAATAAGAGAGTGGCCTGTACCTACTAATGTGTTTGCTGTAAGATCATTTATGGGAATTGCAGGATAGTACAGGAGGTTTGTGGAGAGATTTTCAGCCTTAGCTTACCCAATTACATCTCTACAAAGGAAAGGAGTTAAGTTTGAATGGACTGAAAATTTTCAAAACATCTTTGATCAGCTAAAAATAAAACTTACAACGCCACCTATTTTAAAGATTGCTGATCCAGATCAGGAATTTGTAGTATGCACAGATGCCCGTGGAGAAGGATTAGGAGGAGTGCTCCTACAAGAAAATTCTGTTATAGCCTATGAATCTAGAAAACTGAAGAAACATGAAAAGAATTATAGTGTTTATGATTTATAAATAGTTGTTGTAATACACACTCTGAAGATGTGGAGACATTATCTTTTAGGGAAAAAGTTTTTGTTGATGACAGATCACATCAGCCTAAAGTATTTCTTCACTCAAATAGATTTGAATGCTAGGAAAGCTAGGTGGTTGTCCTTCCTTAATGAGTTTGACATGGAGATCAAACATATTAAGGGTAAGGAAAAAAATATTGCAGATGCATTAAGTAGAAATGCTTGGAAAAGTGTGATTAATGTTGGGAGTAGTGCCAACTTTGACCTAGAAGGACTAATACAAGAAGTGGTGAAACAAGAACAAAACGATGAAAAACTTCAGTCACAAATGCTGAAAAAGGAAATGAAAGGATATGCACAGAACCAAAGAGGACTAATTTGTTATAGAGACAGACTGTACATTCCTAATGTAGATTCCCTAAAGAAAGAGATTCTAGATGAATACCATAAAAGACCCTATGATGGACATCTCACTAGAACATTTGGCGCAATTTCCGATGGCCAAATCGTCGCTTTTCCGACACACAGTCGTCGCAAGAGCGACAGTTCGAGGCCGGGAAAAACGTGGTTTCTCGTGCGGTCGCAATTCCGACGCCTTTACAAAGTGTCACACTACCGACACTTCCCGTCGCTTCCAAACACTCGTCACTCTTCCGACGCCTCCCAAACCGACGTTTGTAAAATGTTGCCATTTCGACGAAATTTGGTCCGACGTTTTTAACGTCGCGCTTCCGACGTTTGTAAAGTCTCGCCATTCCGAAGAAATGTCATCCGACGTTTTGAACATCACTCTTCCGACGTCTTTATACTGTCGCTCTTCTGACGTGTCTAAACTGTCGCATTTCTGACGCCGTACAAAAGTGTCAGAAGACCGACGTATTGCAAAAGTGTCACAAGACCTACACTTTCCAGAAGCGTCACAATATCGACGCCAGGAAGAACTGTCGCAATTCCGACGAAATGTGGTCCGAAATTTTGGACGTCGCCCTTCCGACCTCTTTTTTCTGTCGCTCTTCCGACGTTTCTAGAGCTGTCGCACTATTTTCGGACGTCACAAGACTGACGAAAATGGAAATCGTTCAAAACGTCAAAAGAGCGACGCTTACAAGGCGTCGGTATGCCGACGACGGTTTCAATTTAAAAAAAAAATATAAAACTTTAAAACAGGACAGTAAATCTCCAATGTTTGTTATCACAATAAGAAATCAATGATCAGTGATCACGTCAAATTTTCCTCGTAGCGTGACGGGTCTAATAAATTTTATTGTAAAGGTTGCTGGCCAGTGACAATTGGCGCAGCATTGAAGGAAATGCATTAAAGAAAATTAATTAGGCTGCGAACTCCAAGCCAACTGGCAACAACCCTGATAATTTTCCTTACCAACTTCCAAGTTGTGACTCGGGCTTCAGACTCCAAAGCTAAGAATTTTCTTTTCATCGTGTTGGAGAAGAGAACCGCAACCTGCAGCAAAAGAGCAATTCCTCAGTCTCACTGCTCAGGACTCGTAGTCATTCCTTGCTAACACGGTATGTGGAAATTTTGATAAGATAACTTTCTTCACCCTCGTTTTTACTAAATTTATTCTTTTGAAAAGGGCCTGGTTCCATTTCAGAAATTTTCAACTTTCGACTTCTAGAATTTGTACATATGATTTTTGAACTGAGGTTTTGTTATTAATGAGGAGATAGTGTCTTGGTTCTATCTGTATAAAATAATTGCCTCTTTTTTTTCTTCATGTTCAGGGTTTTTGATTTTATCAAAACCTATCTCTCTTTTAAGCATGCCCGCAAATTAATATATTCCAGGAATGTACACAATTCCAGGCTTCATGTACAACATATTGTATCAACTATATTTTAACAAGTGAGCCGCATGCCCATATAGTGTTACAGATTACAGGGCTTCATTTGGAGAATAAATGATAAGCCTGGGAGCACTAAATCCAAGTAATTCCCCTCATCCCTTAAAATACACCTCTAAATATAACTAGAAATTTCAAATAGTTAGTAAAGGAAAAGTACAAAGATATAACAGATATGTGTTGAGCCAAAAACCTGTGCATTCACAACAAAACTGGGATGGATAAAACTTAAAAACAATTATGGACTTTGACAAAAACTCGTCTTATGCATACAAAATGAAAGAAGCATTGGCATACTACTATGTTTACAAATTTAAGGATAGGCAGAGTGAGTCTCTGGGCAACACAGTTTCATGTGGAGACCCTAGATCCTTGTACCCACAATATCTAGTGACTTAAAAAATGATTTCCAAAACAATGCCTTTGCTATGCATGTAAGAACACTACCTGTATAATGAGGGAGATGTAATATTTTCCAAGAAGCAGATTTATACAGAGTGGTCCAAGATTGTGTATTTATGGAAGATACAACTGATTTTGGCATGAAACATGTATCCAAGATTTCAATGTGGCCTTATTTTAGAGCCCATCGATGATTTACTATGAAACCTAAACTTTCAAAACAAACACATTGAAATCACAGGATCTCCATCACTAATATCATAAATATTAACTGTCTTTTGGGCACTAGAAGTAGATACCATAAGAGGCCCACATGGCCTGTACCACCAATGTTGATTCTCTGGCACAACATTTGCAAAGCCAAAATTTCTCCCCGAGACATCCCTCTCTGCCAAAACTGGAGAGATGGTACTGGACGTTGAAGTGAAGGCCTCTCATTCAGTATGGAATGCCATAATTTTTTTATTATAAAAGTCCCATGAACAGAAACCTGAGTCCAATGTACAACCTGCAGATGCTGCCACAACATATTTACCAGAGCAACCATCTGAACTAGCTGCTCTGATCAACCAGCAATCACCCCACATGTTTGGGGTAAGCCCATATGGAGCTTTATATTCAGCCTTCTCCTGGAGATTGGAAAATAACAATACTAAGTATTACTCATACATCAACTGCCCTTTATGTTAAGGGAAAATTTAAAGAGTGCATAAATATTCTTGAAATGCCAATCATAGTTTCTAGAAAATTTCAAGAGTCTTTGAAATGAACTACATCCTATTTAAACTACATCAAATATTTAGGCAAATCATTTTTTTAAACAAAAATTGGTGAATTTTATTTCAAATATAGAAATTTAAACCATGAGAATAATCTAACCCCTAGGCTTTTCCCTATTTCTAATAGAAAATCCCAAAATGTATAAATTATAACACCCATAAACCCCAAAATTAAGTACAATAATTAAAACCTCCACACCTCTGAATTTGCTATATCGTGAAAAGAGCAGCATCCACCATCATGGGAAAGAAAAACTGATTCTCCTTCTGATACAAACCAGCCTGCAGTAGATGTCTTATGGATGAGTTGATTCAATCGATCACAGGAAACCTCTTCAGTTTCTTCAATATTGCCAAAATGCTCTGGCTTGTTTTCCTGATCATCATCAAAGTCCATATTTTCATCACATTGAATTAGTTGGGGTTCATTACGATCAGGTCCAGTGCCTATTGCAGAGCTCCATACATCCAATCCAATATTGGAACTACCATACCCGTTCCCATTAGAGATTGTAAATCCTGTTTCTGGCTTTAATTCGGTAAGTTCAAGAGCACTAGAACTAGATTCAGTTGATTTAGACTTGGTATAGTTGTCCTAATTTGTATTCCGATACAACACTATACTTGTGCTTCAACGCAGACAGAAATTCTGCAGCAATGGGATCTTCATCTATGGGGATTATGGATCTTCCCTCAAAAGCATCCCGAATATCTGATTCATTTTCATTCAATTGATCATGCAAATCCACCCTCGTCTTCAGCACAGCAAGCTGAACTGAAGGCCGGTTTTTCAGCAATTTATGGTGGGGGTAAAGCCTGTCTTCTAGATCTTGACTATTTAAGTGTTTAATTGGCTTTTTCAGAGACCTGACCATAGAATCAAATGAATCCTGCGAATCCTGCGAAATAATAAACAATAGTAAGGCCATTATTTATTGGTTTGAAATAATAAAAAACATGCAACAAACCCGCATAATTAGTAAATTATTTAAAGACAATGTTGGCAATATGTTTCCTGTATCCTATTATATGATTTTCCTTGATGGAAAGATCTGTATTTAATGGAGAATCGATATAAATAAGGATGAGTTAATTCATGTGTGAACATATGTATGCATCCTGATGAAGGATAATTGACATCTATAAGAAACCCTGTGCTCTGTATGTTGATCGAGGAACCGATGTTAATACGGTTGACAGTGTATCCAAACTGGTAGACAGTGGAGTTATATATATTCGTTAATATATGATGGAAGGGTCTACTCTATTAGTAAGGAGCTGACTGGATTTCATGGAGAAAGGAACGGGGAGCGAGAGCAAACCAGTTATAATGCGAAAGAACTAAAACAGAGTATTTGGCATTGAACTTTCGGTGGAACATGGACTAACCCTTTGGAATCATGAACGGAACCTGGAAGGAAAGAGGTGGAACATAACAAACGGAAGCGCGACGGAACCCTGCGTGGAAGAGCGGAACCGTGACCGTGCAATAATCCAGTAAAGAATTAACAGCATAATAAGATCTCTGGTGAAAAGTTTTCAGTCAGCCCTAAATACTGATTCACCCCCCCTCTCAGTATTTTTCCCAACAAACAATAATTCCTACATATTAAAATATAAAGTTATAACATACCAGCTCATACTCGAACATACCATCTGTATCAATATTCTTCTGTATCTTCTTGATCTTCATCCAACTGATCGACATCTATATCAACATCTGATTCAGAAACGGTGTTGAAATGATCAACCATGTCATCATCATCATCAATTATGTCATTTTCAATAATATCCTCATCGACATCATCATCAATAATTGTTGCCTCATCTCCTATGCCTGGTTTATCTTCTAAGATATCTTCTTCATCTGTCCATGCATCTTCCTGCTCATCTGCCACTGCATCATCTACTTCTTGATCAATATCATCTTCTTCCTCTACAGTATACTCTACTGGCCTTCCACTTGGATCATATCTAATAGCAAATGACCATTCCTTCTCACATGGAACCTCTGAGTAAAAGACTTGTTCGCATTGGCTTGGAAAAACATAGCGATCTTTTCCTGCTTCAAACTGCGATGTTTTAACCATTGGAAATCCACTGTCATGTTGAATAAGTGTTCTATCATCATCACGTACATTCATTCGGAGCCTATACCATTTGACGTCAAACAAAACTATTTTGAAGGAATTAAAGTCACACTCAACTATATCATCTAAGAACCCATAATATCTATTTTCAGATTCTCGAGGATGTCTGTCACTCCTGGAGGAAACATTAATGACCTGGAATACTGCAGTTATCCCATTATCAGAAGTTTTCCTTTTATCATCCAACTGTTTAACGCGAAATTGACGACCATTGCACCACATAGCCTTGTGGTGTTTCAACTGCAATATGCCAAACATGAAAAAGATGCATTCTCAATTAATAATTAAACATATAATTTATACAACATGAAAATTAACTGAAAAATCAAACTTCTTGTCACATTATAAATAGGTGAATTAAATGCTTACCTTTCTATCTTTCAAACCATATGCTAAATCGATTTCCATGTCCGTAACGTTCCCATCTCCACTACGATACGCTTCTCTAATCAATTCAGACAGTAGTTGCCATGATAACCTACCGTTGTTACGTGCTTTACATGTTTCAATCCATTCACTCATCCACTCAAGATTGTTTGCAATGTATAAAAGTAGCGCCTCATAATCTTGAGCACCTGAATAAAAAACAATAATTCACCAATATTAATAAATATTACTTATAACCATGGTAAATTATACTAATTAATAAACTATGAAAGAATAAAACCTGAATGAATATAATGATCATATACATGATGTAAAAAAATGAAACATTATATGTATTATACATAATAAATCTTTTACCTCTCACTTTCTTCATTCTACCTTTTCCCAACAGGTGTTCCTCTTCAAATTTTTTGATGGAGTTCACATCCCAAATGGAATCCACCACCTTCATGACTGGCGCAGCTAATTTAGGAAGATAATGACTAATATACACCATGGATTGATATACCACATATCCCTCCACCATAGAACCCTCAGGTCGTGCTCTTTGTTTAACCAAAGCCTTCAAGGATTTCAGGTGCCTCTCGACCATCCACATTGACCTTGTGTGTACTGGTCCACACATTTCAATCTCCCCAACTTGGTGTATCAAGTAGTGTTCTTGTGCATTGAAAAATGTTGAAGGTAGATACTTTTGCATTTCACACATTAGCCGAGGAATTTCTCTCTTCCAATACTTTATTTCATCTTGATGGATTTCTTTCAATGACAACCATCTGCAAATCATTATGCAAGGTTATTTCAATGAAACATAATATATATTTCATTACAAGTAAATTAATACATCATTTCATCAAGTACAAAAATAAATTGTAGCAATTAGATTTTGCGTATAAATCAAAACTACTTACCTCATGTATTTACTAAGACCATATATAACTTGTTTGACATTGTTGTCGAAGTCGTTTGGGAGATATACAGGTAGAACATACTATAACAATAAAAAATGAATCGTTATTGGTTTCCAAATTAAACAGAAAAAAGGAAAATTTAAAATATGTATTCAAGCAATAACAAACAAAAACGTATACCGAAAATATTACCTTAATAAAGGTATGCCAATCATGTGTTTTCACCCCACTGAAGTCACCTTTCTTCGTTAAGATATTATTTATGTTTGAAGCAAAACCTATTGGAAATTTAATTCTTCTAACGACCTCTTTTACATCATTGCTTTGTTGTTCTGTTAATAACCATGGAATATTATTATAATTTCGACCTCCATTGTTATTTGATCCGTCGATCACACTTTTCATTGCATGATTTGATTTCTCAATGTCAGCACAAATTTTTTCAATTTTATCTCTCTCATGTGCACCATCTATGGTTCGCCATAACATTTCTGTCACATTCTTCATGACATGAATTGTATCAAACAAATGAGCTATTTTTAGGTCCTCATAATAGGGAAACCTCGCGAATTGAGAAGGATAACATTTCATTCCAGGTGGAAGTACAATATTAGTACCTTCACGACAACGATGACCTTGATATCAAAGAATAAAATAAATCAGAACAATATTAATTATAAAATACAATAAAATAAATTCATTAGTTAAAACAAAAATTCCAAACATTACATAAACAAATAATATATATATATATATATATATATATATATATATATATATATATATATATATATATATATATATACACACACACATTACGTACCAGCTGCTCGACGATTATTAATTCTGTTATATTCCAACATCCAAAACTGAGGTGTCATTCTTCGTGGTTTTAATCTAGTTTCTTCTTTATCATTGAAAAGATGTTTTTCAGTAGTAAGATACTTATGGTTCCTAGGGAGGAAGTGCCTAAACTCATCAAACACCATCTTTTTTAAGTCTGCTGAATGACGATACTTCATCTTAGGGCCACAAACTGGACATGCAAATCTACCCTTTGTTTGAAGACCTGCAATAGATGGATCAATAAGAATTAATATACTATGAGATCATTTTTAAAACATGCAATATGGTATATCTAATTTAGATAATTATGTATCATATAAAAGTGCAATGAAATATTACATACCACAAACATGTGTTAGTCCTGGGGCATCATGAATTTTCCATACAAGCATTCCACAACATTGAAATCTCTTCTGCTTGATTGGCTTAGTGATGTCATACATAGTGATGCCATGCCATAACTGTATTAGCTCATCAATAAGAGGCTCAATATATACATTCATATCTTTGACCTGGTACTTACCTAATTGTTCAAAATTACGGAACATAATAATTACTCCCATGATATATGTATATATAAGTAAATAAATAAAATATATATTTATTCAAACAACGAGAGAAATGAAAATGATACATTCAAAGAAATAATGTATCAAATACCTGGAATAATCATAGTCAACATTATGTGCTCCCTCTTTATTGACATCCAAGGAGGAATGTTATTGTTGATAATGAAAATAGGCCACACTGAGTAAGTAGATCTAAGCTCTTCGAATGGATTAACACCATCGGCTGCCAATGAAAGCCTGACATTACGAGGTTCATTTTTAAAATCTACATATTTTTCCTCGATTTCTCTAAATGCAGAACCATCTGCAGGCATTCGAAGAACACCATCTCCACTTCTATTCTTTGCATGGAAATCCATAAACTGTGCTATGCTGTTACACTTGAACATTCGCTGCAAACGTGGAATTATGGGAATATGACGAAGAACCTTTTGAGGCACCTTTTTGGTTAGTTGATCTGTTCGATATCTACTGGTACCACATTTCGGACATTCTGCTTTCAACGCATGTTCTCCATAATATATAATATGATCTTTAGGACATGCATCTATAGTGTTATATTCCATTCCAAAGTGTTTCATAATAGCACGTAGATCTCGATATGTTCGAGGTAAAGTATTTGGCGATGGTAACAAATATTCACCCAACAATCTACAATAGAAACAAAAAGTAGTGTCTTGTAAAGATTATTAATCATATATATATATATATATATATATATATATATATATATATATATATAATAGTTATTAAAATCGGAACCGGTGACCGGATCGGTGGAGCTAATGAACTGGGTTTCGAACCGGAACCGGTCTAACCGGTAGCGATCAGATCTCAATGAACCGGTTTTAAAAAAAATACATTAAATAATTATTTTTTAATAAAATGAAAAATAAATAAATAAATAAAAACTATTTTTAAGATTTGCAACCATGATTCCAAGCCAATAGAGATAAAATATGAAAATTTTGCTCATTTATATACCATGCAAAGGTGAATATATCAAAATGGCAGCAAATGCAATACATATCATCGAAAAATACATAAGCAAACTTGTTGAAGTAATGTATCAGGTTTCTCTTATATTATTCACTGTGTTTTATTGCTGAGTTAATATTATAATATACAATCAGTCCCTACTCAGATCTGTTGTCAATTCATTGTATCAGCCTTAAAGACAATTCTGGGTTCAGTATATATATATATATACCAGCATTTTGAAGATGTTGTATTCTTCATTATCTATGTTTGCTTGCCAATAAATTTCTAGAAAAACATCTACGACACTTAGAGGTATTGAATTGGTTTATGAAACCCACTATTAGTGCAATTTGTAACAAGTTGAGAGAGCATTACAACTTCAGCAGTCTGCTCACAATGTGTTTGACAAAATTTATCACTGAAAAGATTCATTAAAACCCAGAAAACTCAGTAGCCAGTTTAGTGCATTTCCAAGCGGGAATTTTCTAGTGGTCAATTTATTATTGCTAGTCACATTTTCATTAGGTTGTATGTTGTTGTCCCTTGAGTGGCGTCAGACCATTTGCATCAGTCTTGATGCCATGATCGAATTGCTTGTATGCTGTGTGAAAGGTTTTGTATTTATGCTGCTGCTATGTGTGAGCAGAGAGAGAGGGTCTGACAGTTCCTAGCCGAGTGTGAAATAAGGTTGCTGCTGATTTTTTTGAGAACAGAAATTGTCATCAAGTACACTTGATGAGTTGCATGCTGCCAGGGATTTTATGCTAGCCAGCCTTGTATTTATCAGTCATCATGTGTATTGTTGCTACTATAAGGTGTTGAGTATGAGTTATTAGAGAAGTTTGTTGCTAGTATAATAGAGGAATTTGCAGCTCATGGAGGAGACACTGAGGAATTTGCAACTCATGGAGGAGCACCTAATCGGCCGGTTAAGTACGGAACTGACCGGTTTATGCATAATCTGGCCGGTTCCTTACTTAACCGGCCGGTTAGGTCCGGTTAACAGACCAAAACAGGTGAGAATAGGCTATTGACCGGGTTGCAAGACCGGTTCCAACCGGCAGCTGTCCTGACTGGCCGGTTTTGATAACTATGATATATATATATATATATATATATATAACTTATTATTTTACACATTTATTACAATTAAAAAAAAGGGAAAATAATCAACATTTACATATATGTGATCATATATACATATTGCATATCTTAGGAGTTGTGTCATACATCTGTTCGACAAATTATTCATAACCTTTAAGTTCACCAGCAACAATAGCAGAGAGCTCGTGAACTTAAAGGTTATGAATAATTTGTCGAACAGATGTATGACACAACTCCTAGGGTATGCAATATGTATATATGATCACATATATGTAATTTTGATTATTTTCCCTTTTTTTTTAATTGTAATAAATGTGTAAAATAATAACTTATATATAAGTTATTATTTTACACATTTATTACAACTAAAAAAAGGGAAAATAATCAACATTTACATATAGGTGATCATATATACATATTTCATACCTTAGGAGTTGTGTCATACATCTGTTCGACAAATTATTCATAACCTTTAAGTTCACCAGAAACAATGTAGCAGAGAGAAGAGTTGCATTTGAGTGTTCAAAAAGTCGTTCACTTGACCTTTCAATCAGAGGTACATCATAAATACCGTCACTGCTATCTCCACCATCATCATATGACTCACCATACAAGTCTTGGAGCATTTGATTTGTCCCATCATTAATGTGAACTGTGTCATTACTGTCATCATGATCTACCTCCATGGGATCATTAAAATTACCTTCATCATTCGCTTCATGTTCTTCACCTTCTACAACATCATTTCCAATACTAATATTTGTTGCAATATTCTCTTGTACTGGTGCAACATCATCTAATCTACTACTATTTTGCTGTGGAAGTTGGTTGATCATCTGCAAAAAGTTGGGTGGCAACTGTGCATTTATGAAAATTACAAACATTAATAATTAAACATTAGTGCACATATAAAAAACATTAAAAATTTAAAATAATATAAAATTTTACGATATAATCAAAATGAAGATAGATAATTAATTACCATGGGACGATAGTCATTCGATCCACCATCAATGTGCCCATATTTCCTACAATGCACTATTGTTGTTGCTATTAAAACTCTAACATTATTTCTCATACAACATTTTTTACAAGGGCAATAAACTCTGCCATCACCCCTTTCACCCTTTTGAATTGTTATTCCAGCTCCAATGTTTTCTTTCATTGATGCAAGTTATCCTATAAAGAAAACAATAAATCTCTCTGAATGGTGTAGAAAACCCAAGACTTGTTGAACTCAATGGGAGCTCAATATATAAGCAAAAAGAAAATAAAAGTGGGCATTTTACAAATTGTGAGCTTTTTACAAAATGTGGGCTTTTTACAAAATTGTGGGCTTTTTACAAATTGTGGGCTTTTTTATTCTTAATGCATTTTCTGTAGAACACTAAACAGATTTGTCCAAAATTTCAGATGCAAACTGTAGTCTCTACTACATTTTGAAAATTGGAGGTTTATAAAAGATAAACTGCGAACAGAATTGTACCACTATGATAAGAAGTTGTCAGAAGCATTCCTTCTGCTTCACAAACGTGGAACTACCTTAAGAATGCTTATGGCTGATATAAATATTAGAGCATGGCAGTTAAATGTAGTAGTTATGCTAAAATACTGAATAACAGCTTGAGAGTGCTCTTCAGATACTATACGAATGCACCAAATTAAGGTTGTACCATTACTAAAGATAAATGGCCAAAAATAGTCAATTTTGATATCGTGAAGTTATGTCTTTCTCAGTAGAAAACTGGGGATAGGATGGAAAATATGAGAGAACTAAGTTCCAAGGACTAAAAAACCAAGGCCAACATAGTTCTGCCTTGAATCAGAGACAAAACAAAGCTGCCCAAAAAAGTGTTTGAGAGCACCCATTGAAGCTCCTATATATAGCAGAGTCAAAATTTTCCTATCGAACAAGTTTGTATAGTCAAAGCCACAGCAAGATCAGATAGCCACGATCCTAAATGAGAACCAGAGCCAAAGCTAAGACAGATCCACGTTTAGGAGAACAAGACAACCATAGCAAATGATTTGACCACAGAACCAGATCATGAGAGATAGCAAGATTCTTGCTTCCACTGTGGAAATGTAGAAACTGTACAAGGGATTTGCTTCCAGCAGATTTCATTGTGACAGTAATTGCTATGGTGTTGTAAGCGCTCATTAGTAGAATCTTAAAGCCATTCTGGAATTCTTTTAACCTGGAGAGGGTTTTCTGTGGTTATAAATCCTCATGTTCAAATTCCATTGTCGATTGGTTGTGTTTGATATTATGTTTTTATTGTCCGCAGTTGAATTTTCGCACAGAAAATTATCAGTCTAAAGCGGAGCAATTTTGCGATGTTTCTTTTGCTTCCTATTGTGAAGTATTTCGCTAAGAACTCTACTCGTTGTAACAGAGGTCTTGGGCATAGAACAGGGGACTTGGGTTTTTTGGAATCAAACTTCAGGTTAAGATGCTCATCTGAAGAATGGCACAGTGAGCCTTAGCATGGAGTTGGGAGTACCAATTTGAAGTGCAGGTTTTTATTATGGAACGTCCCTCTGGTCTGAATAGAATTCCCCCCCTGTGAATCTGTGGTGCGCTCCAGGAGCAGGGCTTTCTAATGTTCACACTGTAACTGGTAAGAGGAGCTGTCTCAATTGTTGTTTGGATTTTGCAGAAAATCTCCACTTCTCCCACACTGGTTCCTGCAAGCTTGCTTCTATCGCCCTGTTGCCCCTCTCACCTCAGTCTTCTGTCCATCTTTTGCCTCCCTGCCCTACTGTCTCGAGTGCGACTATGCCGCGCCTCAGGCAGAGAATGCGCTGCCGAAGAGGCTCCACGAGGCGCCAAATTCGATGCTCTCCCTCCACCTCTGGCACCTCCTCTGTGTCTATCTCCCACTCTGACAGTAAACCTAGAGGGCGCCTTCTCCGCTTGGGCCGTCGCCTTGCTTCCCCCACTCCTTCTGCTCCTCCTGCTCAAACCCACACCGCGCATTTTTCCTTTAACAACACTCTCAATCAACCCAGGGTGACTGCCTCAATTACGGTCGTCTTTCATGAAGAGCCTCAGGAAATTGTTCCCAGTTCTCACCCGGCGGAATGCAGCCTCTCGGCGGCTCAGGATTCGGCGCAGTTTGTTGGGCTGAAGCACCCTGATAGTGCAAACGTGCAGGGTCAGATGGGCAAGGCCACGCAGGACCAGGCGAACAAGGAAGCGGTGGGTCAACCTACAGAGAGGCAGGACGCAGTGCAAGTGAGCGAGGCACAAATTACTCCTCCTCCTCCCCAGAAGGTGATCCATTCTGTTGCTGAACTGTATAATTCTGACGGGGAACCAGATGAACTATGGTGCAGAGTTGTCTACGAACCTGATCCTGATGAATAGTTCCTCCTCTTCACTCAGGTTTTTTGCTCTATTTCTGCCCATTCTCACGGGCCTGTTCATGTGTTTCCTGCTGTCTCTGAAAATGCATCTATTTTTTTTGCTTCGATATGGTCTCCAGTACTACAATTCTCTGGTTCCCCTGTGCGGGATTTTTCAAATGAACTGTTTCAGACTGGTTTCCCTCTTGCAGGGCAGTCTTCAAACTATGGTTTTTTATTTCAAATGCCACAGCACTCGGCAATGATCAGGCCTCGACCTGCTGTATTGTACTCCTTTTGTTAATATAATTACTTTTACTTAGAAAAAAAAAACTTTCATACATGAGAAAATAGATACTGACAAATGGTACATCATGGCCTGATTAATTTTTCTCAGCAATTTCAAATGGTATAACATTTAGTCAACAGTAATCATCAATTTCTGCACACAGAGACTAATTTCTCTGGAAGCCTCAGATTTCTTTGGCTTGTTATTCTTATAACTACATAGACATAATTAATAGAGAGATTGAGGACAGAAAAAAATCTAGGGCTTAGTCTCCACTACTCAACATGTTTTGTGAGAAATAATACATAGATTGATTTCTTTGAGTGCCTTAGCGTTCTTTGGCTCATTTTTTTAATCACAACAACAATAAAAAATGCACTGAGGATTTGTTCTTAGTCCGATTATGCAATTTTTATAAGACAGATTATGCAATATGAATAATAAACATAAATTTATTGCAATTTAGGGAAAGCTCGTTCATGTTTTTTTCTTTATATTGGAAGGTTTACTTGATTTTTGAAGTAATTTTTAGTAGATCATAGTGTTGGAATATTTAAAATTCCAGAAAAACAATGGATAATAAAACTCCCCTCTTCAACACAGAGAAAATATAAAAAAAAATTTCTTCACTGGAAACAGAGTTTTCACTGTAAAAACTATTTCATTAAACTTCAAAACTTTGGTTACAAAATCTCCTCTGACTGAGGGAATAAAAAAACTTTGACTGCTTCAAAACACAGTTCAACAAAAAAATCACACTCTAAAATTTCACTCTATCTGTGCATTTACAACTCACTGCTTTGAATTGTGCATATGATGTATATATGTAAAACATATATATATATATATATATATATATATATATATGGACCTGTACGCACGACATTTTTAAAACAAAAATTAAAGAAATTTGACCACCGGACGTCAACCAAAAATTAAACTCTCCTTCAATCAATTTCGGGTGCCGAAAAAATTTGCTAACGTCATAAAAAATGTGACGCGAAATTTCTATTCAATCTGCTTTATGAATTTTTCGCGTCCGATTTTGGGCACTCGTACAGACAGCTGAGTGTGATGCGAAATTTCTATTAAATCTGCCTCAGTGAGATTTCAAATCCGGAAATTTCAATTTCAGGTGCCAATAAAATTTGCTGACGTCATCAAAAATGTGACGCAAAATTTTTATTCAATCTGCTTTATGAATTTTTCGCGTCCGATTTTGGGCACTCGTACGGACGGCTGAGTGTGATGCGAAATTTCTATTAAATCCGCCTCAGTGAGATTTCAAATCCGGAAATTTCAGTTCTGGGACCATTGTCCTTCAATTTTTTAAACTCTAATCAATCAAAAATGGCAAGCGGCTCTCTGCAACGTTTTTGTTATACTGCGATCTTGACTGATCGCTAGAAATGGAAGGCAGCTGCCTGTAAATCAGTTGTAAGTAATTTCAACACATAGCATATATTGAGGAAATATTATTTTGACAAGAATCAGTTATTTCTCTTGAAACTTTAGGTATTAAAAGTCCATGACACAGATATATCACACTCCAAAATCCAAAGAAAATGGAAGAGCGTTCAATTTTTTTAATCAAAATTTTATTGGTGAAGGGTTAATTTATTACGAGAACATCATTAATGAAGTGAAAAATTTTAAACGTAACATTTATTGACTAGAAAAATAATGACCAAAACGTCAAAAAAATTGTGTGACGGGTAAAGAGAAATCCAAATTCCAACCCTGCCTGCCACTTGTTGGTGAGTGGAGGTTATTCACTTTTCATTTACAGCTTACCAGGTTACTCATGTTACCAATATTTTCACATGGCTCACTTTTAGGCGACTACTTATTGTACTTATTCTTTATAAAGAACAATTGGTAGATAATTGTATATATTATTTGAAATCTATAACAAATCCAGGCAACAAAATTACAACAAATAGAAAATTATGCAAAAAATTCACCAGGGCACTACTAATGTGTAGATACCCTATCATTTCTTAGATCCTCATAATTTACCAACACCTAATATATTGGTATACACATAATATGGCATTTACCTGAAGTATTTCATATGTATCTAGAAGTAAATAAGTTGTATGACAATTGTTATGGCAGATATAAGATGTGTATTATAGTTTATATTTCAATTTTTCTAGCATGCATGTGCGGTCCATATAGTGACTACAATTACCAATATATTTCAGTGAAGATGTGAATATGATCTCTCATTAAGTCCTAATTACTTAAAGCATCATTAATTAGCTTTCCAAATGAATAAAATATGTTAACAAATTAGTAAAAACTAGGAAAACAAATCATGCTTTAAAAAATATGGCACAATGAGTCACACTCTTAGATTTATTTAATTACTCATCAAGTGTCGCTACAACATATATATGATCACCATTACCATAGAAATGGGACATGTGACCATCATTTTGGTTTCGCCAATGACATTCCACATCATGAGCATTGTTTAGGGTTGATTGTGTTGATTTTTTTAAACAAATCATTTATACATTTTATGAAAATTATAGACACAATTTATAATCACATTACAAGATCATGATGTATGGATATTTCTTATCATTTCTTAGATACTCAAAACTTACCAACACCTAATAGATTGATATACACATCATATAGAATTTACCCCTAGAATGCCACATGTATCCTAAAACAAATTAGTTGTATGGAAATTGTTATGGTGCATATATAATGTGTATTACAGTTTATCTTATAATTTTGTTGAAGTAGCATACAACAATTTACATAGTGATATGAGAACCACTCTCTAGAGTATACATCGATTTTGTACACATGGATTTTCATTTGATTTTTAAGATATATCATTGGTGATGCTCACATGATTATATAATGAACCATTAAGTTGAACTATGAAATTATTCCTCACAACACACACATATTGATGAATTAATAATTTTTCTCATATAATTTTTTTAATCTATTTTGAAAAAAAATAAAAATTATATATAATTATTTCTAAGAAGAACAAGAGAGAGTTACTTACCATATCTTCGTAAAACATATAATAGCGACGTTTGGAGGAATCCGTCTAACGACGCTTTGGGGCATAGTGTCGCAATTGCGACACTTTTTCTAAGTGTCGGTATTGCGACACATTTATCTAAATGTCGGTATAGCGACGGTTTCCCAAGATCAATGGCCCAAAGTGAACCCGATAACTTACCTTTTAACTTTTCGATAAGCGTCGCTCTTCTGACGTTTTGAACGATTTCCATTTTCGTCGGTCTTGTGACACTTTTGCAATAGTATCGCACTGAACCCGATAACTTACCTTTTCCCCACACCTTTCCTTTTCATTGTGGCCATTCGCTCGTTGAATCTAGATCCGATGGCGCTAATACATTTCCGCGCTCATAATGTAATCGTTTGATGTTTTGGCAAAGCCGCGCGAAATGGGTGGTTTTTCCAAACCACCCGCGCTTACGTGTCGCCACCACGTTGTATCGCGTTCGAAAAGCTAGTTTCCGCTTACCACCATTTACCCTCACGAATACCATTGGCGGTATTCCCTAAACCTCACCCGTTTAACCCGAGTTTAATGTCATTTAACTATGGTTATACCATCGAAGGATAACATTAAAATTATTATTTGCATTCAAATTTTTACCTTTTCGCTTTAAACCTATAAAAACATTGCAGAACCGTTTTCCTCAAAATCACGCCGTTTGAACCCTAAGAAACTTTGCAGAGCCATTTTCAACCTACCAGTACCATTTTTCGACGCCCATTGCCCTGAATTTCCATTACAAAGTACTACATTTTCCTCTGCGAAGCCATTCTCAAAAAATTGAAGACTGAGCACCTCTGCAACGTCTTCAACCAAATTCCGCTGGTTCTCCAGGTAATTTTATTCGAGGTTTCCCTCTAAGATTTCAAAATTCCTGTCAATTTCAAATAATTACCAAAGTTACTGCAAAAAAGTGTCCATTTTTCAGGGAAAACTCTATCAAAATTTCCCTGGAATCCCTAATTTCCCTTTCTCGCAGTTTTTTCCATACCCTGGTCCATTTTTCTGTTGAAATCGATTTTAAATACACGTTCTGAGCTTCAAATTCCTTGCATTTCCTAAAAACCCTGCTCAGAAACCCCATTTTCAGTAGAAATTCACCAAGAAACCCCTGTTTCTCGTAAAGGAACTTAGCAAACCGTTTAAGCTTGCTTCGTTCATTATTAAAAATGACCAAGAAACAGGTAACCCCCAAGAATGGAGGCCCAAAATCTGAAAATAAGTCTTCTGCAAAGATTCCTCAGTTTATGTCCTTCAAAATCGACAAACCAACTCCTGCACTCACAGCTGATTCTACAGAAGTGGTCAGACCAGTCCAGCCTCCATTCATTTCTCCAGAGAAGAGCCCTTTAGTTGATCTGGACTGTCTAATACTAGACCCTAATGTAGAATTTAACCCGCTTGATGTCTATAATTGTTGCTATGGCAAATCAGTGGAAAAGGGTGACAAAGTTTTTCCAATTTTGGAATCCAATCTGCCTAGATATATTGTCCCTCTCACTCATTCGGTTCCTGACTTTATCAGATTATGCGAAGCCTATTATATGCCAGAAAAAAGATGTATTGTAAACAAAGAAAAAGAAACCCTGTTTTACATCACTGAAGAGTCGATAAATTCCATGCTGCAAATGAATCATGACCCCAATTCTCTTTCCCTAACAAGAGAAGATTTAACCCAACTATATCTTGACTTGGATTTCAATGCTAGATTCAAAATATACCAGACTTTTTGTCCAAATCAAGTTGATATTCCTAAGTTAGATCCTCCTTTCGACACCGTTGATTTCCTAGATGAAACTAGACAGATTGTCTCAATGCTCTCCTTCATACTAGGATACGCCAGTGATGAATTCACTGATGTGGCTATCCTAGGTTTTCTGTCAACTCTAAACCCGGGTCAATCACCATCCATTCAGTTCAATTTTGCTAGATGTATTGCTGATAATATGCATTATCAGTTATCCAAATTATCAGAAGAAGGAGTTTTCAGATACTCCTCTTATCTACTACACCTCTTCCTATATTATCAAACAAATAAGTTTCCAATTGAATGTCAGAAAGTGGATGCAGAAGGAAAAGTTCTATCAGTAGTATTTTGGTCATCTATTCTAAGGAAATGGAACAAAGAGTATAGTTTTAAAGATTTCAATGACTAATTTATAGCCCCTGCTATGTATCTCTTGGAAAAAGAGGAGATCCCTACGATCAATGATGAGACAAGAAGAATTCTGCAGTTATCAGAGAGCTACAAAACTGGAGATTGGTATTTATATAAAAATCATACAGAAATCAGAGTGTATGGCTCATCCCTAGCCCCATATAAGTTACCCAGATTTGTTACTACAAGAATATTTGCTTTAGAATATCTGAGACAACTATTGAATGTAGATGAAATCCACTTCATAGCTTTCAAGAAAAAGACCCAATTTAAGACGAAAAATCAAATTGGGCTATTCATTGTGAATAACAGAGAAGCTGCCAATGAGATAAATGTCAAACTTAAAGAGTATAAGTTCCCATGTAGTTTTACATGGAAGTATGACCCACAAGGTATTTTGAGTGCAATAAGGGTAAAATGTAAGTTGCCTGTTTACTTGCATGATCCTAAGCCCCATATTGAAAGATATGTAAATAAAATTGAATGGGAGCCAAACACCCTATCTGATGATGATTCACAAGCAGTACAGGTAATACAGGTAGACAGTGGAAAAGGCAAATAGATTGAACAGACAGTACAGGTGGCTTCTACAAGCAAAGATACTTATGATGTACAAAAAAGAGACAGAGAAGGAGATAGTTTCATAGCTGAGACTATTGAGGACATAAAATTCAGAACTCCTTATAGTAAAAGAAGCAAGTCAACAGAAGAAGAAAAGGATAAGGCTGTAAATATTGATATAAATGATGAAGCAACAAGAATAGTCACTCAAACATTAGAAGAGCTTCAAAATGTAAAAATTGGAACACAACAAAAAGATACAGTCATGAAGGAAAACCAGGCTACTGTCGATTTGCCCCCTTCTTCTCAGGAAACTGACAATACAGAGTCAGAGATTCAGATCAGATTCAGACAGATTAAAGAGAAGAATGAAGAACTCAAGAATCAAGCTCATTCTAGATTTCTTAAGGAAAAGCCTGGAAACAAAGACATGATTCTTTCAGCATTTGATTATTCATCCAATAAATTGGTAATGTCATTCTTGAAGCCTACAGTGGCTGAGCCAAAATCAGTGGCTGATTATTCCAAAACAGATCTTGAACTGGATGCAGATGCCATTCATGAATTAGATCAAATTGAATTTCATAGGAGCAATACTGAAATGCTATATTCCAAAATTTTCAGTAAAACTATGAAATCAATTAGGCTTGAGAAAACAATGCTCAACCTCCAAAATCAAATGAGGTTGGACAAAGCCTCACTGTATGCTAATAATTTAAGAATAAAAGCACTAGAAGATATAGTGATTGAAGTAGGGGGTGACCCAGCCAACATTGAAGGGGAAAAAGTCTTAATTAAACAAAAAAATGAGGATATAGCTGCTCTTAGAAAACAGTTGAAGTTGCCTCAGAGTGAAAACTCTCAAGCAAAAGAAATTCTACAGCAAAAAACAGAGAATGATGATTTAAAGCAGCTTGTACATCAAATGTCAGGTCATATAAAAACAATGGAAAGTCAAATAGAAGCTCTAATGAAAGAGAATGAAGAACTAAGAAAAGCACAACCAATGGTCATTCCTACAGTGATCCCCACTGTAAACACTGCTATACCATCTACTTTGGCAAAACACTTGGCACCGAACAGAGTACTGCCAATTGCAGTGCCAATTACTTCTCTAATCTCTACCTCTTCTTCTTCATCCTCACAGAGGCCCACACCACAAGACCAAGATAAAGAGATTCTTAGTTTGAGAGGCACTATTAAAAATTTGGAAAAATCCAAAAATGATGCCTTGACTACTTCTAGAGGACATGAGCAAAGGGTTGATCGACTACAAGAACAGGTAAATATTCTGCAAGCACAAGTAAATCTTACAGATCAAGTGGCCTTTATAAAAAGTCATTTATGGACCAAAATTATTGATGGCATTCATTCTCAATGGCCTTCAATTCGGATAATTTATGAACAGAGGGAGTTACTTCAAGTTGCTAGTGTAGAGATTGACAAGACTAAGAGGGAAATTGACAAAAAACCAGCCCAAGCAATCCAAATCATAGCTTTTTTAAACAGTAAAACCAGGGAAGAGTTGGAAGAATTGAAAATTGTTGATAGAACAGAAACCATTCTTCAAATAAAAAAGGTCCCGAACAAAAGAAACATAATGAGTACTCTAGAGGACTGGTGTAAAGACATGAATTTATCCATCTCAAGATTTTTAGCCAAATACAAAACATTGTCAGAAGCAGGTTTGCCTGATATTCACGCATTGAATGACAAGTTAATGCCTCAGAAAGATTATGATCTAAAAATCAAAAATCATGCAAAAGAGCAAGCCAGACAACAACTGCCTCAAGGATCACCAACAGGCAAAATACTTCTTCAGTATTTTGAAAATCTGTTCTTTTTAGATAATGAGATCAGGCATATGTTCACTATAAAGCCTAAATTTGCCAAGTATACAGAGGCAGATGAAAGTTACAGAAAATTGAAGACTATGAAGATCCCCTCTGCAGAAAAGTGGCAAGAATTCACAGATCTGCTGTGAATTTAATGGATAAAAAACAGGAAATTCACTTGCAAATTCATTTTTTATTGTTACCTCAAATGGTAAAAATACAGGGTTAAAGTGCAGTACAACAACAATCGGTTCAAATTAGAATAATCAGTTCTATTTTTGCTTGTAAAAAGGTAACAGCTTGCAAACTATTTTGCAGCTGTCCCTCCTTTTAAGTTTTCTTTCCTATTTTTGATTAAAACATTATCTCAATTCCTAAGATATTTTGTAAACATTTTTTTGTATAAATACTTCACAATTCAAAGTATTCAGTGTGAATAAAATTTCTCAAGACAAATATAGTTCGTGCTCTCTACTTGGCATTTTAATGTTTTCTACTTGTTCGTGCTCTCTACTTGGCCATTGGCCTGTGGGTGATATGGAGTTGTAATATTGTGATGAATGTGGTAGTTTTGCAATGTTTCAGCTAATTTATTACCTACAAATTGTGGTCCTCCATCTGTGATTATGTCCCTTGGGAGACCATAGCACACAAATATTTGGAAAAGAAATTGTACTACAGAGTCCTCTGTAGCTTTTGAAACTGCCTCTACTTCGACCCACTTAGTGACATATTCGGTTGCAACTAGGATGTATGTTTTTTGGTTTGAGGGAGGACTAATAGGGCCAACAAAATCAAGTGCCCAACATTCAAATGGTTCAATCACTAGTTGAGGGTTCAAAGGCATTTCATCAGACTGCCCAGGGCGTCCTGCCCTTTGGCAGCTATCATAGGCCTGCACGAATTTTTTGGCATCCTTAAAGATGGTAGGCCAGTAATAGCCTGTTCGTAAAACCTTATGGGCAGTTCTACAGTTCCCAGTTAGATCCCCTTCTTCAATCTTCTTATCTATAGCTTAAGGATTCTTAAGTGCCCTTTTGCTCAGATTCCATCCACTCCATCAAATCAAGCCTATACATAGCCTTAGAAGGTCACCTATCTTGCCCTTAGCACATTTGCATCTCCGAGCCTTATTTCTTAGTTCTGCTTGCCTAGAGAGTTGACTCCATTGCCCAATATTCTGGTAGATCCTTCTGGTTTACCTTGAAATCTCTTTATTCCCACCAATATTTTAAAATCAAACCCAAATACACAATCATAGCTAGCCTAATATATGTTACTAAAACAAAGCTAAATCATATGGAGAGATCCCTCTCTAGAGTTCAAGAAGGCTAGATCTTGAATTCCCAAAGCGGTTCTTGGTTACCCCTGGTGTTCTTAACTACAAAAATCCCTATCCCACAACCCGAGAATTACTAGGGTGATAACAGGCCTTGGGGGTATTATGATCCTTGGAGGAAACTCCCACAGCTAGAAGATTTGACAGAGAAAATTGGATCGAGTACAAAGGTGTGGCAGGTGGGTTTTACCCTGTACCAATTGTTATGGTGCATATATGATGTGTATTACAATTTATCTTATAATTTTGTTGAAGTAGCATACAACAATTTACATAGTGATATGAGAACCACTCTCTAGAGCATACATCGATTTTGTACACATGGCTTTTCAGTTGCTTTTTAAGATATATCATTGGTGATGATCACATGATTATATAATGAACCATTAAGTTGAACTATATAATTATTCCTCACAACACACACACACAAAGCGTCGCTATTGCGCCGGATGCCTCCAAACGTCGCAATTGCAACACTTAGAGATTGTGTTACAATTGCGACGTTTGGACGCATTTGTCGCAATAGCGACGCCTTTGAGAATAGGGTCGCCATTGCGACGTCTTCCTTCAGACGTCGCCACTGCGACACTTTGTCTAAGTGTCGGTATTACGGCCCATTTCTCTAAACGTCGGTATAGCGACGACTTCGGGCGGGATTGAAAAAATTTGCGGAAATTTTCGACATTTGGTCAAAAGCGTCGGAAGCAAGTGTCGGAATTTCCGCCAAATGTAGTAGTTTAGTGACGCTTTGGGCCATGGTGTCGCAATTGCGACATCTTCCTCCAAACGTCGCAATTGCGACAGGGTTTAGGTGTCGGTATTGTGACATGTTTCTATAGACGTCGGTATAGCGACAGTTGCGGGCGGGATGGAAAAAATTTGGGAAAATTTCTGACATCTGGTCAAAAGCATCAGAACCAAGTGTCGGAATTTCTGCCAAATGTAGTAGTTTAGCGACGCTTTGGGCCATGGTGTCGCAATTGCGACGTCTTCCTCCAAACGTCACAATTGCGACAGGTTTTAGGTGTCGGTATTGCGACAGGTTTCTATAGACGTCGGTATAGCAACGGTTGCGGGCGGGATGGAAAAAATTTGGGAAAATTTCCAACATTTGGTCAAACGCGTCGGAACCAAGTGTCGGAATTTCCGCCAAATGTACTAGTGTCTAGGATACCAAAAATTACTTTAAGCTTTAAGAAAGAATATGTTCTAGCCTGGAATGAAAAAATATGTGGCAAATTACTTGGCGAGATGTATTGAGTGCCAACAGGTAAAGTTTGAACGTCAACATCCCACTGGGTTGTTGAATCCTTTACCTATCTCGGAATGGAAGTGGGAGACTATTTCCATCAATTTTATTACAGGATTACCAAGGACCAAATACCAGCATGACTCTATCATGGTTGTAGTTGATACTTTGACCAAATCTTCTCACCTTATACCTGTATAATCTACCTTTGGTACACCCCAAGTAGCAAATGTGTTTATGAAGGAGATTGTAAAATTGCATGGTTTTCCTAAAATGATCATTTCAAATAGAGATGAAAAATTCACCACATCTTTTTGGAGAAGTTTGTTTGGAGGAATGGGTAATAAATTAAATTTTAGTACTACCTACCATCCCTAAACTTATGGTAAAATCGAAAGAACAAACCAGATTCTATAGGATATGTTAAGGATGTATGTCATGGATAGACCAAAAAAATGGGAAGACTATCTACACTTAGTAGAGTTTGCCTACAACAATAGTTACCAAGGCTCAATAAATATGAGCCCTTTTGAAGCACATTATGGCAGGAAGTTCCATACCCTACTAAGTTGGAGTTAGCATGAAGATAAACTAATACTTGGACTAGAAGCCTTACAAGAAATGGAAAAAGTTGTGAAGAAAATTCACCACAACATCAAAACAACACAAGACAGGCAGAAAATTTATGTAGACAAAAAGAGAATTCACAGAGAATTCAATGTGGGTGATCATGTGTATCTAAGGATTAATCCTAAGAAAATTACTTTGGACACTGGAAGCTGTGCAAAACTATCTCCACAATACTTTGGACATTTTGAAGTGCTGGAAAGAGTTGGACCAGTTGCATATAAACTGGCTTTAGCCATTCACATTAAGATTCATGATGTATTTCGTGTTTCATTATTAAAAAAGTATGTGCATGATTCTACTCACGTTATTGATTAGAATGTGATTTAGGTGGAACCAGAAGGGGAATTCCTTCCAGAGTCGCTTCAAATCTTGGGGCGGGAAGAAATTGAGCTACAGAACAAGATAGTGGCCAGGGTGAAAGTGCAGTGGAGGGACTTTGCACCCAAAGAGGCTACTTGGGAGCGAGAGGCTAATATGATGGAAAAATATCCATCACTGTTTACACAGTGATTTTTCTATTTATTTTATCAACACCGAAGAAGGTGTTTGTTTTTAGAGGGGGAATATGTAATATCCCCAGTTTGCTATGCTTTTAATTTGACAATTGAACAAGTCCAAAAGGTTACAATGGACCCAGTGGAAAACATTTTTGTGGATTTATTTTATTATTTTAAATTAATAAAATAAAATGGAAAAATTATGTGCAATGACTAGATTGATATTTGAGATCTGAAAGCCCAATCCATGAGGATCGATAAGGTTGTGAGACTTTCCCACAACTTCCAAAAATCTTTGGAAGGAATAAGTTAATATACTAAAATTAGATTTGGAGAGAAATATCTATTTACCCCAATAAAGAGGAAATTATTGGGAAGAGGTGGAATAAAGATGGAAAAGCGGAAAAGCCAGCTTTAAAAGTCCCTTTGTGGAAAAAACAAAGGGAAAGCCTAGGGAAACATGAACACAAAATCCTAAATTAAATGGACGCAGTTACGAGAAATAGGTTGGGGAAAGAAAAGCTTAAATAAGTTGTTTTAGGATAGACAAAGGGTTATCTATCGCTGGAGCTAAGGATCTTTTCTCGGGGGTGAGTTACGGAGAAAAAACTCTACGGTTGGGAGAAAACTAGTTAGACCTAAGTGGTATGCACATTTAAATGAAAATTGTTTCTGATCAAAGTTTTAATGTTGTGATGAATTGTAGATAGTCATAAAATATTTATGCTAATGTCACCTTTTAGGTTAAAATTTTATGAATAGGAAATTGAGAATTTGTGAAATTACAATGTGATGGGGGAGGACCTATACATTTAACAAATTTCATTATAACATAATTAGGGAAATCTGTATGATTGTATAGATATATTCTATGGAGTACGAACTCTCAAAATGTCTAAAACCTAGTGATGGGTTTATATATGAGGTTAGGTACCTCACTGAGAATTTATTTGCTCTATTTTAGTTGGATGATAGTGCTACTAATTAAATTGTATAGATCATCAAGAAAACAAACTTTGTAATCAAAGTTAAGTCACATATATAACATAAATTGTTTTTGTTACAACGATAGATATAGACTATTGTATAGTTATACATCCATGTATTAAGTATAGAAAATAATTGTAAAACTAAACATAAGAAGGATAAATTTATCTCAGAACGGAATAATTATACTAAAACAAAAATATCTATGCATAAAATAGGAAAGTAATGTATATGTTGCAAAGTATGAAATCTAGATCTGTAGTTGCCAAAGACTTGCATAAATCTGAAATGTATTACTAAAAGTACATACATATAAAACCCATATACTATACAATTGGATAGACACTTTAATAATCCTTACAAAAACTTTTGTAGGTATAATTAAGAACAGAAAGGATAAAATTGGGTGATTATAGATACTTTATATATATACAAACTAAGTAGAAATATTACGATAAGATGATGAGATAAATATTACCTAAAATGGTATACTTTGTCATTCTAAAATCTGAAAAGGAAACACACAGGAGAATGTGTTCAGAAAAGCACATTTCTATATAGTAAATTGTAGGATTATCTAAAACTATCTCCATTAGTTATTACTTCTTATATACATAGGAAAACAAATAACTATTGTCACGAAATTTTCTACCAATCTAACAAGGGTGTAAAAAATACATATTTAAGAGTTATAGGTTCATACAAACTAGAACTGAAATTTTATATCAAGAACTGATATAAAATATAGATCAGTCTCATAGAGAAATGCTGCATAGAAATAAAATGGAAATATTTTCTGATAAATTTAAACCGAATAGTTATGGAGTAAGACATTGATAAAAGAGAATGTATATATAACTTTTTAGTTAACTGGGTTAGTGCCCTTTTAACAATAATTATAGATATCATTCAGTTAACACATTAATGTAAATATTAGAGTCCATAAAGTTGTGTAGAGTTAATTTTACTCGTTACGTAACCAAAATGTTACAATGAGGGAACGACGTTCCCTTAATGTAAAATGGTAAGGTGTAGTGGAAATTTCATGAGGTGATGTAAAACAGATGAGATTTCACCGACCTGAATCTAGAGACAAGAACCTCACCTGCAAAGACAGAACCACATATTAATCTTGATTAATGGGTGAAATACAACAATTACGAAGAATATATTGAACTAAAAAAAAAAAATGATTACCTGGTGGACATAATAATGCATTGTTGGGAAGTTAAAACACAACCTAGGAGAATTTCTGAGGTGGTTTACATACAAAAGCATGACTGAAATACTTACATCTAAAACCGAAACAGTATTTGCTGCAAGACCAGAAGCTAAGACTATAAAAACTATAACCTATGAAAAAAAATAAAAAATATATCCCCACATTCTGAAAATCGAGATCCCATTATTCAACTAAATCGATAATGGGGATTTCCGAAAACCTCAATTAAGTGAAATGCAGACAATTAATGAGTTCAGTAAGGTAGAACCTAGCCAAAAGTCCAATTATGAATGAAAAAAAAAAATAAACGGAAATGATAAGGTAAGGCATTGCTGATACCTTACAGAAATCCTTCAAGTAAATATTACAAACTTGTGATACAGCATTTCATACACACAGTGACAAAAAAAATTGAGAGAATACAGTTGAGAATTTTATAAGAATATATATGTTGTGTTAATGAAAGAAGTCGTGGAGATAAAGGTGGTTACCTGGTAAACCATGGAGGCCAACCACCACATAAACTTCGAAGGAGTTTCATTGAAATGGCTTGGTACTCTCGGCCACAATGAAAACAACTCGAAACAGGTGGGAGGTTGAATAATGCCATCCAGAGCTTGGCATTCAAATTAGACCATAAGAAAAAAAATGAAAGTAATTATACATCAGTATACACTGGGAAACCCTAAATAGACCAGTCTTCCTTCCACCTTCCATGTGGCAGGAGATCTAGGGTTATCCGTCAGATCGTTGCATTGAAAGGCGAACGAGGAGAAGCGATGTGAATTAGTATTGACCGAATCAATGTATTTTTATGTCGACGCAAGTTTGGACGGACTTATTCCAAGAAAATTTAATGAAATATGCTAGAGAAAATAAATGATATCAACTAACGTACCCAAAACTGGATTTAAATATAATAAATTCTCGCATTTGTATTAATGGTAAAGAGGTTGGCAGGAAAACCAAATCCCATAAAAAAAATTCCCTAAAAAGTTGTATTGACAGTTGGAGGCTATGTGGTCCGTGTATAATAGGGATCCACGTAATTTAATTTTGTTAATAAATATATAATGGGTTGAAATGATAATTCGTTGTTCACAGGATCAATCGAAATAAATTGAATAGGTTTATGCATGTAAAGACCATCTATATAAAATATATAAATATATTAAACAATAAAATTAACACAAAAATATCAATTAGTATATAAATTAATCATAGGTTCATTACTGTCATAGGCATAAATATGAACGTTAGCTAGTTTTAATGTGAAATAATTTGAATTAGACATGTGAATGCATGCATTCAAGTTAACTGGGAAATAAAGTTAGTGGATTGAATATATGCCATTATAGTAAAGATTTTACAATTATCGTGATAATGGTTGGATTTATACAAGTATATAGAATATATGTACTTATATTAAAGATTTTATAATTATTGTAATAATGAGTGGAGATATATATATCTATAATAAGTCAGAAATAGAGGTGGATGGTAAGGTCTATTATATATATATATATATATATATATATATATATATTATGGTAAACTAAGGCAGAATATTTTAATGTGAGAAAAAGTGGAAATTAAAGTTGTCAAAGTAGATTTCTATCTTTGCTCATATTCCATATGTAAGGTACTGTAGGTATAAATTGACAATGTTATTAGGAGTGACATGGTATATTAACAACATCTCATAAAGAATAATGAAAAGAAAAAAAAATTGAATGAGAGGTGTTACACATTTGGAAATTAAAGTTATTGAGCTTTGCACTAGGCTCTAATCAGCTTCTCTGAAATTTTACAATGAAATTTTCAAAACTTGACTTTTAAAATTCTCTTGCAAATTTTCTTCTATGAATGTAGCTAGTTAACTTTTCAAACACCCCCGACATTACTTCAAGTTACAATTTTATCAACTCAAAAATAAAAAATAAAACATCACCTTATTACTCCTAATATTACTAAATTTGACAAAAATAACTAGTCCAAAAGTTATAAAATTCAATAGAAAAACACCTTATCACTCCAAAGTTACGAAATTCACACCTTTGTATACATTCAGTACAACATTCTTTCAATATGTGATATAATAAATCAATCCACTAAAAAATTGTTATGCTCCTTTATATGAATTGGGTGTTAAATATGGTTGAAAACTAGTCGTTTTGTTGGCTTTAGTAAATACGATTTTTGGAACTTTGTCAAAAGACGAGGAAATAATTTGTGAAATTGGAAGTTGGACTGATCCAAATGATGAACGGTTATTCTTATTCCAATGCTCAGTGCAGAGATTAACTAGAAAACGTGAATAAGGATGCTTTAAGAACTCCAACTTGTGTTTCATACCTACTTGTTGATAATGTGATTAGCAGTGTTCAAGAATCCTTTATTAATGAGAAACACATTAGACTTGAAAGTCATGGATTTTATATGATAGTTCAGTGGTACATAAAGCAAAAAAATCAATGTCTTGCAGTATTTCATGCCTTGGATTCAACTCTAAAAGAAATTGGAGATTTTGAGAACTAGATCATGAGTATGGAATGTGACTACGAGAGGATGAGCCTTGGATTACATTACATTTATAGGAAAGAACACCCACATCTACTATAAATCAACCTGATTTGCAATCAACATTACCCAAAATCCACTCAACTTGATTCAATACCCACATAGATTAGAAGCATAATTTCAAAGACGATGTTTGGATAGAGCACATCACAAACCAACAAGTACCATCATGTTCACCTTTTGATTTCAACTGTGAAATGGAAGCATTGGATATGTGCCCACGAGATATTATAATTGAAACAGATTTGAGTGACACCGTTGTATATCTTATTACTGCGAAAAATAAGCATGGGATGACAGGTCAAATGAAAAATCAACATTTTTACCAAAGCATACAGGGTACTATTTCTGCATCATATGCAACAAATCGTACTGAAAATTATTTGGAAACCATAGAAGAATGCAATCCTTTCGAATATTTGAGGGGGTTCAAGAACCTTTGACCTAGAACAAAGACATTTTTTGTAGTTTCTCGAATTCGTAACTCCCTTGCATATGAGACACACACATTTTTCTAGAATGCAAAACTTTGGGTGCCTTAATTCACAATTAAACTCTCTTCTCCAATTTGGGGAATAAAAAATTGCTAATTAAAAAAATCAAATGTCGATGAATGTCTTCCGAATTAATCACATCATTAGGATTTGGTCTACGTTTAAAACCAACTATCGTGGTTCATAATCCTTGTCCTAAGGATGAACCAAAATAGTTGGTTTGAAACATCGACCAAATCCTAATGATGTGATTAATCCGAAATAAATTAATCTACATTATGGATCACAAAAGTCTTATCAAATGTCATTAATTCAAAAAATAAATTTTCTACTCCTTAATAGAATTGAGAATTTTTCATACCATTCAACCACTGAAAATTTTGATGGAGTTTTCCAAAATCCTGCAGAGCTGGAATATCCTCTTCACATAATTTACATCATTGAAGCTCTGATACCACATTAATAGAAAAATTGTCCTCAGACACAAATTTAATTAATAAGGAAAAGAAAATTACATAAAATCTACAAGAGTTTACACACAATCACTCAACACCGTTGGAAGAAGAGAAACAAACTTTAAATAAGCTAATGTCGTAAACTAATATTTTATCTATCATTTATTTCATTTACTATAACAACTCCACTTACCACAAATTTTTTTCTTTCTATTTATAGCATAATTACTTAAGTTATCTTCCACTACTTCCTATTAATTCGTCACTATTCAACGAATTCTATCCTTACATTTTCTGTTGTTATTCCTTCATTCCTAGTTCATCATTATTCGACGAATTCTGTCGTTACACTTTCTATTGATATTTTTTTTCATTTATAATTCATGAACCCCAAGCATAACATTTTCGCCACTAACTATACTTGTCTAACTAATTCATAGTTATTTTTCCTTGTTATTTTCAGCTGACGATACTTCGTCATTATCTTATTCTATCACAACTATAATTAAAATAATTATAGTAAATTTTGTATAATTTATACACTTTATACATTCTATTTTATTTTGTCCTTGTAATAATATTCTCAACCTATTACCCCAAGATATAACTTATATATCTTATGGTATTTTCTATTCCCCTACTATGGTCATTTCTCATAAATACTATTCTATTAAAACTAAAGGTAATTTGAATCTCTACAAAGGATTTCATTCCTTTCTTAATATAATATATCATTATATTACTAAGGTTATTTCACCCTTTTCTAACATGAATTTATATACCACGTTAACCAATTCTAATTTCGAATACACATAGGTAGGGAAATATAATATATGGTTTTCTATTATCCACATGGTCCATCCACTATTCACACACATCAATGTTATTTCATTTTAACATGCCTTTGATAATAGATAAGTTTTTCAACTATACGTGGTGAATACGATTCTTGATTTTTTGATTGTTAGGTCCCTATATTACTAGTTTAGTCCCTTATTGTTATTGGTGTAGCTCCATTATTGTTATTTTTGTACCCCTATAACCCCAATATCGTTATCATTTTTCCCTTACATTATTATTGTTAGTCGGCTAGGATTATATTGTGGCCCCATGGACTCCTATATATAGAAGGAGGTTTTGGTCATTTGTATCGCCCAAGAATTGTTAATTTATGTAATGTATTAGAGGTTTCCCCCTCAAAGTGGCTGATTTCGAAGGCGTTGATCTCTCTTTTCTTCTATTTTGGAGCTGGTTTCACAAAATTTGGTATCAGAGCTTTGGATTATAGGGTTTCGCTGCTCCAAATAGGTCATCATGGAATTTTTGCTATAACATTTTTTGTACAAAGGTTCAGAAGTTGAAAGTTTTAGAGCATGAAGCAAAAATCCTGAGGAACATCATCGAAAAATTTCAAAGCTTGGTTCGAAACATTTTCGGAGATATGATCTATGGAAGGCAGGGCTTTTTACAGGCTCCAGAATTTAGCCTAAATAGGTCATCACAGAATTTTCGTGATAATTTTTTTTCTACGAGGTTTCAGAAGCTAAAATTTTCACAGAAAAAAAGAAAAAATCCTAAGGAATGTTGTGGAAATTTTTTAGAGATTGATTCACATTATTTTGGGAGGTAGGGTCTGTGGAATTTAGGGCTTTTTCAGGCTTCCAAATTTCATCTCCAAGAGGTGATCATGGGAAAATATTCATAACTCTCTCTCTCTGAGCATCGCATTAGAATTATGTAAAAATTGGCTGCAAGTACACAGAATTTATTTTCCTGTCTATCAATTTCAGAGCCAAAGGAGGAAACAATTACACATGTTAAGTCATACAAGTTCGCTCTACTGAATCGGTCCATAATTAGGTCATTCTGGGAGATTAGACATAAATTTGCCTTGAAGAATCCAAATCAGGTCAGACATATGGCATTCGAAAGAGGATTCAAAGGGCTACATCAGGGCCAAATTTCAGATATTGAAGATCCGAAATCACAGAGATAATTCAGTTTCAATATCGAGCTCCTCAAAAGAAAGAAAAGGTGTGTATTTTTTTTATGAATTGCACAAGTTTTGTGTAACAAATCAGTTTGAAGTGATTCGAAGGGCCTATTGAACATATATATCAGTATTGGGTTCTAAAATACCCTCTAAAAATAATTCAACACCTACTAAGCCTTCATAAGGCTCTACTATGACTCATGAAGATGAAGAAATGCAACATGAGATATCAAAATTACAAGAGCAAGTGCACTTATTGCAAAGAGAAACAAAAAATGAAATGGAAGTTTTGAAGAAAGGCATGGAAACTAAGATGGATGGTTTGAAGAAAGGTGTGGAAGCTAAGATTAATGGTTTGGAAGTTAATATGGATGTCATGAAAGTTGGCATGGAAGCTAAGATGGATGACAAGGAAGCTAAGATCGATGAAAAAATGGAAAACATGAAGGATGATCTAAAAGTATAAATCGAAGGTTTGGAAAATTTGATAAAAGAAATGTTTCCTAATGGTGAAAATATAGTAGAGGAAACTCATGATGAGAAAAAAATAAATGTTAATCATGATGTCATAAAATATAATGTTGGATGGAAGAACCACCATATTCCAAAGATGGATATGAGGAGGTTTGATCACAAGGATCCCGTAATATGGATACTACAGATGGAGAAATATTTTGATCTCAATAATGTGAAAAACACACAAAAGGTACACATTGAAACTTTACATTTAGAATAAAATACATTTGTATGATATGGATGGCTTGGCTCCCATAAAAAAAATGTCACTTGGTAAATTTTTATGGAGGAAATGATAGCACATTATGAGGATAAAAAAAGCAACACCTTCTTTAGCCAATTGATAAATCTAAAAAAAAAGGGTTCAGTGGTGGAGCACATTGAGGACTTCCAAAAATTGAATATAAGGGTAACATATATTTCAGATGAACACAAGATTGATGTCTTGATAGGGACTTTAAAGGATAACATCCAACATGAAGTTCGCGTTTGGGAACCTGATTCATTGGAAAAGGCATTTAGTTTGGCAAAAAAAAATTAATGTAAAATTATGGCGACAAGGAAGCCTACCACTCAGGTATATAAAGATGAAAGTGTTGCTACTCCTAGACTGCCACAACCTACAATATTGACAACACAACAATTGGAATAAAAAAGAGCAAAAAGGATTTCCTAGAATTGTGATAGAAAATACACTAAAGGTCCTAAGTGTGCTAAGAAGAAATTATTTTACAGAGATTGTGAAGCGGAAGAAGAAAATGAACTAGAGTATTCAAAATAAGAGGATATACACCAAGAACCAACCTTAGAAGAGGAATAAATGAGTCTGACCATACCGTGTAATGAATTGGCAGGAATTACCACTCCTCAAACTCTCAAGATATAAGGACATATCTAGAAGAAAAAAGTAATAGTGTTGATTGATTCGGGTAGTACCCATAATTTTATTCATTGTTAGGTAGCCAAGGAATTGAATTGTTTCCTATACCCAGCACTAGAATGACAAGTGATGGTTGCAAATGGAGGAACTATAAATTTCTCTGGAAAATGCCATAATATCAAGCTAACCATGGGGGAATATGTATTGAATATTCCAATGATTTCCATTCCAATGGGAGGTGCTGATGTTGTACTAGGAGTAAAATGGTTACAATATTTGGGGATGGTAGCTTTTAATTTTCTTGAAACTTTCTTCAGAAAGAAAGGAAGTCAAATTACGAGGTATTGCAGAGAATATGGGAAAGATAATAAGCTCTAATGTCATGACAAAGATTATGAAGAAAGAACAATGAGGCATAATTGCACAATTATGCTCACTAGAAGTTCCAACATCAAAAGCATCTATTTCTGTAGATCTCCAAAAAGTCTTGGACAATCATTCCAAGGTGTTTGAAACTCCCAAAGGACTCCCACCTATTCGTGATCATGATCATGCTATTCATTTGATTCAAAGAATTTTTCCTCCAAACATCAGGCCTTATAGATATCCTTATGTCCAAAAGAGTGAAATTGAACGTATGATTGCAGAAATGTTATAGGCTGGTATAATTCAACCTAGTCAAATTTCTTTCTCTACTCCAATAGTATTGGTTCACAATAAGGATGGATCATGGCGCATGTGTCTGGATTATAGGGAGCTCAATAAGCTCACCATTAAAGATAAATTTCACATTCCTGTGATTGATGAATTATTGGATGAATTACATGGAGAATTTTATTTTACCAAGTTGGATCTTCGTTCAGGATATCATCAAATTAGAATGAAGACTGAAGATATTCCGAAAACAACATTTCGAACTCATGAGGGTCATTATGAATATCTAGTCATGCCTTTTTTCCTTACCAATGCACCTTGTACATTTCAAGGATTGATGAATTCCATTTTCAAACACTTCCTTAGAAAATTTGTGCTATTATTTCTTGATGATATACTAATATTCAACAGGTCTTGGAAGGATCATGTTCAACATGTTCAAATGGTGCTCAAACTATTGCAGGAGAAACAATTATATGCAAAAACATCCAAATGTTTCTTTGGAGAACAAGAGGTGGAATATCTGGGTCATATTTTATCTCACGGGGGTGTTAAAGTAGACCCTAACAAAATTAAAGCCATTAAGGAATGGAAAGTCCCCACAACCATAAAGAAGTTGCGAGGATTTCTCGGGTTAATAGGGTATTATCACAAGTTTGTTAAGAATTATGGGAGAAAAGGAGCACCTCTAACAACATTATTAAAGAAAGATGGATTTTCATGGACTCCTGAAGAAACTAAGGCCTTTGAACATCTTCAAGAGGCAATGTGCCTAGCACCAATCTTAGCTATGCCAGACTTCAAAAAAACCTTTATTGGGGAATGTGATTCCTCAGGAAATGGAATTGGTGTTGTTTTAATGCAAGAAGGAAGACCTATTTCTTTTTAAAGTCATCCAGTGAAAGGAAAGTATTTACAAAAAGTTATTTATGAGAAGGAAATGTTAGCAATACTACATGAACTTAAGAAATGGCAATGTTACGTAATGGAAAGACACTTCAAGGTAAAAAATTATCATGATAGTCTTAAACACTTTTTGGAACAAAGACTATCTTCAGAAGAGCAGCAAAAATGGGTCACAAAGATGTTGGGTTATGAATTTGAAATAATCTACAGAAAAGGGAAGCTAAATGTTGTTTCAGATGCACTCTTAAGAAAGAATGAGGAGGTGGAAGCATTTCTTTGTGCCATTTCTATTATCCAACCAGATTGGATAACCGAAGCGAGGGATGAATGGAATAAGGACGAAGAAGTGTGGACACTCATTCAAAAGTTGCAGCAAGATCCTAGTACATCCGATACATTTAGTTGGAAAAATGATTCCTCATGGTACAAAGATAGCTTATATCTTTGTAAGAATTCCAAACTAAAAAAAAATATTCTTTTGGAATTGAAAACTTCTCCTTTAGGAGGACACTCGGGATTTTTAAAAACTTACCATAGGGTGAAGAAAGAATTTTTTTTGGATGGCCTTAAATCTGATATTCAAAAGTTTGTGGAATTTTTTTTTGTTTTCTAGGAAAATAAAGTTGAAACAATTAAGACCCAAGGTCTTCTACAACCTTCATCCATTCCAAGTCAACGTTGGGAGGAGATTTCAATGGATTTTATCATAGGTTTACCTAAGTCCAAAGGAAAGAGTGTCGTCATGGTGGTAGTTGATAGAATTATGAAGTATGCACACTTTTGTGCATTATGTCATCTATTTAAAGCAAGTATAGCGGCTACTACATTTATGGACACAATTCAAAAGCTACATGGAAACCCAAAGATTATTGTGAGCAACAGAGATCCCATTTTTACTGGAAATTTTTGGACGGAGTTATTTTCTTGTTTGGGTATTCAATTAGCTCATAGATCATCTTATCATCCTCAATCCGATGGTCAAACTGATATAGTGAATAAATGCTTGGAAGGATACCTTCGTTGTTTTGTATCTGATAAAAAAACACAATGGGTCAAGTGGTTACCTATCGCTGAATGGTGGTATAAAACTTCCTTCCATACTGCAGCAAAAATGACCTCGTTTATGGAACTTTATGGATATCATCCACCGTCCATCACATGATATTTAGGAGAAAATTCAAAGGTTCAAGGAGTGGAAGATCACATAGAGCATCAACAAGAATTTCTCCAACTCTTAAAGGATAATCTAAATTTTGCACAAAATTAAAGGAATTAAAGGCAGATTAACATTGCAAAGAGAGAAGTTTTGGTGTAGGATACTGGGAATTTTTACACCTACAACCATACAAACAAATGTCCCTCAAGAAAGCTAAGAAGGATAATAAATTATCTCCAGAGTACTATGGTCCTTACAAGGTGTTGCAAAAGATTGGTACTATGGCATACAAATTTGAGCTTCCTGCTTCTTCACGAGTGCATCCAGTTTTCCATGTTTCATGCTTAAAGAAGGTTATAGGTGAAAATCTTCCAGTTCAAACAATATTTCCATACGTTGATGCGGAAGGAAAAATCATATTGGAACCTGAAGTGGTCACGGAAACAAGAACTCGAAAGACACGAAATCGATTAATTTCAGAGTATCTCATCGAGTGGAAGAACTTACCCACTGAAGATTCTACATGGGAGGATAAGAATTCTATACAGAAGCACCTAGAGCTACTCAAGCATTGAGGGCAACACTTTTTTGGAGGAGAGGGAAATTTTAGGTCCTTATGTTACTAGTTTAGTCCCTTATTGTTATTAATGTAGCCCCCTTATTGTTATTGTTGTACCACTGTAACCCCAATATTGTTACTATTGTGCCCTTACATTATTATTGTTAAGTCGGCTAGGATTGTATTATGGCCCCATTAACTCCTATATATAGAAGGAGGTTTTGGTCATTTGTATCATCCAACAATTTTTAATTTATGTAATGTATTGGAGGTTGCCCCCTCGAAGTGGCTGATTTCTAATACGTTGATATCTCTTTTATTCTATTTTGGAGTTAGTTTCACAACATGGATTGACATATATATTATATTAATCCCTCCATTTATTAATATATCTGTCACTTATTAATCGTAAGGATAATTGTATACAGTTTTTGTGATCCAAAATTTAACCTCTGAAATTTGTACTAGTCATTGCTTCTATGTGATTTATAGTTTTCAGGATTTACCCATCTAACAGTACATGTGAGTTAAATTCCTTCACATAGCTCATTATCCATTGTGGCATTGGATTGAAGCCACGTGTATGGCTTGGATCAACTAGGATTCCCTACGGGATAAAGCCTAACATGACTTGTCATTTTTCATTTGGGAAATTCTCTGCCTTCGGCTCTGCAACCCTCATTGCTCCATGCAGTCATGGCTTTAGAACGATTGTGTATATGTTTACGCAGGTGAAACAATTTCAAAAAATTTCAAACTCTGCCATGACACTTCATAATTATCATCCCGAGACCCTCTCTCTCTCATGTATGTTTTTTTTTTTAGTTTGATACGAGATATAATAATGTTCCTTGTTTTCAAATTTCATATATTAGTCTTTATTAGTGAAATCGAATGGAGTCTTCCCCCATGTTTTTGTTTGATTGAACTCGTTTTCAGCTAAGCTCCTTATCTCTAAAGCAATGAGGTAAAATTTTTTTTATGGTCAAGAGAGTTAGTGAAATAATATAGTTCACAGGCTTATCAACACTATTCTGGTCAGTTATTTCACTTAACGAGGTTACGTATATTTCATTTTTGGAATAAATTTATCAAAATTTATGAATTCCTTCTTAATTTAAGGATTTCCATTCTATTATGTCAATTGGAAATAAAATAGATGAGGGTTTTTCTAGCGTAAATTCCAGTCTTATCTCCCTGGTTTGAACTATCGTTTGGTGGAATTCTTATATATATATATATATATATATATATATATATATATATATATATATATATATATATATATATATATATATATATATATATATATATATATATATACAGAGGTTTTCTCCATAGTTTCGTTTTTGAATTACTATTCAATTCTGGAGATTTTCTACTAGACTATACCACTCTGTAATTTCTTACAATGTTGAATTTATTCTTCTTTATCCAAATGAGAAATTTATGGGTTTGAAATATTATCTTCATATCTTCTTATTCTTTCCCACTTTTTTTTTTGGGTCCAAGAAATCTTTGAATTTGTTTCAGGTGTTCTCTTTCACTGAGAATTCCCTTGGTAACGTTTCTCATTTTACTATTGAGCACAATGTTGTCACACATCAATTTACTTATGACTTCCTGGTATTTTTAGGAATGCCTTTCTTCAATTTCAATTAGAAATCGATTTTATAGTTAGTCAATTGTAATATTTCACCATGTTTTAAAATAATTCCTTTACGCAAATACTTTCTAAGTTTGTTTTGTTAATATTTTTGTTAACATAAATTATACTATTTCAATATATATTCTATAAATTTGTTCTAGTGATTTCTATTTGAAACTTATATTAATTTTATGAATATTCATTCATAAAAGTACCACTGTGTTTATTAAACCCTTATATAAGTAAATGGTTATATGTATCTAATTTTATAAATTCAACTTTGAATTTATTTCAGTACACTTCTTCACACATGCAATTATTGTGTGTTTAATAATATTCCTACCACATCACTGTTCAGGAAATTATTCTTTTGGTTAGTGCATTTCATTTTCTTGTTTTACAGATTCCCTTTCTACATTAACTTCTCTTTTTAAACACATAGATTAGGTTAAAATAATATGGATTAAATCTTTAGAGAATTTTATTAATTCCCTCAATTAATAAAATTCTCTTTTATACAGGAATAATTTCATTTATTCCCAGGTTCTCAGAGTTTCTCAATTTAACTCTCCGAACGAGAAGAAAGGTACACTTCATTCTATTTTGTTAGTTTACTTTCCTATTCCTCTTATTTTTTCGTCAACTTTCTTCTCTAATTATTTTCCACATTTTTATTTGTAGATTTAATACCAGTGTCAAATTAAGAAAAATGAGGTAATAATCTCATTTCTAACTTCTATTTTCATTGAGTTAAATCTTTCTGTCTTTAATTATTTTTAAAGACAATTTGTATTCATTTTTAAAAACTTATATTTTTGTATATACAGGTTCTCCATTTGATTCCCTTTACATGGCTATAGTTTAATTGATCCTCTGTAAATTCATGAGTACTTGAGTAACTCATTCATTGAAAATAGATTACGATTTCTTCTATACAGGTCGGTCTATATCACTTTGAATAATCTAGCCTATATAATGAACTGTATTTAAATTCATAATCCTTTTGTAATGTTTAATTGGGACTATGAATTTTGTCTATAATTTATGACATAATTAAATTTTAATATGTGTAAAATACACTCTCATGACTTTTATTATTGTAGTAATAAATGTGTGCTAATTCTCATGTATGTGTTTTCTTCAGTTTAGTGTGCTATGACGTTTATGAGAAAATGCAATAATTTGTATTTGTATCCAAAATTGTTTTTTGATAACAGATATTATTTGGAATTTACATAGTCATGTCATTATTACATTACTGATAAATACAATAATTTACTTCTCTCTAATATATCTATCTATATTGTATGTCTTTTCTAAAATATTATCTAGCACATAGCCTCATATTTAAACATATTAATGGGATTTAGACATTTTGAGTGTTGGTGTATACTTCTACTTGTCTGTGTAACCATACAAAGCAACTACTATTTCTATAATTGTGGTCTATTAAATACATCATACTATATGACTAAAATCTACACAGAAATTCACCAATTTATACAGTATTTAATCATGTATAAAATTAACTTCTCTTACCCACTTCCATCTAAAATAATTAAACCCTAATTCAATACAAATAGATATTCTCACACTTTATGTAATAATAAAATTCATAACATATAAATTGACTTTCTTTGTGCATACCAATCTTGGTAAGACTATTTTCCACCCAACCTTGAGGTTTCCCTCCACAGCTACCCCCCGAGTAGAGACCAATTCCTCCAAGGTGTAGAGAACCTCTTGTCTACCCAGGAATGGCTTATTTATTCTTTTTTTCCCTTCAGCATGTTTCCATAACTACGTCCAGTTAATCAAGATGTTGTTTTCCTTTTTTCCTAGGCTTTCCTTTTGTTTTTTCAACAAAAAAACTTTAAAACTAGTTTTTTCCTCTTTCTAGTTTTATTTCACCTCTTCTGAGTAACTTTCCACTTAATGAGGTATCTTTTAGATTTTTATCTCTAATCTAATATTAAATTTTAATTTATTTTCTCCAAGGATTTTTGGAGAATCTGGGAAAGTCTTTGGAATCTTATCCATCCTCATGGACTTGAAATATTTTTCTCCATTTATACTCTAGTCTTTGCACAATAATTCAAATTCCACATTTATTAAATTTAAAAGAATAAATTATGTCCACAATACTTTTCTTCTTTTAGGTCCACTTAACCTTTAGGATTGTTGAACTGTCTAATAAAAGCATAAAAATAGGGATATTACATATTAACCCTATAAAAAAAAGACCGTCCTCGGTGTTGCAAAATATTACTTCACTTTTTAGACAATGATGGATATTTTTCCTTCATATCTTCTTCTCACTCCCTATTAGCTTCTTTAGGTGCAAAGTGCTTCCACTGCACTTTCACCCTAGCTACCGTCCTATTCCGGAGCTCGATTCCTTCCCGTGACAGGATATGAAGTGGCTTTGGAAGAAATTCCCCTTCTGGTTCCACCTGTATCACATTCCAATCAACTACATGAGTAGGATCATGTATATACTTTTTCAATAAGAAAACATGATAAAAATTTTGAACCTTATTGTGACTAGGTAGAGCCAACTTCTAAGTTATTGGCCCCACTCTTTCTAGAACTTCAAATGGTCCATAATAGAGCGGTGTTAATTTAGCACAACTACCCATGTATAAAGTATTCTTTTTGGGCTTAATCCTCAAGTAAACATAGTATCCCACTTTGAATTCTCTATGAATTCTCTTTTTTTTCTGCATAGCTCTTTTGTCTGTCATGAGATGTCTTAATGTTTTGCTCAATTTTCTTCACATTTATTTCCATCTCTTGCAATGCATCCGGTTCAAGGATTAAATTATCCTATGGTTGACTCCAACTAAGTGGTGTATGGCACTTTCTCCCATACAATGCTTCAAAGGGACTCATCTTTATTGAGGCTTAATAACCATTATTACATGTGAATTTGGCCAGATGCATAAAATCTTGTCATCTTGTAGGTCATTCCATAACATGAATTCCTAACATGTCTTCTAAAATTTGGTTTTTTCTTTCAGTTTTTCTATCTCTTTGGGGATCGTAGGCGGTACTAAAGTTCTATTTGGTATCCACTCCTCCAAACATAGTCTTCTAAAAAGATGAAATAAACTTTGTATCTCTATCTGATATAATCATTTTAGGAATACCATGTAACTTTACAATCTCTTTCATAAATACATTACCTACTTGAGTTGTACCAAAAGTAGATTATGCTGGTAAAAAGTGTGCAACTTTATTCAATGTGTCTACAACCACCATTATAAAGTCATGTTGATATTTAGTTCTAGGAAAAATAGTTATAAAATATATGGAAACTATTTCCCACTTCCATTCTATAATTGGTAAAGGATTTACCAGTCCTGTTGGAAGTTGATGTTTGACTTTTACCTGTTGACATTCCAAACATATAGCAAAATAATCAGCCACCTCTTTCTTCATACATGGCCAAAACATATTCTTTTCCAATGCTGAAATCAATTTTTGATAACGAGGGTGTCCTGCATATGGTTTTTTATGATACTCATCTAAAATTTCATGTTTTAATGAGCTCACATTTGGAATGTACAATCTATTTTTATAATAAATCATCCCTTTCTAGTTTGGAGTATATCCAAATATCTCAATATTATGCAATTTTTCTTGAAGTATTTCATAGCTTGAATATTGACTCACCACTTCTTGTATTAGTCCTTCAATGTCAAACTTCGCACTACTTCCAACACTATTCAATATTTGATGAGAATTCCTACTCAAAGAATCTACAATATTACTTTCCTTTCAATTAATTTTTCTGATTTCTATGTCAAACTCACTAAGGAAAGACAACCATCTATCTTGTCTAACATTTAAATACGGTTGTGTGAAAAAGTATTTCAAACTTATGTGATCTGTCATCAATACAAACTTATTCCCTAATAGATAATGTCTCGACATATTCAAAGCATGTATTACAGTAGCTAACTCTAAGTCATATACAGTGTAGTTATGTTCATGTTTCTTTAGTTTTATAGGTTATGAATGAGTTTTATTGTAATAATACCCCTCCTAATCCTTTTGTATAGGCATTTGTACATACTAAAAATCCTTTGTTTCGATCAACAATATTCAAAATAGGAGCAATTGTTAGTTTAAGTTTTAACTATTCAAAACAATGTTGACATTTTGTTTTCCACTCAAACTTCACTCCTCTCTTTTGTAGAGATATAATAGGATAAGCTAAGGTTGAAAATCACTCTAAAAATATCCTGTAGTATCCTGCGATTCCCATGAATGATCTTGTGGCTAGAAAATTAGTAGGTATAGGCCAATCCATGATATCTTGAATCTTCTCGGGGTTTACTGGCAATCCTTCTTCTGAAATTACATGACCCAAATACTAAATTTTATCTTTGTAAAATTCATATTTGCTAAGTTTGGCATATAACTTATGTTCTCTAAGTGTTTTTAAGACAATTCTCAGATGTTCTTTATATTCTGATTCATTCTTGGAATATACCAAAATGTCATCAATAAACACCAAAACAACTTTGTCTAGATACTTATGTAACACACTTCATTAGACACATGAATGTAGTAGGTGCATTAGTCAACCCAAAAGGTATAACTACAAACTCATAGTGCTCGTATCTAGTTCTAAATGAAATCTTGTTTATGTCTTCATCCTTAATTCTCAGTTGATGATACCTTGTTCTTAAATCAATATTTGAAAAGACAATAGCTCCTCTCACTTGATAAAATAAGTCATCTATTCTGGGTAGAGGATACCTATTGTTTATAGTTATTTTATTTAGTTGTATGTAGTCTATACACATTTTGAATGTGTCATATTTTTTTTAACAAATAGTACAGGTGATCCCCATGGAGACACGCTTGGTCGGATATAACCTCGTTCCAACAAATCTTGTAGTTGTAGTTTAAATTCTAACAACTTAGGAGTACTCATTCTGTAGGGTGCTCTAGAGACAGGTGTAGCTCCGGGTACCAATTCAATTAAAAAAACAATTTTTTATTTTAGGGGGTAAATGAGGACTTTCATCTGGAAACACTTCTTTGAATTCTCTAATAACTCGTAAATTTTCTACAACTTATTTTTGAGTTTTTTTTCCTAATTCCTCCACTTGCACAACATACACTTGACAACCTTTCCTTGTTGTTTTTTTTTAACTGTAGAGCTGAAATCTGTCTTCTTGATATTGGTCTGGGTTTTCCCTTTACTATCACTGGTTTTCCCTCACCATCTACACAATGAACTATTTTATCTAATAAATTAACTATTTCTTTCTATGTTTATAACTAGTCCATTCCCACTAACACCTCATATGAACCTAGAGGTAAAACATTTAAATTTAGTTTTGTTAATTCATACCCATTTAAATTTACAACGCTCTTTGGTAATTTATGGGTCACTTTTCTTTTTCTTCCAGCGGCTTACTGAACTAACCATGCTTGCTGAAATTTTTTGGATTTTAATTTTCATTTTTCCAACATATGTAGACTTATATAGGTTAAATTTTCTCCTGGATATATAAAAGAAAAACAAGTTGTTCAGCAATCATACCTTCGATTTTGATAATGGTTGATTTGTGTTCATTTTGGCGATCCTCTGCTGCAGCACTGATTCTTGGAATATTTCTAGAAACATCATTTACAGTAGTTGCTTCTCTCAATACTTGAATATTTTGAATTGTTAGATGAAGGCAGTCACATAACAGATTAGGTTCTCCACAACCCCATTACTTTAGTGGTTCCTTCATTTTTATAGTTCCTTCTAACTTGTTGTTTATATCCATCTATTTAGATCAAGTTTGTTATTGGGCTAGTTGATTTTCACTAGTTTTGCTAAAATTCTTCCTTTGATGATTTTTTCCAAAGTTTTTCAAGGATTTTGGTTTTATTATTTTACTACTAGAGTCACCTTTCCCTCTTTCTTTGTTTTTCCAATTTTTCAGCTAATTATTTCTACCTTTGAACTACTGACAACATAGTATTGCTTTGCACACTACTTCATTCATTGTCTTGTGATTATTAAATTCTATTCTCTCCATGTAGATAGTAGGTAGGAATTTTAGAAATTGTTGTACTTTGGCCTTCTCTTCTCTAATATAATGTACATAGCAAAGCAGGTTTGTGAATTTGGTAAAAAAATCATCTATTATGAGTTGTCCCAACGTCAGCTCATGAAAATATTTGGATTTATCATCATAGTATCTTTCATTCAGATATCTAGATTTAAATTTAGTTTGGAAGTCTTCACAAGACATAGTTTTCTCATCTAATACATGCAACATTTTGGTTTCTTCCCCCACAAGCTAGCCTTACGTTGTAGTTGGTAAATAGCCAATTTGGCTTTCAGGTTACTTCCATATTCATAGAATTGAAAGTGTTTTACCATATTTAGAATCCAAGCTTCAATATCTTCCTCCTTTTCACCATCATAAGTGGGAGATTTAATATTTCAGAATTATCCTTGCAATTCTTTTTTCTTTCTAGACTGTTGTCCAGCTGCTTCACCATCCTCAGACCCTTCTTAGTGGGTTTCAGATTATTTTATCTTTCTTCCTGGGTCTTCACTTTCGTGACTAGACCTTGAGGTTAATTCCTTAATTAACCTCTCTTTTTCTTCCTTGGCTTCTAGTAGTCGTTCATTACTGGCTCTTAGATGAACCAATTCTTGTTGCATTTCCCGGAACATATAACAACAACTGAACATTTTGATCTGGTGGATTTCCCTCATCACGTAGATCTACAAATATACCTCCTCAATCAATCATAATGATAGTTGTACTTTCTGCACTAAATCATTGTACAAAGAAATTTAATTAGTGCAAAATATTTTCAATTTAAATAAATTTACATCAGCAAATTTTTGGATTTTAATTTTTTTTGTGAGGACACATATACTCCCAATGTTTCAACATGAGCTCTGATACCATTTGTAACAACACTTTCCACAATTTTTTTTTCTATTTATAGCGTAACTAATTAAGTTATCGTCCAATACTTTCTAGTAATTTGTTACTATTTGACAAATTTTGTCCTTATATTTTCTTTTGTTATTCCTTCATTCCTAGTTCGTCATTCTTCGACAAATTCTGTCGCAACACTTTCTATTGATATTATTTTTCATTTATAATTCATGAACCCTATGTATAACATTTCTGCCACTGACTACTTTTCTAACTAATTCATAGTTATTTTTCCTTGCTATTTCTACTTCAAGATACTTTTTCATTACCTTATTCTATCACAACTATAATTTATACACTTTATAAATTCCATTCTATTTTATCCTTGTAATACTATTCTCAACCTATTACCTTAAGATCTAACTTATATATCTTATGGTATTTTATATCCCTCTACTATGGTCATTTCTCATAAATACTCTTTTATTAAAATTAAAGGTAATTTGAATCTCTGCAAAGGATTTCATTCATTTCTTAATATAATATATCATTATATTACTAAGTTTATTTAACCCTTTTGTGATTTTGATTTATATACCACGTTAACCAATTCTAATTTCGAATACACATAGGTAGGGATATATAATATAAGGTTTTCTATTATCCATGTGGTACATCCACTATTCACACACACCAAAATTATTTCATTTTAACGTTCCTTTGATAATAGATAGCTTTTTAAACTATATGTGGTGAATACGATTCTTGATTTTTGAATGACATCTATATTATATTAATCCCTCCATTGATTAATATGTTTGTCACTTATTAGTTGTAATGATAATCATATATAGGTTTGGAGATTCAGAATTTAACCTCAGAAATTCATATTGGTCATTTCTTTTATGTGATTTATAATTTTTGGTATATACCCATATTACAATACATCCGAGTTAAATGCCTTCACATGGCTCATTATCAGTTGTGGCATTAGATTGAAGCCACATGTATGGCTTAGATCAAGTCGCATTCCCTGTGGGATTTTACGACAACCAAACCCTAATAAGACTTGTCATTTTTCATTTGGGAAATTTTCAGCCTTCATCTTTGCAACCCTTGTTGCTCCATGGAGTCGTGGCTTTAGACCGATTTTCTCAATGTTTACGCAGGTGAAACAATTTCAACTAATTTCAAACTTTTCCATGACACTTCGAAATTATCATCCCGAAACCCTCTCTCTCTCGGGTGATTTTTTATTTATTTATTTTTTTTTCAGTTTGAGACTAGAGATAATTTCGTTCTTTGTTTTTTAATTTCATATATATGTCTTTCTACGAAATTAATAATTTATTTATTTATTTATTTTATTTACTTATTTATTTATTTATTTATTTTTTATTTATTTTTTATTTATTTTTCAATTGCAGGTTATCAATGAACTCAAATGGATTCTTTCCCCACGTTTTTGTTTGATTGAACTTGTTTTCAACTAGTTTCCTTATCTCTCTCAGCAATGAGGTAAGATTTTTGATGGTGAAGAGAGTTAGTGAAATAATATATCTCACGAGCTTACCAATGCTACTGTGGTGAGTTATTTCACTGAACCAGGTTATGTCTATTTCGTTTTTGAAATAAATCTATCCAAATTTATGAATTTGTTCTTAATTTAGGTATTTCCATTCTATTCTGTCAGTTGGAAATAAAATAGCCAAGGGTTTTTCCAGCCTAAATTCCAGCCTTATCTCCTTGGTTTGAACTATCATTGATGAGGAATATATATATATATATATATATATATATATATATATATATATATATATATATATATATATATATATATGGGTGAAAATGTGAAGTTTGGTTACACTATTGTGAGAATCGGAGGTGGATTTTTTTTATTATCAATAATTAGGCTGAACTAATTTCGTTTACATTGATGGTGTCCTCACGGCATGGGAAAATATATTTTTTGCCAAATATGGGAAAACCGACAACAAAATTCCGGCTGAAATTTTAAAATAGTTCGTCCAAACTTGTTCTTATAAATATAACGGTCCGAAAACCTTAACGAGTTTCTTATGCAAATGTGTCTGGCGTCTGTCTTTGTCTCGATCTATTGCACTGTTGTTGTTCTGTTGTTGTGGTGTTGCTGTTACGGTGTTGCTCCGTTGAGGTCTCTTGCGGTGTTGTAGTTGCTCTGTTGAAGTATGTGTCTGTTGGGGTGTTGCAGTTGCGTTATTCATGTGTTATTATTTCTTGTGATTTCTTTTCAGAAATAAAAAAAAAAACTCTTTTTATATAATGTTCCAGTTCAAATTTTCTTCAAAATGTCCTCAATTTCAAAACTTAAATAGAAACTTTGATATAAACTCAAAAATGGAGTCCCTACTATCCTTCCAGAAACTCTTGTTGCCACATTGAACCGTGGATTTCCTTACATAATATCTTTAAGAAAAATAAGATAATTTAGTCATGGCCTTACTGTGTACACTGGAAACTCCAAACAAATTTTTAACAGAAATGAAACAGCCTTGTTGTGTGCACAAAAAATCAAAACATAAATATAACAGGATTAAAACATAGAGTGATTTGCAGCCTGTAGAGGCATATCCTCCACATCAGAAAAGAGGAGCTAGATAAATGAGGATTTTGAAATGCCAATCATTACAATCATTATATATTAAGTCCACGTTAAAAGTATACACCAAATCACAATATTGTTCCTTTATAGTATGTTTTTTCCTTAAAACTATTTTATGTAGTTTACTTGCATTCTGTAATAACCATCCCTGAGAAAAAACCAATATAGGAAGTAGTTATGAACAAATATTATGGTTGATTACGGTAACAACGAGACCAGATGATTATGCATTGTAGTGAGTAGAAATATTTGAAGAATAATATTGACTCACATATTCCGAGAACAAACATTGAGCTTCTGGATGGACTATGGTCAAGGTAAAATAGTGTTAAAAGAATCAAAATTATTACTCTTTGAAATCATCATTTTTTTCATAATTTAGGTTTATGTGACATATTATATATTTTAGGTAATCATAACATGTAAAAGAATATTGTATAAATTTTTAGAACCAACCACTGTGGCTAATCATCATTATTAGGTGAGAGATCATATGAATACAAAGAGTGATTTGCAGCCTATAGAGGCAAATCCTCCACATCCCTTAAGATTTACAACAAAAACTTTCCCCTGAAGAGAAATTTTCTAGAATGTAAACCTTGAAATGTTGGAGATTTCGCATTTCAGTGCACAGAATCATGCATGCATGTATGATTAATTTAACTTCACTGTATATAGGAAAATTAATAGTTGCACAGTCTTTAAAAGGAACACATGTTACTAGAGAAAATTAAAGAGGATTTTTGGGCTAAAAATTGCCATGTTGAACCGTGGATTTTCTTACATAATATATTTAATGAAAATAAACTAATTTAGTCATAGCCTTGCTATGTACATTGGAAAATACAAACAAAATTTTAACAGAAATGAAACAACCTTGCTTTGTGTGCAAAAAATCAGAACATAAATATAATAGGATGAAAAAAGAGAGTGATTTGCAACCTTTAGAGGTAGATCCTCCACATCCCTTAATATTTTCAAGAAAAAACTTCCCCGGAACAGAGTACACCAATTTTAATTATTGAACAAGGGAAACCAGTGTAGAAATCCACCCAGTGGATGTCAAGGGAATCCAAGGTATGACCTTCCACCCTCAGTACAATTAATAACCCTAGATATCCAAACAATAACTATGCTTAATGGAAGACAAGAAGGTTCCAAAGTCGTTTGTGGTGTTATGGAGTAAGATATTTATCCCCAACATAGATCTCAGATGACTTAAGAAGAACATAGAACATAGAAATCAAATGCAAATCTCTTAGGAAACTCGAATTTAAGCCTTTGCAATTTTGGTCAAGGATCTGGACAGTAATTATATATACAACATAAATAAAATGCAGAAGAAAAAAAAGATAAGGGAAAACCCAACAGGTCTTCTTCTTCTTAATAGATATAAATGTTTAGAGAGAGAGATAATCAACATGTCCTGACTTTCAAACTGGTAGATAATAATTTTGGTCAAGGATCTTGACAGTAATTGTATATAGAACATAGAAATAAAATGTAGAAGACAAAACATATAAGGAAAAGCCCAACATATCTTCCTCTTCTTAATAGATATAAATTCTTAGAGAGAGATAATCAAAATATCATGACTTTTAAACTGTCCTCCAAAATCCAAATGATAGTTGACCGAAAGATGCTCAGAAAACCAATCGAAAAAACTAAGTAATTTGATACAAAACATAGGTTTTAACCTTATATAGTTAATTTTTTCAAATATATTCTTAATAAAATGAAAAATATTCAATGTAAAACACATGCACATTAACATATAATTGTCATATTTTCCCTTCTTTCCAACTTAGTCCATCCTTCTAGAAAAATCCCTTTTAATGAAGCAGATATATCCATAGTGATCCACTGATATTTTTTCATGAAAAACTATTCCATTTTGGACTTATATATCTCAAAACTATGCTCATTGAATTTATGCATCTATATCTTTAAACTACTTGAAACTACTTTATTACACCATAGGAATCATTTCGATATATCTCCCATTTTAATGGGCTCTATCACATTTCGAGAAAAACACATTAGCCATACAAGTTTCCCATTGAAACCAAAAGTAATTTGATACAAAACATAGGTTTTAACCTTATATAGTTAATTGTTTCAAATAGATTCTTAATAAAATAAAAAATATTCAATGTAAAACACATGTGTACATTAACATATAAATGTGATATTTTCCCTTCTTTCCAGCTAAAGTCCATCCTTCTAGAAAAATCTCTTTTAATGAAGTAGATATATCCATAGTGATCCACTGATATTTTTTTACCAACAACTATTCCATTTTGGACTTGTATATCTCAAAAATATGCTCATTGAATTTATGCATCTATATTTTTAAATAGTTACTCAACTATTTTATTACACCATAGGAATCATTTTGATATATCTCCCACTTTAATGAGGTCTACCACATTTCGAGAAAAACGAATTAGCCATAAAATTTTCCCATTGAAAACAAAAGTAATTTGATACAAAACATAGGTTTTAACCTTATATAGCTAATTGCTTCAAATAGATTCTTGATAAAATGAAAAATATTCCATGTAAAATACAAGCATTAACATATAATTGTGATATTTTCCATATTTTCCAACTTAGTGGACATCCTTGTAGAAAAAATCCCTTTTAATGAAGCAGATATATTCATTGTGATCCACTGATATTTGTTCGCCAACAACTATCCCATTTTGGACTTATATATCTCAAAATGATTCTCATTGAATTTATGCATCTATATCTTTAAACTAATCAACTATTTTATTTCACCATAGGAATCAATTCGATATATCTCCTACTTTAATGGGGTCTATCAATTTTTTAGAAAAACACATTAGCAATAAAATTTTCCCATTGAAACCAAAAGTAATTTGATACAAAACATAGGTTTTAACCTTATATAGTTAATTGTTTAAAATATATTCTTAATAAAATGAAAAATATTCAATGTAAAACACATGCCTTAACATATAATTGTGATATTTCCCTTCTTTCCAACTTAGTCCATCCTTCTATAAAAATCATTTTTAATGAAGCAGCTATATACATAGTGATCCACTAATATTTGTTCACCAACAACTATTCCATTTTGGACTTATATATCTTAAAACTATGCTCATTGAATTTATGCATCTGTATCTTTAAACTACTTGAAACTATTTTATTACACCATAGGAATCATTTCGACATATCTCTCATTTTAATGGGGTCTATCATATTTCGAGAAAAACACATTAGCCATAAAAGTTTCCCATTGAAACCAAAACTAATTTGATACAAAACATAGGTTTTGACATTATATAGTTAATTGTTTCAAATACATTCTTAATAAAATGAAAAATATTCAATGTAAAACACATGCATTAACATATAATTGTGATATTTTCCCTTCTTTCCAACTTATTCCATACTTGTAGAAAATCCCCTTTTAATGAAGCAGATATATCCATACTAATCCACTGATATTTGTTCACCAACAACTATTCCATTTTGGGCTTGTATATCTCAAAACTATGCTCATTGAATTTATGCATTTATGCATCTATGCTCATTCAATGTAAAACACATGCATGAACATGTAAGTGTGATATTTTCCCTTCTTTCCAACTTAGTCCATCCTTCTAGAAAAATCCCTTTTAATGAAGCAGATATATCTATACTGATCCACTGATATTTGTTCACCAACAACTATTCCATTTTGGGCTTGTATATATCAAAACTATGCTCATTGAATTTATTACACCATAGGAATCATTTCGATATATCTCCCATTTTAATGGGGTCTATCACATTTTGAGAATTACACATTAGCCATAAAAGTTTCCCATTGAAACCAAAAGTGATTTGATATAAAACAAAGGTTTTAACCTTATATAGTTAATTGTTTGAAATAGATTCTTAATAAAATGAAAAATATTCAATGTAAAACACATGAATTAACATATAATTGTGATATTTTCCCTTTTTTCCAACTTAGTGGACATCCTTCTAGAAAAATCCCTTTTAATGAAGCAGATATATCCATTGTGATCCACTGATATTTTTTCACCAACGACTATTCCATTTTGGACTTATATATCTCAAAAATATTCTCACCAAATTTATGCATCTATATCTTTAAACTACTCAACTATTTTATTTCACCATAGGAATCAATTCGATATATCTCCCATTTTAATGGGGTCTATCACATTTCTAGAAAAACACATTAGCCATAAATGTTTCCCATTGAAACCAAAAGTAATTTGATACAAAACATTGGTTTTGACCTTATATAGTTAATTGTTTCAAATATATTCTTAATAAAATGAAAAATATTCAATGTAAAACACATGCATTAAAATATAATTGTGATATTTTCCCTTCTTTCCAACTTAGTCCATCCTTCCAAAAAAATCCCTTTTAATGAAGAAGATATATCCATAATGATCCACTGATATTTGTTCACCAACAACTATTCCATTTTGGACTTTTATATCTCAAAACTATGCTCATTGAATTAATGCATCTATATCTTTAAACAACTCAACTATTTTATTACACCATAGGAATCATTTTGATATATCTCCCATTTTAATGGGGTCTATCAAATTTCAAGAAAAACACATTAGCCGTAAAAGTTTCCCATTGAAACCAAAAGTAATTTGATACAAAGCATAGGTTTTAACCTTATATAGTTAATTGTTTCAAACATATTCTTAATAAAATGAAAAGTATTCAATTTGAAACACATGCATTAACATATAATTTACTCGAGAAACCCAAAATGAGAAGATCATTTTTTTATTAGTATATTAATTTTTAGACCATCACACAAACACACACACACACACATATGTATGTATGTATATATGTATATATCCCACGACAATTATAAACTACTAATCCATTACCTTGGATTAGATAAAAATTTAGTTCTTTAATTGAAACTGTAGAACCATGGGGTAAACTACCATGCACTAGAAAAATGCTAAAAGAAAAAACCATGTGATGAAAGCCATCATAAAGGGAGAATTTTTTTTCCCAAAAACGTTTTTTTTTGGGAACTACCCCTGAACACCTGTGTGTGGGGAATTTTACGTCTATATGAAACCCTAAATTGGGGGTCCTTTCCTCCCATTTTATTCCCACCACAATGCTTAGAAAAATATATAGTGCTTGGGGGTATTCGCATAAAGAATATAACACATACCAAACATCCAATAACTCTCCTTAATGTGACCATGAATGTTGCAATGGATAGGATTATTTATACTACCCTTGCATGGATGTGTAGTGGCTATTTTATTCTTATCATTCTATTTCCAGTTCTTCTTATCCTCCTTCAATGCTTCTTGGTGGTTTTTTTTCTTCAAACCACTGAAGTACCATTTATTTTGGCCTAGATGGTTTCTAGATAATGTGTGTATACACATGGAATACATTATATCCTTATCTTGGAAATAATCACTTGTTTTTTTAGATGGTTATATAGACCCCACATATACTTAAGGAGTACATTTGGGCTCTTGGGAAATATATCCAATAATATGACCATATTTTTGAACTTATTACACTCTTATACACCCTTATGTCTACGTAAAGTAGTCCGAGTGATTCCACTGGTCCTCTACACATGTCCTAGGGTATAATTGGGACATGTAGTGTTAACGTCTACAAGTTCTATATCTAGAGTTTGTAAAGGGCTAGGTAGCCTCTGGATCTCATCTTTTATGAAAGGTGACATATCTAGTAAATTCCCCTACATTCAATCTCTAAAATAGATCTAAATAGAAGTTCTTCATTTTAATATCCATAAAACACAACCAATTAAATTAAGGAAAATTGTGTACATGTGTCACTTCTCCCATAAATTCTTAGGAAAAGTTTTTAAAGCATACATGTCATGTTGGCTTTCTCCCATTAACTTGAAAGCATGTTTTTTGTAAGTGCATAAAATAATTTTTCAAACCATGTAAATGTCATTTCTTTCAAGATTTAAGGCCTAAAAATGGAACCTAAAGTGGTTGAACCATCATAAAATTTTGAACTTCCATATGATTTTAGTCAGTCTCTTGAGTGTTAAATTCTACAAGTTCTAAAGGAAGAGTCTGTAAAGGGCTTGGTAGCCTCTGGATCTCATCTTTTCTCAAAGGTGACATATCTAGTAAATGCCCTTACAGTCAATCTCTGTAACATATCTAAATAGAAGTTCTTTATTTTAATATCCATAAACCTCAACCACTTTAAGGCAAACTGTGTACATGTGTCATTTCTCCCATAAATTCTTAGGAAAATTTCTTAAAGCATACATGTCATGTTGGATTTCTCCAATTAACTTTAAAGAATGTTTTTTGTAAGTGCATAAAATAATTTTGCAAACCAAGTAAATGTCATTTCTCTCAAGCTTTAAGGCCTAAAAATTAAACCTAAAGTGGCTGAAATCTCATTGAATTTTGAACTTCCATAGGATTTTGGTCTATCTGTTGAGTGTTAACTTCTACAAGTTCTAAAGGTAGAGTTTGTAAAGGACCAGGTAGCCTCTGGATCTCATCGTTTTTTAAAGGTGACATATCGAGTAGATGCCCCTACAGTCAATCTATGTAACAGATCTAAATAGAATTTCTTCATGTTTTAATATCCATAAACCTCAACCACTTTAAGGAAAACTGTGTACATGTGTCATTTCTCCCATAAATTCTTAGGAAATTTTTTTAAAGCATACATGTCATGTTGGATTTCTCCCATTAATTTTAAGGAATGTTTTTTGTAAGTGCATAAAATAATTTTTCAAACCATGTAAATGCCATTTCTCTCAATATTTAAGGCCTAAAAATTAAACCTAAAGTGGCTGAACTCTCATTGAATTTTGAACTTCCATAGGATTTTAGTCTATCTGTTGAGTGTTAACTTCTATAAGTTCTAAAGTTAGAGTCTGTAAAGGACCAGGTAGCCTCTAGATCTCATCGTTTTTCAATGGTGACATATCAAGTAGATGCCCCTACAGTCGATCTATGTAACAGATCTAAATAGAATTTCTTCATGTTTTAATATCCATAAACCTCAACCACTTTAAGGAAAACTGTGTACATGTGTCATTTCTCCCATAAATTCTTAGGAAAAGTTTTTAAAGCATACATTTCATGTTGGCTTTCTCCCATTAACTTTAAAGAATGTTTTTTGTAAGTGAATAAAATAATTTTGCAAACCATGTAAATGTCATTTCTCTCAAGCTTTAAGGCCTAAAAATTGAACCTAAAGTGGCTTAAATCTCATATGATGTTGAACTTCCATAGGATTTTAGTCTATCTATTGAGTGTTAACTTCTACAAGTTCTAAAGGTAGAGTCTGTAAAGGGCCAGGTAACCTCTCGATCTCATCTCTTCTCAAAGGTGACATATCGAGTAAATGCCTATACAGTCAATCTCTGTAAACCTCAAACACTCTAAGGAAAACTGTGTAGATGTGGCATTTCTCCCTTCTCCCATAAACGTTTAGGAAAAATTTAAGGCATGTGTCATTTCTATTTCATTTCTCCCACAAACTCATAAAGGTGTGACTTTTGACATAACTAGTTGTTTTAGTAAGTGCATAAAATTCAATTCTCCCACAAACTAGAGGCTTCCCCCCATTAATTCTAGATGTGAATTCTACCATAAAACTTTTAAATCAAACTTTAAGATAAACCATGCACATGTCATTTATCTCATGATCATGTTTCATTTCTCCCATGCATTTGGAACAAGTGTCAATTTAATATATATATATATATATATATATATATATATATTATATATATATATATATATCTATATATATATATATATATATATATACATTAATTTTTTTTTTTTTTTTTTTTTCAGGGATAAAAAAACCATTAAATATGGTTGAAAACTAGAAATTATGCATAGATGTTTCTTGCTATCCCAATCCAGGGAAAGAAATGATTACATATGTGCTTTCCAATATTGCAACTAGAAAATTCGTCCATAGAAAAACAATGAGGCATATTATATTCGATTGATAGAAGGCTTGGGAATAGCTATGGAGTATGGATCAAATGGAATTGTATTTTTCACCAATTCTAAACTTGTGTGCAACCATATGAATGGTGTGTACCAAGTTAAGAAGGAGAAGCTAAAAGAACTACATGGAATAGAAAACAATATTGTTAGACAATTTCAAATTTTTAGTATAAGACATTCTACAAATGTGAATAAGATGTCTGCTGATCTATTGTGTGGGGCAATGCCAATTCAGGATTCATATATCAAAGATGAATTAATAGATGAATTAGAATTATACGAGGCAATTCCAATGCGGGATTCATCTCTCAAATATGAATTAGTTTTGAGATGCTCTACTTCAAAAATTCAAGATTCATCTCCCAAAGATGAATTAGTTTTGAGATGGTCTTCTTAAAAAATTCAAGATTCATCTCTCAAAGATGAATTAGTGTTGAGACGCTCTCCTTCAAAATTTATTGATAGACATTGTAACATATCTTGGATATGTGTGTGTTTTGTACTTATAAATGTGTCTTTTTTAATGACCATGTGATTTTTTCAATTATATACCAAGTGTGCTCCCACCACACCATGTAAAGCACAACTTGGTGAACTTCACATTCACAACAACTAGTGAACTTCATATTTTTATAAAATTAAAATGCGGGGACTTCAAAATTTTTTTGTTTAAATGGATTTTCACTTGTTTTTTAATGACAATGTTTTTGTTTCAATTTTATACCAAGTGTGCTCCCAGCATGTAAAGCGCAATTTGGTGAGCTTAACATTTTTATAAAAAAAAATTTCTTAAATTGAGTTTTACACATGTTCAATTAGTGCTTTGAAATTTGTGTTTTACATAATTTGTGTAAACTAAATTACATTAATTTTCTGAAATTTATTTTGAATTTATTTTAAATTAGTCATTTAAAAAAATTATTGTAAATGTCCATCGTAGATATATATACTATGGAGGATGAACGACGAAGATCAACAAAATCCCATATCTCTACAAGAGAGGGGGACCAAGGATCGAGGGATGTTTATGGTATTTAAATATAATCTTAAATCTCCATACATATACATACATGTGTGTATATATGGAATTGATTTTTTTATCAACTTTGTGATTTAAATTAGTTGCTAATAAGTTTCATTTTTTTTTAGGAGCTAAGAAGAGAAGGGTCTCTACTCCATCAATGGAGCATTCCCATGGTTCACTCAGTCGTGGTATGGTTCACGCAATTTAATCAATGAATATGTACATGTATTTATATGTATGAATGTATTTTTCAATTGATTATAAATTTGTATTTCTTTATGAAGCTTCTATCTCGTTTCGAGAGGTTGGTGGTGGTTCAACTCCCCTTAGAGCACCATCAATAAGTGCTAGAAAGTTGCATGAAGGTGGTGATATTTATTCCCCCGGAGGCCAATCAACGGATGGTGGTGTTGGTTCTCAGCAGCTTCGTTCTGGTTCTCAATAGTTTTAGGGTGGGCAAGATGCTAGCCAACCACATCGAGGTTGCCATCAATTTGAATATTTTTTTAATTCAATTTGTATAAATTTGTTTACATGTGTTTTTTCTAATATAAAAAAATATATATATTGATGCAGAGGTTGAAAATCCTCTAAATGTTGGTAAAAAAAGACGTAGGGTAGAATGCTTCATTCAAGAAGAAGTTTGTGTACCCACCACGACTTATCCGGCCAACATTTCCAATATACCATGGGAAAGAAACATGCAGCAATGCACCTTAGAAAGGTGTCCACTTCTTCATGAAAAATTACAAAGAGATCTCGTGTCTTTGACTCTACCTGCTAAGAGTCAACAAAGCTTGGAAATAGTTACACATTCTTTAGGCCAACTAGTAGATGTGTACCAAAAGCTTGGGCCAACCATGGATACTTTTGTGGATGTGATGAGAAAAAGAAAGGAAATAGTGATGGGTCCTGATAAATGGGAAGTTGTTAAAGAAAGAGTTACAACAACTATGGAAATGTCTATGTTTAATTTCAAAGAAGGGCTGAAAAGAAAGATGATGAAGGTGCAATATTTCAAGCACCGTGATATAGCTGACTATTTGTATAATAGACACCTTGCGGCTTATGGAAGACTCCCATGGAACGATGGGGTTCCTCTTTATTTTACAAAATTCTTTTATGCAGAATTATTTTTTCAAATGAAACCCAATTACAATGACCTTCCATATGAATTTTTTGGTCCTAGGAAAGGTCGATTATGTGACCGTAGGGGTGCTAGGCATGATGCTGAGTTGCCTCATCCTGACCCACCATTGTTTAGTCGACCTATTCGTGTTGAAAATTTGTAGTCATAGATGGAAGCCACTTCTCAAATTAGTCGAGAAGCAAGAGATGCTATCATCAACAATGTTCATAGTGGATTGGGTGGAGTTGATGTTTGTCTGAATCGACAAAGAGCACGTGAGAATGCACGCGCCAATTTTATGCATTATACAGATGAAGAGATTGACAACATGAGTGTTGAAAATTTCAAAACATATACAAAGAATTGTCGCAATGGTTTGCATGACCTAATTGTTCATGAGGAAAAGGGCATGGGAATGGTATGTTTTAATGGTTAGGGTTCAATTATTTTAACACATACATACAATTTGTAATAAATACATATATACATACATTTATTCGTATACATTAATGTAACAAAAATGTATCATTATATGTTAACACCATTTCCTGTTGTCACGCTTGATGACTAATGAAAATGTTAATATCACGTTCAAGGTCTCTGGTTCAAACAATCAAGATGGGTCTCACCATCAAGATATGTTGGCAAATGTTAGTGTTTTTTAAATTTGATATTTTTTAAAATAAATAATTGTGCACACATTTACATTTTAATGTATATATAATAAAATGTTTTAACAGATTCCGATTCTGTCTGATGTTTTTGGGATGGCGGTACCTTCTTCTTCCTTGGGAGATGTACCTTCTACTTCCTTAGGAGATGTGCCAAATTCACAACAAGTATGGAAAATTTTTCACTTTTAAAATTTATGTTTTTAAGTTATATATTCCACCTCAAAATGTTCCATTAAAAAAAGAGATATATGTATATCTTGAGTTATTTTAAATTTTTTGAATTTTAGGTTTTTGGAGATTTTATTTTGGAGCCTGTCATAGGAGATGTGCCAAATCCACCTTCAGAAGTATTCCATTTTTCACTTAAATATATATATTCTTAATTTATAATTTATAAATTGAAGTTTAAAAATTTTATTATAAATTGAGTTTTTGATCTTGAGTTATTTTATACTTAAATCAAATTTTTTAATTTTATGTTTCTATAGAGGATTTATTTTCTCCACGGACTCTAGTGATGGAGATAGGAACATCCACACCATTTCAACCATTTGAACAAGTTGTCTAACTCTTTTTTTAATATTATTGAAAATAAGTTTATATATATGCATTTTCATTTGAAATTTTTTAATATATATATATATATATATATATATATATATATATATATATATATATATTATATATATATATATATATATATATATATATATATATATATATATATATATGTACATTGTACAGTTTACTGTTGGAGATGTTTCCATGGGGGAAGTTGTAGCAGACGAGCAACAAATGGAGAGGGAACCTCATGAGGTATTGCATGATTTTTTTTTTATATATTTTTTTTCTTACATGAATTTCTACATATTCTCACTCAATTTTAAAACATCAAATTTTAATGTTTTTACATGCATTATGTATAGGTTCCCCATGCTTCGCAGGATAGCTAACAGATTGAGACTTTCTGGGAAAGACACTACATCTATCTATATTTGCTAAATGATTTCTAGATTTTATTGAGATTTCTAGTCTTAAATTTACCTTTTTATATATTATGTAGATGCAGTCATATATAACTTGATACTTGATACTTGATACTTGTGAGATCTACAAATTTTGGACATATTTTATGTGAACTACATTTGGTAAATGTGAATGTGATATATAATGTTTTTCAAACTTAAGTTTTGGATAGTTGAACTATGTGAATGTGATATATAATGTTTTTAAAACCTAAGTTTTGGATGGTTGAACTACATTTGGCATGTGAAGTAATGTTGTGATCTACAATCTTCTGTAAAATTAAAACTTAAGTTTTGGATGGTTGATCTACATTTGGCATGTGATATAATGTTAAATGCTTTTATTGGATAGTTGAACTACAATTGGAAGGGCATGTGAAGTAATGTTCTGATATAATCAAAAAGTTTTTAAAACTCAAGTTTTTAAAACTTGTTAGATGTGTTGAAAGAAATCATAAAATTTTAAAAATGCAATCTATAATGTATATATATCCAGTATTTTTCATCAATGCACATGTATATAAAAGCTACTTTCAGTTAATTCCATTCTAGAACATATATATCCAGTACGTGCAACATTTTTCATCAATGCACATAGAAAAGCTATTTGAATAGTTAATTTCTTTCTAGAATGTATATATCCAGTACTTCAACATTTTTCATCAATGTCAATAGAATTAAGCTACTTTTCATCAATGCCTATAGAATTTAGCTACTTTCAATTAATTTTATTCTAGAACATATATATTCAGTATGTGAAAAATTTTCCATCAATGCACATGTGAAAGCTACTTGAACAATTAATTGTATTCTAGAACATATATATATCCAATATGTGCAGCATTTTTCATCAACGCACATAGAAAAGCTACTTTCAGTTAATTGCCTAGAACATATTCGACCATTGGACAGACAAATTTTGTACTAGATTTTCTATCAGGAATAGAGATGTGTGTCATATCACACCAAATGTCGGAGAAGTTCTCTGACTCTCTTGTCTGAAATGAATCTTCGTACAAAACAATACTATGCATGATTTATTTACATTGTGGATAATTTTTACCAGAAAGGCCCACGAGAAAAACTTTTCACTTTTAGTCCATGTATATAGCCAGTACGTGCAACATTTTTTATCAATTCACATAGAAAAACTACTTGAACAGTTAATTTCATTCTAGAACACACACACAGATATATATATATATATATATATATATATATATATATATATATATATATATATCCAATAAATTCAACATTTTTCATCAATGGATGTATAGAAAAGCTACTTTCAGTTGATACTAGTGTGCATGTACCAAAACAATGTGTACATGTGCAAACACTTGCATAGATAACATAACAAGGTAGCTCAATTTTTAGTTGAGTTCTGAAAGTTCTAAAACATAATCCAAAGAGAAGAAATTGTTGGGCAGTTCAATCAAAAAAATTCCAATGGAATTCCATCTTCAATGATCCTTTCATGATCATATTTTAACATTTTCCATTTCTTAATTTTCATTTTTTTCTTTAATTAAACCTCTATAGAATTTATGCGTGCTGCACACACCAACTGAATATATTGACAACTTATGACATCAGGTTCATAGTCTTCAGAGTAAACAAAATCCCCACTTTGATTAGTTTGTCTGAAAAAATAACCTTTCAGTATAATAGATCCTCTTTCATATGGAAACCCGTGATCATTATAGTTTTCTAATAATTTCATTTTTCGTTCAGTGCAACGCATCAAATAATACTTCAAATTTTCATCGTTGTCAGTAGTTGCAATTACAAAAAAAACATCTCCTGCACAATAAAACAAACTTAACAAACTTATGTACTTAAATTTATTTCTATATGTTTATCATCTCAAAGTAATTCAAATTTTACCTTCTCTAACAAGATCAAAAACTCGATCACCATTCGACGATATTGTAATCTCCTTTGATTGCATTTCTTCAAATATTGCAACGGACATTTTTCCCTATGTATTTAGCTCTGTATGTTTCCAATATTTTACATACATTTTGTTTTCACACACGTCATTAGATTATGTGTTGTCTATGCAAACATGACAAAAACAAGAATATGTTCTTTTATCCAATGCAAACACAATTCTGAATAACTTTGTTTTAATTGAATGCAATTTTCGAGTCCCTTTTATTGTTTCAACGTCATTTCCAATTGATATATCTACATATTCGATCCCAATATGCCAAAAAAACCTTTATATGGAAAATTCAAAGAAAAGTGTAAATATGATATCAAAATACAGTCAAAGATAATCAAATTGTGATAAATGTACACTGTTTAAAATTAGATACTCAATAAAAATTAAATTCAATGTACCTTCGCACTTCCCTTGATCAGTTAGTCTCATGGCTTATAGCAGCAATGCACCATTGAACAAATTCTTTAGCGTCCACAAGTCGGCTTGCAGAGGGGTTCATTTGATATCTTTGAAGTGCTCATTTTATGCATGCCCCTGCACTGTCATGTTTTCCTTTTCCATGGCTAGTCTCAAAGAAATTCCAAAAATGTTTAATGCAGGTTTTCTTTTGAAGACAACACAACGAAAAGAATGATCATGAAGATTTGAATTGACCTGCACATCCATCTGACCATATCCAATGTTCATTGAATGTTATTCCATGACTTTTCAAGGAGTCATAAATCTTTCCAAAATAGTGTTGTACAAAATATGTATCATGTGTACGATCATCATTGATATAAAAGTGATAGTCTTTAATAACATCTTGATTTTCACTAGTGATTTCTATATGATCGACGTTTTGTTCAGCATGTCTATATAGAATATGGAGGAGCATGGAGACTTGGTCAGAATGATAGTATTCACTCCAAATTTCTTTTTGTGGAACAAATGTGTAGTTTTATGTAAAATCAGTTACTGACAAAATGGTCGCTGGTGGAAAAAATTCACGGGATTTTTTGAATTGCAAGTCTTTCCATTGAGCTCTATGGGAATGCTTGGTGTATTTATAAATTTTTGCCTCAAACTTTCTCAAAAATTCTATCAAAAAAATTCTTCTTGTCGTAATTCATTTCTTTTAGCACTATTTGCACCTTGAATCGATGTATGGATATATTCATATCTCTTCCATTTCAATTTCATGTTGGACAATGATTAATCGTTTATATCAGTACGATATTTGTTTTGAAATTTAGTCAAATTTCCACAATCATCGCATTTTTTACAACCAACACATTTCTTTTCGTAAAATAGTTCATCGTTTTGTATTTCACATACAGTTAGAGATATGAAATCACGGATAGTGGAAGGAGGAGGTGAATCCTTCGAAAATGTTTTACCACAATTCAGGAATGTGTCATAATATAACTCAAATTCCACATGATAACCAAAACAACAAGTGTCACGTACGGTGACAGGTTTTACATACCATGGTTTTTCTTGAACAAAAGCATTGATTGAGACATGAATTCCATGATTCTCTTCCTTGAACTTGTTGAAAAAATCTATCTGAGTGGTTTCCAAGAAATTTTTTTCATGTTCTTCGTATTGATTTTGTGTTATTCTTCTTCGCATCACATACTTTGTAGTTGGCGAAAAATGCGAATTTTTCTTCCAATATTCATATAGTATTATTTTAAAATTCTCTCCAAGTCTATATTTGTATGGTTTCCTACAAATAGCTCTCCAACAAGCGAGTTTTTCATTTACATATATTTGGAATTGAAATTTCTGATGTTTGTGCAAAATTTTTCGGGAGGTTCCTAATGCTCGTGCCATAAATTTTACCAGATGATTCTCTTTAGTACTTGATGAAACCACTGCCATATGTATTGCTCTATGTACAACTGAAACATTTTTCTACCTATATCTTCTAATTGAACTTATAACAATATTTATATTTTGTACCGCATTTTCCTTCATTTTTTTTTCTTTGGTTGATTTTTGAATACCCAATAAAGTCATAGCTTCTTTTAATTTCCTTAATGATAGGATACCTTTCAACATTTGGGCTTGAACGGTCACATTTTCCGTTATGAAGTACGTATTAAAAATGCAGTTAACACGATATTGTATAATATGGTCAGCTCTTTTATCTCCATATGTGTTAGTGTCAACATTTTCTAACATCTCATCATCGACATTGATTTAATTTGTACATATTCAAATGAATAGTACATAATAAGCTTACATATTCAATAAATAACTAAATTAATAAATATGTACACACACACACACACCTTGTGATTCAATTTCTTCACTTGAATTTCTTTCAACATTTTCACCATCTTCAATCATTGGTTCAATATCTCTTTCACTTTATCTTTCAAAATTTTGTATCTCATCAACAATGTTTTGAGGAATATCTCTCTCTGTTTACATTGAAAAATATTTTTCAAATTATTTCATCAAATAAAAATTAAGCTACACATTTTACACTAGGAAAATTTTAAATATATCAAATTCATAATATTTACATTTACATACCTGCTTCAACTTCTAGTTGACGTTGATTTTCTCCTTCAATATTTGGGAGTGCTTCTATCTTTATTTTGCGAGATTGTCTCGTCTCTTCTCTACGTTCCTCAGGGTCTCTTTTTCGATCATATTTTCTCGTACAATTCCTTCGATTTCCCATGATAATAGAGTATGAATTTCAAAATATTTCCTTCATAAATTTAGACAAAAACTCTATTTAAAAAAAAAACATCACAAAAGATTTAATTTTAAAAAAAAAAACTCATTTTAAAAATTTTGCAAAAAATACTTCAAAAAAGCCTCTAAAAAATATCACTTTAAAAAATACTTCCAAAAAATGTATTTGGAGGTTTTCTCCGTACGGAGGTTTTCTCCATAGTTTTGTTTTTGAATTTCTATTCAATTTGGAGATTTTATACTAGACTATACCTCTCTGTAATTTCTTACAATGTTGTATTTATTCTCGTTTATCCAAATGAGAAATTTCTGGGTTTGAAATCTTATCTTCATATATTCATATTCTTTACCATTTTTTTTTTGGTTCCAACAAATCTTTGAATTCTTTTCAGGTCTTCTCTTTCAACAAGAACTCGCTTGGTAACGTTTCCCATTTTACTATTGAGCACAACGTTGTCACAAATGAATTTAGTTACGACTTGCTAGTATTCTTAGGAATTCCTTTCTTCAATTTCAATTAGAAATCAATTTTATAGTTAGAAGATTGTAATATTTCACCTCGTTTTAAAATAATTCCTTTACGAAAATACATTCTAATTTTTCTTTGTTAATATGTTTGGGAAAAATTATTAGAATATTTCAATATATATTTTATAAGTATGTTCTATTGATTTCTATTTGAAACTAATTTTAATTTTATGAATATTCATTCATAAAATGACCACTTTATTTGTTAAACCCTTATATAATTAAATGGTTATATGTATCCGATTTTATAAATTCAACTTTGAATTTATTTCAGTACCCTTCTTCACACATGCAATTATTGTGTGTTTAATAATATTCCTACCACATCACTATTCAAGAAATTATTATTTTCGTTAATGTGTTTTGTTTTCTTGTTTTAGAAATTCGCTTTATCATTAACTTCTCATTTTGTACACATAGATTAGGTTAAAATAATATGGATTTAATCTTTGGAGAATTTTATTAATTCCCTCAATTAATAAAATTCTCTTTTATACAATAATAATGTCATTTATTCCCAGATTCTCACAGTTTCTCATTTTTACTCTTCCAGTGAGAAGAAAGGTACACTCCCTTCTATTTCGTTATTTTACTTTCCTATTCCTCTTATTTTTTTGTCAAATTTCTTCACTATTGATTTTCCGAATTTTTATTTGCAGATTTAATACCACTATCAAATTAAGAGCGATAAGGTAATAATCTCATTTTTAACTTCTATTTTCCTTGAGGTAAATCTTTCTGTCTTTATTTTTTTTTAAAGACAATTTATATTCATTTTAACTAACTTATATTTTTCTATATACAGGTACTCCATATGACTCCCTGTACATGGCTACAGTTTAATTGATCCTATGTAAATTCATGGGTACTTCAGTAACTCATTCATTGACAATAGATTATGGTTTCTTCTATACAGGTTGGTCTATATCACTTTGAAGAATCCAACCTATATAATTCTAAACTGTATTTAAATTCATAATCCTATTGTATTGTTTAATTGGGACTATGAATTATGTCTATAATTTACGACAGAATTAAATTGTAATATGTGTAAAATACACTATCATGACTTACATTATTGCAGTAATAAATGTGGACTAATTCTCAGAATTTAACTAATTTTTACTTTCATGTATGTGTTTTCTTCAGTTTAGTGTGTTATTCCTTTTATGATAAAATTAAATAATTTGTATTTGTATCCAAACTTGTCTTATGATAACAGATATTATTTGGAATTTACATAATCATTTCAATATTACATTACTGATAAATAAATTAAATTTACTTCTCTCTAATGTATTTATCTATATTGTATGTCTTTACTAAAATATTATATAGCACATAACCTTAGATTTAAACCTATTAATGGGGTTTAGACATTGTGAGTGTTGGTGTATACTTATACTTGTTTGTGTAACCATGCAGATCAACTTATATTTCTATTGTTGTGGTCTGTTAAATATATCAGACTTTATAAATAAAATTTACACAGAAATTCACTAATTAATACAGTATTTAATCATGTATAAAATTAACTTTTCTTACCCACTTCCATATAACAGAATTAAACCCTAATTCAATAGAAATATATAATCTCACACTTTATGTCATAATAAAATTCATAACACAAAAAATGAATTTCTTTGTGCATACCAATTTTGGTATGACTAATTTCCACCCAACCTTGTTTTTCTCTCCACGGCCACCCCCCTAGCAGAGAGAAATTCCTCCAAGGTGTAGACGACCTCTTGTCTACCCAGGAATGGCTTATTTAATCTTTCATTCCCTTCAGCATGTTTCCATAACTGCATCTAGTTAATCAAGATGTTGTTTTCATTTTTTCCTAGGTTTTCCTTTTGTTTTTTCAACAAAAAAACTTTAAAAATAGCTTTTTCCTCTTTCTAGTTTTATTTCACCTCTTCTCAGTAACTTTCCTCTTTACTAAGGTATCTTTTTATAATTTTATCTCCAATCTAATATTCAATTTTAGTTTATTTTCTAGAAGGATTTTTGGAGAGACCGGGAAAGTATTTCAAATCTTATCCATCCTCATGGACTTGAAATCCCGGTTTCCATTTATACTCTAGTCTTTGCACAATAATTCAAATTCCACATTTATTAAATTTAAAAGAATGAATTATGTCCACAATAATTATTTTCGTTTAGGTCCAATTAACCTTTAGGATTTCTTAATTGTCTAATAAAAGCAGTAAAAATAGGGGTATTACATTTACAAATGTCCATTTACATTTAAGTCTCTCATAACAACACTCTTAACTATTTTCCTAAATTAGTTCTTAAGAAATGACACCTTTCTATATGCCGTATCTTTTACAACAATTAGCTATTCTAAAATGGCTCAAATATCTAATTAATATTATAGATAATTGATTATTATATTCTAAATAATTAAACTATAGTTTATGTATTTTTGGATCATCTAACTATAACTATAATGGAATAACTTATTTAATAGAATCCTCTTATAGATACATATTTGTTTACAAATAGTGACTCCAAATTAATAATAACAATCTTATTTTTATTTCATTACAAAATGATCATTATGTAAATAATGAATTAGATAAGAAATTATAATAAAAATAAAACATTCCCATATATATATATATATATGAATTACACAAGAGATATTAAAGAGAGAAAAAATTCTCATGCAATTTTCTTTATGTATGTATAAATGTTTAATTAAATGTGGAGCTTGGAATTTCCCTTTGTATCATTTTATTTTCAAATCCCTTCATTATAAATGAATTATTTTGAATTTAATTAATTAATTATATATATATATATGTATATATATATATATATATATATATATATATATATATATATATATATATATATATATATATATATCCTTTAAAAAAATTGGTAGGGGAGGAAATTACATGAAGCTAATGACAGTTGAATTGACTCATTTAGGTTGAGGCAATATATATGTCTTAAACACTCTTTCATCTATATATCCTTTACCCCTTCATTTAAATGAGAGTTTAACTCACTAATTTGTATTGAGGTGCCTTACATGCCTGGGAAAATATGGTAGAGGAAGGAAATATTAATAACTTTATTTATTTACTTAATTAATTCTATTTATTTATAAAGAAGTATTGAATTATGGAAACCCACATGGGGTATTTTAACTAGAAATTGTCATGTAAATGAAGTATTATGTGCGGTGAGGTTTAATGTTCACATATTTTGATTTTCTAATGCTTGCATAAGGGGAATATGTACATTTTCTGCACATTTATGTGCTGAGAGTTATAGTTGTAGTGATTGGAATTGAGTCTCTATCATGCCAGTATGAGACTTTCCTAGTTACCGATTCCTATAGATACATAAAATAGAAAATGAAACATATGGAATGTTGGAAGGATTGGGAGTGATGGGTTGTTTTTCTCGTGGACATGATGAATAGGAGCCTATAGGAATGACCACCTTTTTTTTTCAAAATTTAATTTAATTTAATTTTTTTAATTAGATTTATTTATTTATTTATGTTTGTATTTATCTTTAATTAATTTTTGAGTTAACCTTTTTTTTTTCGTTAATGAGATTGTGGTATGTGAAAAAGAACCAAAGTGATGAAACTTATTTTAACAAGGACAACAAGGTTAATAACCTTCAAGTAGCCATCATTGTAATATTTCCCTGTAAATTTAAGGAATATATATATATATATATATATATTCTACTATTTTATAGATTTTATTTCTTTAATATTTTGTTTCCTTTATTATTTTGGATTTGATGATTGTGTCTGTAAAGGTGCTTGGTTATTCTAAATTTCTTGTTGCAATAGTAATAGTTGTTAACATAACAATTTAATAAGATTTTTACTTTTAACAACAAAGAAACACGATACTATTATAACATTAATTTTGGGGTTTCTTTAAGGGCTTTTTCTCAACACATTATAGTTACAAAATATTTTAATTTTAACATTGAAAAGCACTGTTATATAGGAACCACATCATTAAAAGGGTAATATCAACCACTAAATGTGACCTAGAAAACAAAATAACTCTATATATTTGTTATCAAGTTGGTAATTATGTATTTTTACCATCCTCAAACATTTCCACAACCAACTTACTTATTTCCATTTAGAAATATTTTAATCCTCTTAAGTTGTATAATGTTCTCATAAAGTAAGCAAAAGGTGTTATATCCATCCTTTAAATAAATGAAATTGATTTTTTATCACTTAATATATGACCTTTTGTAGTTTTTCCTCGAGACCATTAATGTCACAAATCTTTCCAATCCATTTACAAAATTAATCTTATATTCTCCACATATTTTAATACCATAATGCCTTATCCATAAATCTTTTTTGTGACATCTTCCCTATGTCTACAAGAGCTATTATTCCCCATCTGTGGATACTTTCTCATTATTACAATTTTTTCATTTCCTACTTTCCATTCCAACGAGTTTCATACCCTTGGGAAGATTAACAATATAACATTCCACAAGATATATGTATGTATATAGGATTTCTTTCTTTTCTTTATCCAATATTACACTAATAATGGCTCTAGGTAATTTAATTTAATCATATTTTGTGATACAATAGGAACTCTTATCCATCTCCATCAACCTATTTTAACTAGAATTTTTTTAAATAGTAAAAAAAAAATAGATCTCATCCTTTTATGGATTTGGGCTTGGTTAGTCCCAAACATTTTACTAAAGGATTTTTCCTATCCTTACAATTTCCATGAGAATCTTTCCTAGTTTTTCTAGAATTCCTGTAGGTATGTAGGAAAGGGAAAAAATACATTCATGTCACCTCTAACATAAATTTAATTATAATTGGTATATTTCCATGAATAACCATCCAATGAATGAGCTTCATACTTTTATTCACACCTTCATATATGCCACACTAATATATTCTACAATACAATTTTTATTTTAAGATAAATACTAGGCAGTTCAACCTTTTAACAATATAGCTACATTTAACATTAATATATAACATATACATCTATATTACCTCTTATTCAAACTAATAAAAATATAGATGATGTATGTAGGTCACTTTTATTCATGTTGTTGAGTTTTAAAGGTGTAAGGCTTATTTTAAAAAATTACTTCTTTCATAGAATCTAAAACAAACAAAGTACATAAAAAATTAGTAGAAGTTGTAAAATAGATAATCCTTCATTAATTAGAGGAAATTTCAGTCTAAAATTAGTCTTTTAAGGAAAAGTAATAAAATAATAGTTAAAATAATAAATATGAGTTATGAGTTTTGGAGGGAAAAAAAGAAAAGAATTGTTTTTAATTGTATTCTTGGCTAATCTCCTTATAGGTTTACTCAAATTTCAAGTATAGGCACTCATTGGATGCATAATTAAATTCCACATCCAATGAGTACTCATTATGCATTCTTCTGAGAAGACCCATATTGACAAAAATTTAAGATACATTAAAAAAGTATATTAAACACACTTTTTTAATGTATCTTCAATTTTTATCATCGTGGCTCTTCTCATAACTATGCATAATGGGTACTTGGTTTATGTGGAATTCAATTATGGATCCAAGGTTTTCTACACTTGAAATTTGAGTAAACCTATAAGGAGATACACAAAAAATACAATTAAAAAAAGATAGTGTTCTTCTTTTCCCTCCAAAATATTTACATGTATCTCTTTCTAAATTTAAAATATTTTGATTGGTTTACATATTATGACATGAAAATTACATGGGAACTTTTACACTGAAATTTCCATCTCATTTCTCTTACACCTATCAATTAGTTTGCTAAAAAAATAAGTAACAAATGAAAAAATAGGGAGTACATTCGTTATCCTTGCCTTAACCCTATCAAAGATTTGAAAAATCATGTTTTTTTCCAATTAATAAAATATAAAGAGGGAAGAGGAGTCCATAAAACCCTCCACCCAATTAATGAATGAGAGACAATAACATTTTTCGATTAAGATACCAATGTAAGAAAAAATGACTTACTCTTTCATATGATTTAGACCATTGATCATCACCACATTGAAGGAATATTATTGACATTGTTGAAGTGAATTACTTCTTACACCACCTCAATTATATGTTGTAATTTCCACCCTTCAAAGAAAGAAAAAATTTCACTTCACATAACATCAAATAGGAGCACATTTAGTGTTCTTGAAGTTCAATTTCAAATGATTTTATATATAAATTTATATAATAAAATGGGATAGAAATCATCAAACCAAATTAAGTCATCTTTTTGGCGAATTAGTGTTATGAAGGTTGAATATATTTCCCCAATAATTTCTCTAAATTTTTTGACTCCTATATGACTACAAAATATACTATATTTCATCCACTAATAAATGGCTTAAAAGAGGTCTATTGAGCACCCATATAGGCTTAGGTTCTTATCCTTTTGGAAGGAAAAGATAATCTCCTGAAATGATTATTTGATATTTATATCTAAATATATTGATTTCCCACTTCTTGCAAAAATCATGGGAAATGGTTTCTTAAATGAACCATTTATGTAGCATTGGATCCTCTTTGGATTTCAAACAGTTTGTGTAAAAAGGGTTTATTTATGTTTTTTTAGGTTTACCGATATCATGGCTGAGCAACTCACATTTACATTTATTATTTTTCTTGATATAGATAGATTTTCCAATCATTTATATTTTCATTATATTAATAGAGTTAAATAAACCTAGTCATTAGCTAACCCCTTAGGCTTTTCTCATTTTTAGTAATTTTTTCTTTCTAGTCTCTATAGACTTCAATGTTTCCTTTTCTTCTTTATTGAAGGTAAGGATTTTTTTCTCATATAAATGCTTAATATTTTGTTCCACATCCAAAGTGTCATTTCATGAAGTGTTATATTAATTTTTTTCTATAAATTACCCATGACTTGTGGATAAGTGGGTTTGAGTGGGGTTTAGTCCCCACCAAGTCTCGAGTTGAAACCTCATGGGGAGTAGCTAAGAATGGAAACCACTTGAATTAAACTATCACAAGGGGCATCGAGGCTCGATCAATCATAACAAAATACTGTCGATAGTGTTCCACTATGTTGATTGTCCCTCTTCCATCCTATAAATGGGTTGTCCTCAAGCTCAACCTAGTCAATTTAAAAAAAAAAAAATACAAAAACGAAATAATTTCCCCATAAAATATGGATTTCCCTTCTACCGATTAGAGGTTATTAAAATTTTAAAACATTGCAAAATCCTTTCTGGGGCATCCTACCTACAACATTTCTTTTTTTATTACCTTTCGACTGAATGTAAGAACTCATCTTCTTGAGGGTATTGAGATTTAAACATAAATGGAGTTGGAGCTTTGGTCTTCCTTTTGAAATTGTAACATTATGGGCTTGTACATTGGTATTTATCTAGTGCCTATAATTTCTCAATTAATGCAATATTTCCATCATAGATTCAATGAAAATAAACTAATATAATATTTTAACCTCCCCATCACCACTTATTTTGATGTTTTTTCTAAATTGGGTTCATTTCACAAAATTGATGGTTTACCATTTTCTCTAGCAAGAAACTAGTTAGATCATCCATGTTCCTCCAATATCTACACACCTCACGTTTTCGTTTACATTTAAGTACCCATTGATTACTACAAATTCCTCTTTGATTATGCACAAGTAAAAAAAACTTGTGTTTTAAGATATGACCCTTACACATTGAACACAAATGACACCATCCAAAGGGATAAAATATGCCAAAACCTTATAATCCATAGATACAAACTCTAAAATATAAGGAATTGACCCTATGTAATAACCACTCCTTTAGATTTATGTATTGCACCAGAAGCAACAAAATAAAACTCTTTTAAGATGGTGAATACCAATATTATCATCTGTCGCCCTCTATCTAGGTCCCTTGTAAGAACAAAATATAAAATTTATGGCTACTATCTAAAATTTCTTGAGATTTTTTTTATGAGGAAATAAAAATCCTTAATTTAAATTCAAATAGTAAATATGTATAAGAATTATAATAAAATTGGTGTGACTTCATTAGAAACCCCGATCTTATCAAGATGAAACATTGTTGGCGAGAAGGGGACCACACTCATCTACAAACTTGGAAGCATCCAGGCAGCTGGACCACCGAGTTGAGAGACGAAACTCCTCACAACATATCGACAAAACTTCAAAAAATGAAAATAAAGAACAAACAGGGATTGATATCCTAAGATGGGGATACTGGCCTAAGGGACAATCTCATGGACAAGGACAAAAAAATTCAATAGGACATTATCTCGAACAAAATTTGGCATGCCAACCTTTGGCCAAAGGTCTCAACCTTTCTTTGGCTTCTAATAATATTGACCTAGGATAATATTATCAAACGAGGGTTCTATAGGCCCTCATACTACCCTATGTTTCGTTCACACCAAGAAACAACTAATCACCTTCTCGACAGCTGACCTATGGTGAACTACCTTTGGGAATGAGTGGTTATGTAATGCAAAAGATAAAATCAGGTCTAGGGGAGTGTGATCGACACCATATTCTTTGGGCACCCAAACCCTACTACAGTCCTCTTCTTAATCACCTCTGGAAAATTATCCTAGGCTTCATTTTTATGGAGACATGGAAGGAGAGAAACAAACACATATTCAATGGCAGGACATGCTCACCAGAAGGAATCTGGGCCAACCTAAAGGGGCACATCCAGGAAACACTATTCCTAAAACGTTGGTCTTAAGGGGACTTGCTGACCTCTCCTCAGGAAAATATTATCTTGAAGAAATTGTAATTTCACAGCTCGGATCCCTTGTATGCCAACTAGACACTATGCCCTTACACCCTCAAGTCCCTCGGTGTGTATTCTGCCCCCTCCACGTGGCTACAAATTGAACTTCAACAGTGCCTCCAAAGGCAATCATGGGGAAGCCGATTTCGGTGGTATATTCTGCAAAAGTTAGGGAAAAATTCTCAAGATCTTCCATGGTTATTTAGGATGGGACTCCAACAGCACCAATGAGATGGAAGGTCCCCTCCAAGGACTCAAAATTACAGTGGCAGAAAACTATTTCCCCCCCACAGCGAAAGGGGATTCCCAACTCATCGTTAACATGGCTTCTAAGCTGCAGAAAGGCTCCATCTCAGTCAAGCTCTCTATGAGCTGGAGACTTGTGGCGACCATGGCCATGTTGGAAAGCATAATCACCCTGATAGGGGCCACTCAGCTCAACCACGTGAAAAGGGTAACCAACAAAGTCATGGAAAAACTAGCCAATGAAGGTGTTGACGTGGAAAGTAATATTTTCATTAACAAATTTCATACCATACCCACCAACACTTTCAGGTCCCACTGTGAGTACTTGGCTCAACAAGACATCATCCCCCCAAACGCGGGTGTCAAACGGCATGATGAAGCATATTCGAGGAGACAGATGGCTCCCATAAGAGAGCCACCTGTCACACCTCCTCCCTCCCCATCCATTTCTTAGTGCTGAAGCATGTGAGGACTACATTCTTCGTTTGGAAAATCGTTGATAGGCTAATGGGAATATCGATATTTAATGAGCTGCAGGAGGGGCGTCACACAAAGCAAAGAGATGAGGTCATCCGCCACAAGACGCATCCACGGGAAGCTTCCCTCCTCACAAGCCTTACCCTTCAAGTAACCTTCATTTAGGAGGATCATCGGATTATGTTGAGCGTCGTGGTGAGCTTCCATAGCAGGGTATCCTGCTGTGAGGTCTCGAAGAGGAGGGTGTACTGGTCTCTTTCCAACATTCGTCCAGCCCCCATGCCGAGGCAAAAAATGAGATGTATACATTGGGGATGCTTGGGGGTGCAGGTCCCCAATGATGATTATAAGGTCCCTGAAAGGCAAGAATCTTCCGGCTACATTCGTGACATCCATGCACACATATGATACCAAGTTGATATACTGGAGTTGGAAGCCCTGGTCCATGTTGCTAATTCTCGAAGTACCTTGGCAAAGCACTACTGGCTCATGAAGAATTTTTTTGTTACCTCTTTGTTTCAAAAAAAAGCCCGGAAGACCATGGACCTAATCTTCTATGACTATGAGTTCTGGTTCTAGGTGGGAGGCCGGCAAGCAACAAACATCTTCTACCCCCTGCCTTTTGCCGCCATCAAGCCTCCGAGTCTTTCGGTGTCGGTGCAGCCCAAGCCCACGAGAACCAGATTGGGGACAAAAGTGCGCATTAATAGGCCCAAAAAATATGTAGATGCCTCCACCTCTTCTATGGGAATATCAGTTGTAGAAGACGACGACAAGGCTGGAAAGGGCACGGAAGAAGGAAGTGTGGCAACTATGCTCGAGAGTTGTAGTGCTCCCTCCAGCAGCAAAAGAGTCTGCATGCACGGAGGGTGGCTGGGTATGTGTACAAACCCAAGGAATCTGAGTGTACTCACTCCAGCCCCTACGCTTGTTGGATTCTGGAGGAATTACCTTTCTAATTTTATTTATGCTTTCTGGTGTAGGTCTGTTAGGTTGTCAAGTTGGCATAATCTTAAGTCTATTTTTTTCTTTGTTAAACAAGACCCTTTATCTGTTTGATTGGTTTTTCGCTATGTTTTTTAACATGTTGCGATTGGTGGGTTGGTTTCCCTCTGTTGGGAAGCGCGCCAGCGCTAACCAAAGGTTGATTTTGATTGGGTCAGGGGTAGACAGTCGTTGGCCCTTTGATTCTGATGGTTACCTAGCATGTAATATATTTTTTGTACAATAATAAAATAGCTGGAACTTTTAAAAAAAAAAAAGTTTATAATAAAATTATTCATAAAAAAAATATTTAATTATATTTTTTTGTTTTCACATTCTATTTAGCATGATAAAAAAATATAAGATCCAAAAAATCATTCCATTGTAGTGGATACAAATTCCTTGTTAGTTAGAATAAATAAAGTGAAAATATCCAAAATATTATTCATTTTAGTGGATGAAAATTGTTTAAGTATAATTTTAATGTATTATTATATTAGAAATCCTTTTCCATATACATCTATCCAAATTGATCAAACATAACCCTACAACTTTTAATTCATCTATAAACTTGAATATCATGTGTAATCCTACAAATTTTAATTCATCTATAAACATGAAGATCATGTGTGCTTATATGGATGTAGATCTCAACATTCTCCAATAGATATGTAATTGGCGATTTAGGGTTAGACAAGTAGGTTAACCTAATGGAAATAAATATGTAAGGCTAAACCACATTTATCGAAAAGGCTTCAGGCCCAAATGGCTCCACACCGAGATCTAGATCGCTTGATGGGGGCTTCACTGCAAGAGAAATACCATATCACGTGCATTAATATTGGGGGATATATTGCGAGGAAAAAATTACAAATTGTATTGATGATGTAATAGGGGGTAAAGGGTTTTTATATTGGCAGGTATAAGAAGTGGAACTCAAATTTAAGGAAAAAATATAAGTGGGTAAGAAAGAAAGAAATATTTTATTTTAACATCCACAAGGCTATAAATAGCCTATGGGACATATTACTTCTCCATCTTATTCTTGTATTCGACCCTTTTCCTGTGAAGTCTTACAATAAACGCTCCCAAATTCTTGACAAAATTTTCATTGAATAGATTATCCCAAGAGCTAGTTGCCAGAATATCTGCATACTTTTCGTATTGTCTTTAAAGACCTCGCATTCTAAAATGAAATTATTTTTTGTTTCCACTTTTTCGGAAGATTAAAAAATACACTCTTTCGTCCCATATTTCTTTTGGACTTTTCCAGCATCGTGTTTCATAATGGACTTGATTATAATTAATCCTGAATTGAGCAATAAGGGTTTTGGATACCTCAAATATCTAGTGAAAGTAGGGGTTTTTTAAATTGAGAAGGTGTATTGGATTCGTATTGGTAGGGGATTAAATAATGTGATTTTTAAAGATATTTTCGAACATGTAGTGAAATTGAAGGTATTATTTAGTATGCCACTAACACTCAAACCTGACCTAGATCCAAGAAAACATAAACCAGCCCTCAAGATAAAGCCAAAAACCTATAAAAACTAAATCACTTATTGAATAACTAGTTTGTGGGGTTTTACTTATACTATTGGGGTTCATGTATATGTTCTAGCCATTTATGCCCTAATTTTCCCATTGAAATGAGCTAAATTGAAAGTAAAGCCAAAAACTTGTAGAAACTAAATCACTTATTGAATAAGTTGTTTGTGGGGTTTTGCTTATCGTGTTGGGGTCCATCTATATCATTCTAGGGATTTATGACCTAATTTTCCCATTGAAATGAACGAAATTGGAAGTAACCGACCAACAGTTGAACCACCAATCAATTTGCAAACGACATCCTCTTAGTATATGTATAAATTAATCTGCATGTTGGTGCTCCATATATCCATTCGTGGGATACTCCTCCATATACGGTCACAACCCTGTTCTCCGAATTTGAGCTCTACGAGGTGGTCGACATTAATGAATAGGAGAATTTGATAATCACTTCTGGTCATATTTGTGCCTATGATATAACAGCTTTTGATTCGTTGGATCCTCCACCATATACCGTCACCACCCTGTTCTCCGATTTTGAGCTCTACGACGTTGTAGAGATTAATAAAGACGAGAATTTGACAATCACTTTTGGTCATATTTGTGCCTTTGATATAAACCTCTTTTGCTAGTAATAGAGTCTTTTAAGGGTCTGCTACCACTTGGTGTTTATCCCACGTTTAAGATATTGACGTCGGAAGCCCTCTTAACGGTCAGGCACAACTATGCTTTACGGTAATATGGGCATTAACAATGACAATAACGGGGTTATGTTTATTAACAATGATAGTAACGGCGATAAAAGAGAAGTTGCGGAGATTGTAGGAGTAAATGCTGCTCCAAAGAGAAAGAGAAATAAAACACGGGCGGAGGGTTCTGCGAGAAGTGGTTCTCCCTGTGGAGCCTGTAAACTATTGAGGAGGGGATGTACTGAAGACTGTATATTTGCCCCTTATTTTAGTTCCAAAGAGGGAGAAGCCAGCTTTAAAACGGTACATTATGTCTTCGGTGCCAGCAATGTCGCCAAGATATTGAAGGAAATTCCACAGCACAGACGCCAAGAGGCTGTAGCCACCATATATTATGAGGCTCAGGCGAGAGTCGCAGATCCTGTTTACGGGTGCGTTCCGACCCTATTTGCAAAGGAAGGTCAGCTGCAGGAAGAGGTGAGTTTCTGTCATTGGATTGGTTTGATATGATAAATGGTCATACTGTTTTTTCTGCTTAGCATGCCTTAGTTTAGAGCTTCGTTTAGAACCTGTCAAGTAGATGTTCTCCCGCCAAAACCAACTATAACAGGAACACTCGCGCCCAATTCAGAGAGTGGATAGCTATAAAATAAAGTAGTTGTTTTTGGGAATTTTTGGAGTTTTTGGTGTCAGAATTTGTTGGAAAAAATTGATATGAAATCTTGATTTGTGTTATTTAAACTGATTCTTTTGACTTTATATGGATTCAACAGCCTCAAAACTTTGATATTACCAGAGTTATCTATCAAATTTATGATTTCAATGAATTCTTACAAGATTTTAGAAAAAATAGATCTAAAAAATCCATTAAAAAAACTTCAAAAAAATCACACTAAAACCAACTCATAAAATAATACAACATAACCCAAAAATAAACTAAAACATACAGAGAAGCTACAATCTAAAATAACTAGCTAAAGATTGCGAAAATTAGATATAGTTTTTTTTTATGTTGGCTGCATATTAACAGATCTTTTGATTTATCCATTTACCCATTTCAATGTATGGAGTCTCATAGGAGAAAAGAATGATGTAAACGTCCATCTCTCTGGTTCAGAGGGTCCTTAATTCATATTAGAAAGCTCCTAATAATGTTAAGGGGTTTGAAATTAAAAGGCAAATTATGATTTTTTAGGATTCTACTTTCTAGTGATCTTATCTGTAGTTTTTTGAATGAACTGAAGGTGCACTTCAGACAACTAAACATTAGATCATTTTTATTCTTAAGAACTTTTTCTGCCTTTTGAAAAGATGCAAGGATTAGAAACCTGCTATAACCATTTTTATTAGAAGCATTCAAGACTGGGGATTTTTCTTCTTCAAGGTGGAAATAATCAAAGATTCAAAAATCTCTAGTGACTAAGGCCCTCATAACACTTAGCTTTTGAGTAGGGAAATGATGCAAAATAGCATGAAGATATTTCTCACTAGGTTTTCTTCTAAAACAGCTCATGGAAGGAAGAACCATGATCACTTCTTGAAATAAGAATGTCAATGAAAGTTTCCTTTCAACTTCACATTACATGATAAACTTTATGGTGTGAGATAGATCTTTAAGATGATGAACTTTTCTTTACCATGAGGCTACAAAATTAGCAAAATTAGGTCATCTAAAAACTATGAGATTGTAATTTCAAACCAGTTATATACAATCCGGTTCAAACATGCAAATTTCACAAATTGTGGCTGGGGCGAAGTTATCTGGACAAAATGCTAAAGAGCAGTTAAAAAAGTCAAAACACAGTCAAGATATGACCAAAGCATTTAGCATTGTAGAATTAGCATACACAGAATGAATTATTTTAATCGTAAATGAAATCACAATTCACTAATACCTGTAAAGAATAAGTATCTATTTATTTCAAATAAGTAATGTATCAAAATTGGTTGAAAAAGATGACAAATATTAAATGTTGTATATTGGTTCAGCTCAATGCGATACGGAAGGAAGTCGAGATTGCGCGGATGCAAGTGATGAACATTCGTCAGCAGCATCAACAACAGATGGGATTACTTCAACAGCAGCCGTCTCTCTTTCCGAGCAATAACAATTCTGCCGGCGGCAGCATTAACGCGAGCAATTACGATTCAACCATTAACCAGCAGCAACAAATGGGATTACTTCAGCAGCCAGACCTGCGTACCTTTAGGAACAATAACGATTCAACCATTTACCAGCAACAAATGGGATTAATTCAGCAGCCAGACCTGCGTGCCTTTGCGAGCAATAACGATTCAACAATTTACCAGCAACAACAACAACACATGGAATTACTTCAGCAGCTAAACCTGTGCGCCTTTCCGAGCAATAATAATTCAGCCAGCAGCAGCATGAATGTGACCAATAACAATTCAGCCAGCAGCAGCATGAATGTGAGCAATAACAATTCAGCCGGCGGCAGCACGAACGTGACCCTTCCAAGCAATTCGTTTGAAGTAGAAATGATATCCAACTCTGGCGATTTCCATGGAATGAATTACGGAAATGAGTCGTCAATGTCAGAAAATCAGCCGTTCGAGCAACCTCAATGGCTGACTCCCTCCTCACCTGACGACGAATTTGACTGGTTCGAAAGTGGAATGGTATCCAACTCTGACGATCTCCATGGAATAAATTACAAAAATGAATTGACGATGTCAGCAAATCAGCCGTTCCAGCAACCTCAATGGATGCCTCCCTCCTCACCTGACGCCCAATTTGACGGCTTCGAAAGTGTAATGGTATCCAACTCTGGCGATTTCCCTGGAATAAATTACGGAAACGAATCTTCAGTGTGAGCAAATCAGTAGTAAAATAAATTTCCTCAATGTGTTATACAGTAATGGATCATTTTAATAAAGTATCTTAGATGGAAAGTGCGTAATATTTTTAAAAGTAGGTTAAACAGAAAGTGTGGAGAATTATTAGTAAGCCATTTTTTTTATTAATAAAGATATATCATTTTTTTTTAAATTTAATCACAATACTATGTTTATGTTTGAATGAATAAGGGGTGATTTTAAGAATTCATTATTAAAAAAATATTAAATTGTGGTATAATACCTATTTTTTTATTCAATAGCAGGAAAATATTTTTTTAATATATTAATAATAATTAATTAAATAATAATAATAATTTATTATTTTGTTTTGAAAATATTAATAGAAAAAAAACATTATATTTTTGTACCTATATACTCTAAACCTGCACTCAACATTGATTGGGGAAATAATTGATATACTATAATATTATATTATTATTTTTCTCATTATTCATAAACAGTTTTTTTCAAATCCAACAAACATGACAGTGTAGGTAGGGAAATAATGGAAAGAATGATATAATATGAGGGAGGGGTAGGATCATATGATGGCTTTGTACAGGGAAAGATTGGGCAAACTATAAGATTGGGGAAATAAAAAAAAATATTATATTAAATTATATTTAGTTTATTAGTTTTTAGTGCTTTATAGTTTATGTTTAATTTCAATGGTTATAATAGAATATTTATTGAAAGAGTTAATATTGTTTTATAATAATTTATAAAATGTTATTTGGACATCTTTCTATTTCATTTGAGAGGGTATTTTATTTATTTATTTATTTATATTTTTTTAATCAAGCAAGGAAGAGAATGATCAAGGAGCTAAAATGATTTTATACATTATTAATAGTGTTCATTTTGAGAGGATATGTAGCTCCTTGATCGTTCTCTTCCTTGCTTGATGTTTTCTTTATATTTTCCTTCTCTTCCTTTCTTGATATAATGCTTAAGTGCTCCAAGAAAAATCTAAGTGTCCAAGAGTGTGTGTAACACCCCCAATTCATGTGATTGCATTTTAAAGTTAGATACTTGAACTTTATATCCTAAGGGGAGTGGACCCCAAAGGATAATTATTTTGTGAATGTAATTAAACCTTCGATTGAGGAAATGAATAAATTATTGTGGTGCAAATTGACCAAAAATGAGATGATGAGATCACTTGCTAAATCTGTGAGGATGGATGAGGCAAATATTTCCCCACAATCTTTCAAAAAATCCTTGGAAGATAGTAAGTTTTAAATTTAGATTTTTGAGGAAAAATCTGAATTTCCCCAATGATGAGGAAAGTAGTTGGGAAGAGCTAAAAAGCTGGAAAGCTGAGGAAAAGCATAAAACACCTTTAAAGAATCCCTAAGTGGGAAGCTTAGGTAAACAGGAAGAAAAACCTCATGAGATTCTGGACGCAGAATTAGAAACAGGCTTTGGGGAACAATAGCTTAAATAAGCTGCTCTTGTACAGATTAGACGTTAATCTGCTATAGGAGGTGATCTCAGCTCGGGGGTGAGTTCTGGGAGATAGAAGAACTCTAAGGTTGGGAGGTTGGTCTACGGCACAAGTGGTATGTCTCTGAGAAATTTGTCTTATTGTTGTTATAGTATGAATTGGCTACACATAAAAACAAAATTTATTTCTAAGTTAGTTCATATTATTAGTCTACATTTAACAGAATGTAATCACCAGGTAGTAACCTGATCATTCTGTATAGTTGTAGAAGAACATCCTGTAAAGTGGAATTCCACAGAATGTTTAAACCCAGGGTTGGGTTAAATCTGAGGAAACCTTGTTCTTTCAGGAAACATTGTGAAATTGTTTTAATCTACTTCTGTTTCCTAGAATAAGTTTATTTACAGCTATCCTAGAGAGAAATGAAATTCCCTATAGTATACCAGAACCATAGCAGGAGATAAATTAAGACTTATATTGTTTATGAAAGAACAGAGGGAGAGAATCAATAAACTGATCTCATGTTCCGCCAGGAAACTCTGTTATAATTCCAAAGAGTAAATAGTGTAAATCAATCAGGTTGTGCATGAGTCACTTTGTCTAGGGGAGGAAAGGAGTACCTAGTTATAAACAAAATGTACTAGAAACTATGTCCTCTTGAAACTACTCTAATTTCATATCACTGAAATTGATTTCGTATAAGGTATAAATTAGGAGTAAGCAGTTGAGAACTCCAGTAGCAAAGAGTCCATTTATATTAACAATAGTTCCATTTTTCAAGAGGAAAAAGTGAAGGGGTTCCAATCCCATAACCAGCCTTCAAAAACATTTATTACTATGTACATAGGTAGACAAGAGCTGGGTAACTAGATATAAAATAAAATGAGAAGAAACTGAAGAATAGAAAGTTATGCAAACAATTCTGGAAAATAGTTCTAGACTTCCATAAATACTATCTATGATAGAAGTGAAAATAGACACATAATTTCCAGTATGTCATTCATCTGCCAGACAATTTCAATATAACCATGAACAGAGAAACTGTCATTTGACACAATAAGATTAATATACATCAGAAGAAGAGATAGAAATTATATAAAATCTTCCTGAAAATTCTGATGATCTGGAACCATAATAGTGTTACCACAATCCTTTTTCTGTGCTGACGAGCACACTAAATAAAGTCAAATTTCCTGGTATGTATATATATAGAAAAATAATTACACACGATTTATACCGTCCCGGTAAAATTATACTGTGGCATAGTATAGCGAAACTCCATCTAGCAGCATAGAAAATATATATATATATATATATCCCAAAATGTCAAAATACATAAGGAGCCTATCAGGCTGGGGTATAAAACTTGCAACCCATATCTCAACAGAACAAATCGAAACAAGTGCCCTTCTGCGCAACAGTATAGGAGGTCGATGTTATATTTCGACGCCCATGAAAACGACGCAACAGGAGAAGAGCAATAAATCACATAAGAATACCGACCTGGACGGCCAAGAGGTCCACATTAGCAACTCTAACAATTGAGAATATTACGTGCTGCGTTTACAAGCATGCCATAACCATTCATTTACCTGTAAACGACAAAGGCAAACAAAACGAAAGGGAATTAGTCGATTGGCTCTGTCGTAGGGAATCAAGTGGAAGATGAAAATCGTATTGAGATTAAAACCATACCTGTGGAGCATAAGGTTCAGACACGTCGAGCCCTGCAATTCAAAATTGTATACAGAGAGGGATTAATATGCAATACCTCTGAAGAGAATAGGGAGGAAGATACAATTTCAGACAGAGACGAGACTCACAAGAATATACCTCATAAAAATCCACTGAATATTAGACGTCTGCTTGGCAGGGATGCGCATCATGCAATGCAGAAGGTGTAAAACGAACTGGTCTCGTCCTATGAAACCGTCGTGGTAGGGTAAACGAAAACCCTAAAAGAGGAACTCAACCTCATTATGGTGCTGAGCATATGACTCGCATATCTTATGGCATATCTTAAAACAAGAAGTATTCCCCTTACTAAGGAGTGAATACATAATCAAATTCGGCGTATGGCCAGCCATGAGCAACGGCCTGAAATCATTTAAGCATACACTAAAGTAAAAAATGAGCGCTGAGGTAAATTACCTGATATATGGTTGATAAAACTGAAGCGCCATGGTTTTCTCTGCAACAGAGAATCACAAACCCTTGGCCGAATGCAGAATGGTGTCAGCGCAGAGGTGCAGAACGAAACGAAGAATGCAGAAACCCGACTTCGTTCTACCATAGAGACTTATATAACTCCTTGATAACCGCCTTAACCCTAACCAGAACCGATCACCATCGTCCACTTAGCAGGATCGTGGAAGCCAAGCCACGGATCAAGGTTAGCTGTGGAGAGTTAATACTACAGTATCATGTTAATGGAGTGTAAGTCCAAATTTAAGGCGAATTTTCCTGTGCATAGATTGGCATGGCTGCAAGTCGAGCTAGCGCATCGACGTGGATGCACCAGGTAAGCGAGCGAAGGGGTATGACGAACTCCACAAACCATACAACATTCAATTATTATTATAACATCTGACGTGGATTCAAGTTCCTCACGGCGATGCAATTAGCAACCAAAATCCAATTCGACCATATGATCTACGTGTATATTGAGTTAAATGCAAAGCACAATAATTGAAATCGATTTGGATATCCCATGTGCCATGATGTGTGGTCACATCAATAGGCGGATATGAGAGTTAATATCAAACGCGTGGAACCAATCCATTCCCAATATTATGACGGATCATATAAACAACGAATAAACAAATCATTCCCTCAAATTATATACCAAGATACATGGCGGAGGAAATCGTAAATGTAAATAGTGGAAAGGTTTATTTAAACCATGTTTTGTTATATATAGTAATGTGCCATAGGGTTACGTTATACCCAATGATTAAATGAATGAGTTATGTGACCGTAAGTTAAAGGCGAATTCGCAAAGGTATGCGAGACAAGTGTAAAGGCCAAATATGTGAAGAATAGATTCACCTTGAAATGCAAATGACATAAGGTAAGAAGTAGGAGTAGAGGTGTTAATTTCGACAGTATATGATAATGTAAAGTATCATGATAAATAGGTGACCTGTCATAATAAATCTATACTTACAAGTCTGAGTTCATGAAGAAAATTTTTGTTGGGTGTGAAATTTGGAGGTGTGACAAATGGTATCAGAGCCCAAGTTCTAAAACTGGGCTAGTGACTTTGTGCTCACGATTGCTGTGTACTCACTGTGTAATTTTATTGCTGTAGCAAAAGTTTTTTTTTTGTTATTTTGTTTTTTTTCTCTGTTCACTGACCTGTGCTATGTAGTGTACAGTGAGGTGATAGAATGGAATAAGGTGGTGGAATTTATGTAGATCTGCAGGGTGAGCCAGATCCAAATGCGGCCATGATGGCTATGTTGCGAAATTTGCAACAAGAATTGGCTGAGATAAAAATCCAGAATGACAGATTGTCATTAGCCAGTGAGGAGCAGGAAAAGCTCATCAGGGAATTAACCTCACGGAACAGCCAAGAAGGCGAAGGTTCCAGGAAGAGGAAGACTGATGAATCTGATGAGGAAGATGCTATTCGACATCAAAATAAGCATAAAAAGGAATTACAAGGGGAATTCCGAAAAATCAAACCTCCTTCCTATGATGGGGAAAAGGAGGAGGATGCTGAAGCCTGGTTTCTGAATATGATTAAGTATTTCCAGGTTTATGAATTGAAAGCAATCTGAAGGCCAGATTAGCTGTCTACCAGCTACAAGGTAAGGCTACCTTGTGGTGGGAGGAGACAAAGATGGTGCATGCCATAGATGAAAAGACATTTACTTGGGAAGATTTCCAGGCTAAATTCAAGAATCGCTACTTGAATGAGCGGTACTATGATGACAAAGCAAAATAATTTCATGAGCTTAGATTGGGACAACTCACTATTGATGAGTTTGTCACTAAATTTACCAATATATTAAGATATGTACCTTACATAAGGGAAGAAAAGGCAAAGGTACAGAGGTTTCTGAATTGTTTGCCTATGGTATACAAAGAGAAAATTGAGTTTGACAACCCAAAAACAATGGACGAAGCTGTTAGAAAGGCTAGATTGTGTTACCAACAGTTCAAAGGAAAAAATGATCAAGGAAAAAGTTGGGTAAGTAAGAATGAATTCAAAGGGAGAAAACCGAAACCAGCCTATTTGAAGAATTTTGGCAGAGATTATCAGCGGAAAGGATTTGGAAAACCCAAGGAAAGTCAAACTGCACAGTCTCAAGTGGCATCAAAACCAATAGAGGGAGACAGTAAAAAGGAGGGAACAGTCAGAATGAAGGAGCCCTTGAAATGTTGGGGCTGTGGAGAACCCCATCTTTTGAGGGACTGCCCCATAGAAATGTTCATATGCTCATGAGGGATCGAGAAACGAAAATAGTAAATGATATAGCCAGAAACATACCAACTATCAGTGCAGCCCTGGGAAATCGGCAAGCAGAGCATCAAGCAACCATGGTGGAAATGGAGGGTAAGATCTTTGACCTACATGTTTCTATTCTGATTGATCCAGGTGCTTCTTTGAGTTACATTAGTCCAAAGATTGTAGAAAAATGTAACTTAAAAACTGAAAAATTTCAACAGTCATGGCTGGTACAGCTGGCCACTGGAACAAAAAGAAAGGTAACACATAAAATGCCCAGAACAGAAATCAAATTAAATGAGTTCCGAACAGAAGTGAATTTGAACATTTTACCCTTAGGGTCATATGATCTATTGATAGGAATGGACTGGCTGGAAAAGAAGAAGGCTTTGATGAATTGCTGGGATAAGACTTTGCACTGTGTAGATGAGGAAGGGAAACCTTTCATTCTAAAAGGGAAACAAAAACCTATTTCTGTCAGACAAATTTCAGCATTGCAATTAAAAAGAACAGCTAGAAAAGGATATCAGGTTTATGCAGTGCATGTGAAAGAAACAGAACAGAAAACTGAAGAAGAATTACTGGATGCTGTTCTAGTAATAAGAGAATTCAAGGAATTTTTTCCAAAGGAAATCCCTCATCTTCCCCCCAAAAGAGAGATTGACTTCTCAATCGATCTGGTGCCAGGAGGAACACCTGTTTCACGAGCACCTTATCGAATGAGTCCTCCTGAACTTATAGAATTGAAAATGCAACTGCAAGAACTGCTAGAAAAAGGGTATATCAGACCAAGTGTGTCTCCTTGGGGAGCACCAATGCTGTTCGTGAAAAAGAAAGATGGAACTTTCAGGATGTGCATTGATTATAGGCAACTGAATAAGTTGACCATTAAAAATAGATATCCTTTGCCTAGAATTGATGATCTTTTTTATCAGGTGAGAGGAGCTTCAGTATTCTCAAAAATTGACTTAAGAACTGGTTACCACCAGCTCAGAATTAAAGAGGAAGACATCAGCAAAACAACCTTTAGAACCAGGTATGGCCACTACGAATTTGTAGTTCTACCTTTTGGTTTGACAAACACCCCTGCCACATTCATGTGCCTAATGAACAGTGTGTTAAACAAGTATTTGGATAAATTTGTCCTTGTGTTCATAGATGATATTTTAGTTTACTCAAACAGTGAAGAGGAACATAAAGAACACCTGAGGATAGTGCTGCAAACTCTAAAGGAAAATCAGCTATACGCTAAATTTAGCAAATGTGAGTTCTATAAGGACAAGATCCAATACTTGGGTCATATTATTTCTGAACAAGGCCTTGCTGTTGATCCAGAAAAGATAAAGGCTATAAAAGAATGGCCAGTACCCTCTGATGTTTCGGCAGTTAGATCATTCATGGGGATTGTCGGCTATTATCGCAGATTCGTGGAGAGATTTTCTGCCATAGCACATCCCATCACTTCCTTACAGAGGAAAGGTGTCAAGTTTCAATGGACTGAAAAATGCCAAAGCAGTTTTGACCAATTAAAGTTGAAACTTACCACAGCCCCTATACTGAAGATTGCAGATCCTGATAAGGAATTTGTGGTATGTACGGATGCATGTAGAGAAGGATTGGGATGAGTTCTGTTGCAGGAAAATTCTGTGATTGCCTACGAATCCAGGAAACTGAAGATACATGAACAGAATTATAGTGCCTATGATTTAAAGTTAGCAGCTGTTATTCATGCTTTGAAAATGTGGCGGCACTATCTTCTTGGAAAAAGATTTACATTAATGACTGATCATATTAGTCTCAAATATTTCTTTTTGCAAACTGAATTGAATGCCAGACAAGCCAGATGGCTGTCCTTTTTAAGTGAGCTTGACATGGATATAAAATATATTAGAGGGAAGGAGAATAAAGTTGCTGATGCATTGAGCAGAAATGCTTGTCAGCATATCAATAATATTGGAAGTAGTGCTCAGATAGATGTAGAAGAGTTGGTGAGTAAGGTTGCCAACCAAGACCCAAATTATGAAACACTTTTGGTGAAATTACAGAAAAAGGAGAAAACTGATTTTTCCCAAAACCAAAAGCGCTGATTTGTTATAAGAACAGATTGTATATTCCCAATGTAGAGTCTTTAAAAAGAGAAATTCTGGATGAGTACCACAAACAACCCTATGCAGGCCATCCAGGGTATCAGAAAACGTTAACCGCCCTGAAAAAGAAGTTGTTCTAGCCAAGGATGAAAAAAGAGGTAGCAGAATATTTAAGTAGATGCATGGAATGTCAATTAGTTAAGGTGGAACATCAGCATCCTTTCGGCCTTCTGAACCCTTTTCCCAGTACAGAATGGAAGTGGGACACCGTTTCCATGGACTTCATTACAGGATTACCCAAAACCAAATACCAGCATGATTCTGTAATGGTAGTGGTAGACACTTTAACCAAAGTTTCTCACTTTATACCAGTGAAATCTACCTTTGGAACAGCTCAAGTAGCGAATGTGTCTCTGAAGGAGATAGTAAGGCTCCATGGAGTTCCTAAGGTGATTGTGTCTGATAGGGATGCTAAGTTTACAACAGCCTTTTGGAAGGGGTTATTTGGAGGAATGGGCACTAAATTGAATTTTAGCACCGCCTACCACCCTCAGACTGATGGTCAAACAGAAAGAAAAAATCAAATTTTGGAGGACATGCTGAGAATGTATGTGATGGATAGACCCTCAAAGTGGGAAGATTTCTTACATTTAGCTGAATTTGCCTATAATAACAGCTATCAATATTCCATTAAAATGAGTCCGTTTGAGGCACTGTATGGAAGGAAGTGTCGTACCCCTTTGAGCTGGAGTCAGCCAGAAGACAAACTGATGTTGGCACCCGATGCTTTGCAAGAAATGGAAGGAATTGTCAAACAGATACAAAAGAACATCAAGACAGCACAAGATCGCCAGAAGAGTTATGCAGATAAGAAAAGAGTGCATAGAGAATTTAAAGTTGGGGAGCATGTATATTTGCGTATTAAACCCAAAAAGAGCACCCTTTATGCTGGGAGTTGTGCCAAATTGTCCCCTCGATATTGTGGTCCCTTTGAAATATTAGAAAGGGTGGGACCAGTGGCTTACAAGCTGGCATTACCACCCCATGTTAGAGTTCATGATGTATTTCATGTTTCATTGCTAAAAAGATATGTGCATGATGCTTCTCACATAGTTGATTGGAATGTTGTACAGGTGGAACCAGAAGGGGAGTTTCTTCCAGAACCGCTTCAAATATTGGAGCGGGAAGAAATTGAATTGAGAAGCAGAACAGTAGCCAGAGTAAAGGTGCAGTGGAAGCACTTTACTGCTGAAGAAGCTACCTGGGAACAAGAGACTGAAATGATGGAAAAATATCCATCTTTATTTGCAAAATAAACTCTAGTAGTTGAATAACAACACTGAGGACGGTGTTTATTTTCAGAGGGGGAATGTGTAACACCCCCAATTCATGTGATTGCATTTTAAAGTTAGATACTTGAACTTTATATCCTAAGGGGAGTGGACCCCAAAGGATACTTATTTTGTGAATGTAATTAAACCTTTGATTGAGAAAATGAATAAATTATTGTGGTGCAAATTGACCAAAAATGAGATGATGAGATCACTTTCTAAATCTGTGAGGATGGATGAGGCAAATATTTCCCCACAATCTTTCAAAAAATCCTTGGAAGATAGTAACTTTTAAATTTAGATTTTTGAGGAAAAATCTGAATTTCCCCAATGATGAGGAAAGTAGTTGGGAAGAGGTAAAAAGCTGGAAAGCTGAGGAAAAGCATAAAACAGCTTTAAAGAATCCCTAATTGGGAAGCCTAGGCAAACAGGAAGAAAAGCATATTGAGATTCTGGACGCAGAATTAGAAACAGGCTTTGGGGAACAATAGCTTAAATAAGCTGCTCTTGTACAGATTAGAGGTTAATCTGCTATAGGAGGTGATCTCAGCTCGGGGGTGAGTTCTGGGAGATAGAAGAACTCTAAGGTTGGGAGGTTGGTCTACTGCACAAGTGGTATGTCTCTGAGAAAATTTGTTTTATTGTTTGTTATAGTATGAATCGTCACACATAAAAACAAGGCTTATTTCTAAGCGTTCATATCTCTTTTCTACATTTACCGTAATGTAATCACCAGGTAGTAACTGACTATCTTGGTATAGTTGTAGAGCAACATCCTCAGAAGTGGAATCACACAAATGTTTAAAACCTGTGGTTGGGTTAAAATCTGAGGAAACCTCGTTCTTTCAGGAAAATTGTGAAATTGTTTTAATCGCTCGTTTCCTGGGGAATAAGTTTATTTACAACTATCCTAGAGAGAAATGAAATTCCCTATAGTATACCAGAACCATAGCAGGAGATAAATTAAGACTTATACTGTTTATGAAAGAACAGAGGGAGAGAATCAATAAACTGATCTCATGTTCCGCCAGGAAACTCTGTTATAATTCCAGAGAGTAAATAGTGTAAATCAATCAGGTTGTGCATGAGTCACTTTGTCTAGGGGAGGAAAGGAGTACCTAGTTATAAACAAAATGTACTAGAAACTATGTCCTCTTGAAACTACTCTAATTTCATATCACTGAAATTGATTTCGTATAAGGTATAAATTAGGAGTAAGCAGTTGAGAACTCCAATAGAAAAGAGTCCATTTATATTAACAATAGTTCCATTTTTCAAGAGGAAAAAGTGAAGGGGTTCCAATCCCATAACCAGCCTTCAAAAACATTTATTACTATGTACACAAGTAGAGAAGAGCTGGGTAACTAGATATAAAATAAAATGAGAAGAAACTGAAGAATAGAAAGTTATGCAGACAATTCTGGAAAATAGTTCTAGACTTCCATAAATACTATCTATGATAGAAGTGAAAATAGACACATAATTTCCAATATGCCATTCATCTGCCAGACAATTTCAATATAACCATGAACAGAGAAACTGTCATTTGACACAATAAGATTAATATACATCAGAAGAAGAGATAGAAATTATATAAAATCTTCCTGAAAATTCTGATGATCTAGAACCATAATAGTGTTACCACAATCCTTTTTCTGTGCTGACGAGCACACTAAAAAAAGTCAAATTTCCTGGTATGTATATATATAGAAAAAGAATTATACGCGATTTATACCGTCCCGGTAAAATTATACTATGGCATAGTATAGCGAAACTCCATCTAGCAGCATAGAAAATATATATATATATATCCCAAAATGTAAAAATACATAAGGAGCCTATCAGGCTGGGGTATAAAACTTGCAACCCATATCTCAACAGAACAAATCGAAACAAGCTCGCTTCTGCGCAAAAGTATAGGAGGTCGATGTTATATTTCGACGCCCATGAAAACGACGCAACAGGAGAAGAGAAATAAATCCCATAAGAATACCAACCTGGACGGCCAAGAGGTCCACATTAGCAACTCTAACAATTGAGAATATTACGTGCTGCATTTACAAGCATGCCATAACCATTCATTTACCTGTAAACGACAAAGGAAAACAAAACGAAAGGGAATTAGTCGATTGGCTCTGTCGTAGGGAATCAAGTGGAAGATGAAAATCGTATTGAGATTAAAACCATACCTGTGGAGCATAAGGTTGAGACACGTCGAGCCCTGCAATTCAAAATTGTATACAGAGAGGGATTAATACGCAATACCTCTGAAGAGAATAGGGAGGAAGATACAATTTCAGACAGAGACGAGACTCACAAGAATATACCTCATAAAAATCCACTGAATATTAGACGTCTGCTTGGCAGGGATGCGCATCATGCAATGCAGAAGGTGTAAAACGAACTGGTCTCGTCTTATGAAACCGCCGTGGTAGGGTAAACGAAAACCCTAAAAGAGGAACTCAACCTCATTATGGTGCTGAGCGTATGACTCGCATATCTTATGGCATATCCTAAAACAAGAAGTATTCCCCTTACTAAGGAGTGAATACATAATCACCACAAGATACTTACCATGAGTAAACTACTCGAAATCATTTAAGCATACACTAAAGTAAAAAATGAGCGCTGGAGGTAAAATTACCCGATATATGGTCGATAAAACTGAAGCGCTATGGTTTTCTCTCGCAATCGCAGAATCACAAACCCTTGGCCGAATGCACAGGTTACGCAGAGGTGCAGAACGAAACGAAGAATGCAGAAACCCGACTTCGTTCTACCATAGAGACTTATATAACTCCTTGATAACCGCCTTAACCCTAACCAGAACCGATCACCATCGTCCACTTGGCAGGATCGTGGAAGCCAAGCCATGGATCAAGGGTAGTTGTGGAGATTTAATACTACCGTATCATGTTAATGGAGTGTAAGTCCAAATTTAAGGCGAATTGTCCTGCGCATAGATTGGCATGGCTGCAAGTCGAGCTAGCGCATCGACGTGGATGCACCAGGTAAGCGAGCGAAGGGGTATGACAAACTCCACAAACCATACAACATTCAATTATTATTATAACATCTGACATGGATTCAAGTTCCTCGCGGCGATGCAATTAGCAACCAAAATCCAATTCGAACATATGATCTACGTGTATATTGAGTTAAATGCAAAGCACAATAATTGAAATCGATTTGGATATCCCATGTGCCGTGATGTGTGGTCACGTCAATAGGCGGATATGAGAGTTAATATCAAACGCGTGGAACCAATCCATTCCCAATATTATGACGGATCATATAAACAACGAATAAACAAATCATTCCCTCAAATTATATACCAAGATACATGGCGGAGGAAATCGTAAATGTAAATAGTGGAAAGGTTTATTTAAACCATGTTTTGTTATATATATTAATGTGCCATAGGGTTATGTTATACCCAATGATTAAATGAATGAGTTATGTGACCGTAAGTTAAAGGCGAATTTGCAAAGGTATGCGAGACAAGTGTAAAGGCCAAAGATGTGAAGAATAGATTCACCTTGAAATGCAAATGACATAAGGTAAGAAGTAGGAGTAGAGGTTTTAATTTCGATAGTATATGATAATGTAAAGTATCATGATAAAGAGGTGAACTGTCATAATAAATCTATACTTACAAGTCTGAGTTCATGAAGAAAATTTTTGTTGGGTGTGAAATTTGGAGGTGTGACAGTGTGAGAGATATAGAATAGAGAGAGCTTCAAAACCGAACTCACCAAAAGGTACCAACTGATCCTCATAAGCCTTTTCATCAATTAGGCCTATATTTTCTTCTTTTTCCATTATTTCTCTTCATTTGACTCCTTACATGCAAACTATGACCTTTCACCTTCCCTTTATCCTAATTTCCATTATTTTCATAGGTAAATGCAAAAATGCCATTTTCCCTTTCCAAATGCCTTTGCCAATTTCCTTAGCCATAATAAGCCAAATAAACAGCCATGCTAGGATTTTTTTTCCCAACATTTAACTTGGAACAAGTGTCCCATAACTATGGTTATTATTTTTCCTTTATTAACTTTTATTACATGGAATTTTCACCAGGGTTTTTAGAGAACCCTCCCCCTTGGGGGAACACCATCCTCAATGTTCAATGACATATACAACCAATAAGACTGCTGAAAGAAAAACATATTGACCGTGGATATTTATAACTTAGCTCACTACATTATTTTCAATGATCAACTTGCTGAGAAGCAAACCATCATGTAAACATAACAACATGAAAACCATAATGACATGACACCCATACCATTTATTGGATCTTTATAACACAACCCATGGAGGTATTTACATCCATATACATATGTAAATATATTGAAACATCACAACAAACATATAGCCAAACATATAACAAAAAATATATCAAGAAAACTTTCTCCACCAACGAATAGAGAAGGATATGTAGCCTGTATCTAATCCACCATATCCCATGTAGCTTCATCGAGTCCAAAGTGCTTCCACTACACTTTAAGATGCTCAATTGATCAGTTCTGGAGCATGAGCACCTTTCTCTGCAATATACACCGAGGTTTCGGCTGGAATTCTACATATGGAGCCTCCTACAATATAGACCAATCAATCACATGATCAACATATTTAATATACTTCTTAACTAATGATATGGAAAACATCATGGAATTTTACTGCCAGAGGAAGTGAAAATAGATAGCCTACTGATCCAATCCTTTCAAGAATCTTGAAAGGTACAAAAAATCGGGGTGCTAGCTTTGCATATGATCCAATCCGCAAGGAGCTCTTCTTTGCGGTGATGCACAAGTACATTTGTTCCCCAACCTAAAAATCCTTGAACGACCTATTTCAAACTACATAAATTTTCTTCCTTTCGTGTGCTACCTTTAGATTCTTCTTGTTCACCTATATTTCTTGTTCCATTTCTTCTAACATGTCTAGTCGAATCAATACTTTGTTCAATGGGTCACTCCACTGATGCGAGTATTACAATTCCAACCAAATAGTGCCTCATACCAACTCATCCTCAATGATTAATGGTAACCATTTTTGTTGGTGAATTCAACCAATAGAATGTACTCCTCCCATCTCCTCTTTTGATGCCTCACATACATCCTCAACATGTCCTATATCATATTGACCATCTAAGTCTCTCCATTTGTCAACGGATGATAAGCTATATTGAAGGAAAAATTTCTACCTAACCTGCAAACAACTCCTTCAAAAACTTGGTAGTGAACTTTACATCCCTATGTGACACAATATTATTTGGAACACCATGCAATATCAACACATGTCTAATTAAAGTTGTTCCACATTTCTAATCGAATACGTAGTATTCACTGGAATGAATTCTGCTACCTTAGTCAACCTTTCCACCACAACCATGATGGAGTCATGTTGTTTGTTAGATCCCTATATTTCTAGTATAGTCCCTTATTGTTGTTAGTGTAACCCCCTTATTTTTATTGTTGTACCCTTTTAACCCCCATATTGTTATTATTGTGCCCTTACATTATTATTGTTAGGTCGGCTAGGATTACATTGTGGCACCATGCACTCTTATATATAGAAAGGAGGTTTTGTCTCTTATATCATTCAAGAATTGTTCATTCATGTAATGTATTGGAGGTTGCCCCCTCGAAGTGGCTTATTTATAAGGCATTGATATCTTTTTTATTTTATTTTTGGAGTTGGTTTCACAACATTTGGTATCAAAGCTTTGGATTCTAGGGTTTCGCTGTTCCAAACAGGTCATCATGGAATTTTTGCTATAATTTTTTTTCTATGAAGGTTTAGAAGCTAAAAATTTTAGAGAGTGAAGCCGAAATCCTGAGGAACATCAGTGCAAAATTTTAGATCTTGTTTCACAACACTTTCAGAGATACGATCTGTGGAATTTGGGGCTTTTTTAGGCTCTCGAATTTCATCTCAAAGAGGTGATCATGGGTAAATATTCATAACTCTCTCTCTAAGAATCGTATTGGAATTCTATAAAAATTGGTTGGAAGTAGACAGACTGTAGTTTCCTTTCTATCAATTTCAGAGTTGAGGAAGTAAAAAGTGACATGTGGCAAGTCATACAAGTTCTCTGTACTGAAACATTTCATAATTAGGTAATTGTGGGAGATTAGAAATAACGTTTCCTAGAAGAATCCAAATCAGGTCAGACCTATGGAATTTGAAAGAATATTCAGAGGCAACCTCAAGGCCAAATTTTAGATATTGAAGATCCGAAAGCATAGAGATAATTCAATTTCAATATCGAGCTCCTCAAAAGCAAGAAAAATGTGTGTATTTTTTTCGGAATTGCATAAGTCTTGTTTGAAGAATCAATTTGAATTGATTCCAAGGGCATAATGTAAAAGATATATCAATATTGGGTTCTAAAATGCCCCCTAAAAAGAATTAAACACCCATTAAGCCTTTAGAAGGCTCTACTATGTCTCATGAAGATGAAGATATTCAACATGACATATCAAAATCACAATTGAAAATGTACCAAATTTCGCTCTCCCAAAGAACAACAAAAAATAAAATGGATGTTTTGAAGGAAAGCATGGAAGCTAAGATGGATAGTTTGAAGAAAGGTATGGAAGCTACAATGGAAGGTTTGAAGGATGGTATGGAAGAAGAAATGGAAGGTTTGAAGGAAGACATGGAAGGTTTGAAGGAAGGTTTGTCAAAGTTGATGCAAGAAATGATTCCTAATGGCGAAAAGATAGTAGAAGAAACACATGATGAGAACAAAACAAATGTTAATCGTGATTTCATGAACTCTAATGTTGGATTGAAGAACCACAATATTCCAAAGATGGATATGAGGAAATTTGATGGCAAGGATCCCGTAACATGGATAGTACAGATGGAGCAATATTTTGATCTCAATAATGTGAAAAAAACAAAAAAGGTACACATTGCAACTTTACATTTAGAACAAAATACATTTGTATGGTATCGATGGTTTTTATCCCGTAAAAAAATTATCACTTGGTCAATTTTTATAGAGGAAATGGTAGCACATTTTGAGGATACAAAGAGCAACACCTTTTTTAGCCAATGGATAAATCTCAAACAAAAGGGTTCAGTGGTGGAGCACATTGAGGACATCCAAAATTTGAATATAAGGGTAAATGATATTCCAGAAGAACAAAGGGCTGATGTATTCATAGGGACTTTCAAGGACAACATCCAACATGAAGTTCGCGTTTGGGAAACTGATTCAATGGAGAAGGCATTCAGGTTGGCAAGAAAAATTGAATGTAAAATTATGGCGACAAGGAAGCCTACGATTCACATCTATAAATATGGAAGTGTTGCTACTCCTAGACTTCCACAACCTACAAGGTTGACACCACAACAATTGGAAGAAAAAAGAGAAAAAGGTATTTTATACAGTTCTGATAGCAAATACACTAAAGGTCATGAGTGTTGTGAGAAGAAATTATTTACATAAATTGTGAAGAGGAGGAATAAAATGAACAAGAAACTTCAAAAGAAGAGGATATACACCAGGAAGCAACCCTAGAAGAAGAAGAAATGAGTTGGACCAGATCATATAATGCATTTGTACGCAATACCACTAATCAAACTCTCAAGATAGAAGGACATATCAAGAAGAAAAAGATAATAGTGTTGATTGATTCAGATAGTACCCACAATTTTATTCATTGTAAGGTAGCCAAGGAGTTGAATTGCTTCCTATACCCAGCACCAGAATTTCAAGTGATGGTTGCAAATTGAGGAACTATAAATTTCTCAGGAAAATTCCATAATATCAAGCTAGCTATGGGGGAATATGTGTTGAATAGTCCAATGCTTTCCATCCCAATGGGAGGTGCTGATGTTGTACTATGAGTACAATGGTTACAATCTTTCAGGATGATAGCTTTTAATTTTCAAGAAATTTTCTTGAATTTTTTTTCAGAAGGAAATGAAATAAAATTATGGGGTATCACATCCAGGAAATATAATAAGCTCTAATGTCATGAAAAATATTCTGAAGAAAGAAAAGTGAGGCATAATTGCACAATTATGCTCACTAGAAGTTCCAACATCAAAATTATCTATTTCTCAAGATCTCCAAAAATTCTTGGACAAACGTTCTAAGGTGTTTGATACTCTCGAAGGACTCCCACCTATTTGTGATCATGATCATGCTATTCATTTTTTTCAAATAATTGTTCCTCCAAAAATCAGGCGTTAGATATATCCTTATGTCCAAAAGTGAAAAATTGAACGTATGATTGCAGAAATGTTAGAGGTTGGTATAATTCAACCTAGTCAAAGTTCTTTCTCTACCCTAGTAGTATTGGTGCCCAAGAAAGATGGATTATGGAGCATGTGTTTGGATTGTAGGGAGCTCAATAAGATTACTATTAAATATATATTTCCCATTCCTGTGATTGATGAATTGTTGGATGAATTACATGGAGCAATTTATTTTACCAACTTGTATCTTCGTTCAGGATATCATCAAATTAGAATGAAGACTAAAGATATTCCGAAAATAGCATTTCGAACTCATGAGGGTCATTATGAAATTTTGATCATGCCTTTTGGCCTTACCAATGCACCTTGTACATTTCAAGGGTTGATGCATTCCATTTTCAAACCCTTCCTTCGAAAATTTGTGCTAGTATTTTTTGATGATATACTAATCTACATCAGGTCTTGGAAGGATCACGTTCAACATGTTGACAGTGTTCTCAAACTATTGGAGGAGACATAATTATATGCAACAACATCCAAATGTTTCTTTGGAATATCTGGGTCATATTTTATCTCACGTGGGTGTTAAGGTAGACCTTAACAAAATTAAAGCCATTCAAGAATGGAAAGTCCCCACAAGCATAAAGAATTTCGTCGGATTTCTCAGGTTAACATGGTATTATCACAATTTTGTTAAGAAATATGGGAGAATAGTAGCACCTATAACAACATTATTGAAGAAAGATAAATTTTCATGGACTCCTGAAGCAACTAAGGCCTTTGAACATCTTAAAGGGGAAATGTGCCTAACACCAGTCTTAGCTACACCAAACTTCACAAAAACCTTTATTATGGAATGTGATGCCTCAGGAAATGGAACTGGTGTTTTTTTAATGCAAGAAGGAAGACCCATTTCTTTTGAAAGATGTTCAATCCAAGGAAAGTATTTACAAAAGGCTATTTATGAGAAGGAAATGTTGGCAGTACTACATGCATTAAATAAATGGAGGCCTTAACTAATGGGAAGACACTTCAAGGTAAAAATTGATCAGGATAGTCTTAAATGATTTTTGGAACAAAGACTATCTTCAAAAGAGCAACAAAAATGGGTCACAAATATGTTGGGTTATGACTTTGAAATCATCTACAAAGAAAGGAAGCTAAATGTTGTTGCAGATGCACTCTTAAGAAAGGATGAAGAGGTGGAATCGTTACTTTGTGCCATTTCTATTATCCAACCAGATTGGATAACCAAAGCAAGGGATGAATAGAGGAAGGACGAAGAAGTGTGGACACTCATTCAAAAGTTGCAGCAAGATCCTAGTACATCTGATACATTTAGTTGGAAAAATGATTCCTTATGGTAAAAATATTGCTTATATATTTGCAAGAATTCCCAACTAATATAAAATATTCTTTTCGAATTGGACACTTCTCCTTTAGGAGAACACTCGGGATTTTTAAAATCTTACCACAGGGTAAAGAAAGATTTTTTTTGGGATGGCCTTATATCTGACATTAAAAATTTTGTGGCAGAACGTTTGGTTTGCCAACAAAATAAAGTTGAGATAATTAAGACCCCAGGTCTTCTACAACTTTTATCCATTCCAATTCAACGTTGGGAGGAAATTTCAATGGATTTTATCATAGGTTTACCTAAGTCCAAAGGAAGGAGTGTCATAATGGTGGTAGTTGATACACTTACCAAGTATGCACACTTTTGTGCATTATCTCATCCATTTAAATCAAGTATAGTTGCTACGGAATTTATGGAAATAATTCAAAAGCTACATGGAAACTCGAAGATTATTGTAAGTGACAGAGATCCCATTTTTATAGGAAATTTTTGGATGGAATTATTTTCTTGTTTGGGTACTCAACTAGCTCATAGCTCATATTATCATCCTCAATCCGATGGTCATAAATAGATAGTGAATAAATGTTTGGAAGGATATCCTCATTGTTTTGTATCTGATAAGGAAGCAAAATGGATCAAGTGGTTACCTCTCACTGAATGGTGGTATAACACTTCCTTCCATACTGCAGCAAAAATGACCCCATTTATGGCACTTTATGGATATCATCCACCGTCCATCACATATTCCTTAAGGGAAAATTCGAGGGTTCAAGCAGTGGAGGATCACAGTGAGCATCAATAAGAAGTTCTCCAAATGTTAAAGGATAACCTAAATTTGGCACAAAATCGAATGAAACAACAGGCCGATCAACATCACAGTGAGAGAATTGTTGATGTGGGAGATTGGGTATTTTATGGCTACAACCATACAAAAAAAAGTCCCTCAAGCAAGCTAAGAAGGATAATAAATTATCACCAAAGTACTATGGTCCTTACAAGGTGTTGCAAAAGATTGGTACTACGGCATACAAATTGGAGCTTCCTGATTCTTTGCGAGTGCATCCAATTTTCCACGTTTCATGCTTAAAAAAAGTTATAGGGGTAAAACTTCCATTTCAAACATTATTTCTAGAACTTCATGAGGAAGAAAAAACCATAATGTAACCTAAAGCAATCACTAAAACAACAACTCAACAGTTATGAAATCGATCAATTTCAGAGTATCTCATCAAATGGAAGAACTTACGGACTGAAGATTCTACATGGGAGGATGAGAATTTTATACAAAGGCATCCAGACCTACTCAAGCATTGAGGACAACACTGTTTTGAAGGAGAGGAGCATGTTAGGTCCCTATATTAATAGCATAGACCCTTATTATTGTTAGTGTAACCCCCTTATTGTTATTGTTGTACCCCTGTAACCCCCATATTGTTATTATTGTGCCCTTACATTATTATTGTTAGGTCATCTAGGATTACATTGTGGCCCCATGGATTCATATATATAGAAAGGAGGTTTTTTCATTTGTATCATCCAAGAATTGTTCATTCATGTAATGTATTGGAGGTTTCCCCCTTGAAGTGGCTTATTTCTAAGCCGTTGATATCTCTTTTCTTCTATTTTTGGAGCTAGTTTGACAAAACTATCTAGATGTCCTTGGAAAACCTATAATGAAATCCATGGAAAAGACATCCCATTTCCACTCTGTAATCACAATTGACTGTATTTCACCTGGATGCCTAAAATCTGCCTTTACCTGCTCACAATCCAAACATATAGCCAAAAAATCTGGCACATGCTTCTTCAGACTCAACAAATAATAAAACTTTTTTACTTTCGTCAGTGTCTTTTGGTATCCTGGGTGACCTTAATATGGTTTTGCATGAAAATACCTCAAGACAATCTTCTTGAGATCACTAATGTCTGGCACATATATCTTGTCCCTAAATTTTATCAAGCCATCTGCTGAGATATGATAGTCCACATCCTTAGAACTTGTACCGGTACCTATACCACTGCCTATACCTATACATGTACCTGTACTCTGTTGTAACATATGGATAATATCTCTATACCTATCACCATCGTAACTTGCCTGTAAAATATGATATTCCAATTTTGTCCCATAAGAAATCATAGTTGCAAGGTGATTTACCTATATTCGCCTACTAAGAGCATATGCAACCTTGTTCTCTTAACCTTTAATGTACATGATCTCAAAATCAAACTCGCTAATCCTAGCCAACCATCTGGATTTTCTGCATTCACATTTGGTCGGTCAAACAAGTATCTAAATCCAATGTGATCACTCATCAATACAAACCTCCTTCCAATAGCATAACTCCACATCTTCAATAGTTATTCTTATTCTCATTCAGGTTTCATGACTCATAACATACTACATGTCCCTCGTCCACAAGGAATCCATAAAAGCCTCTCTTGCAAGAATCAATACACACTAAAAATTGGTTGTCCGAGTCTGTAATCTTTAACATTGGAGAATTTGTCAAAAACTACTTCAATTGCTTCAATTCTTCAAAACTTTTTGCACATTAATATGTCCATTCAAACTTAAATTTCCTCTGCAGTGACGTAATATGATATGTAATGTGAGAAAAGTTATTTATGAACCTCCTATAGTAGCTTGCTATCCCCATGAATGATCTTACCTCATCTACATTTCCAAGAGCTCCCCACTCATTGATAGCCCTTATATTCTCAGGATCGATTACTATGCCATCCTTGGAGACCAAGTGCCCCAAGTAATGTATATTTTCTTAAAATAAACTACATTTACTAAGCTTAGCATACGTATGATGCTCTCTTAGCAATCTCAACACTGTTGTTAAATTGTCAACATGTTCTTTCTCATTCTTAGAATATATCAAGATGTCATCAATGAATACAATAACTAACCTGTCTAGATATGGATGCAACACACTATTCATCAAGCACATAAAAGTAGTTAGAGAATTATTCAAACCAAATTGAACTACAACAAACTCATAACGCCCATACTTGGTCTAGAACATTTCTTGTAAATGTCATGTTCCCTGATGTGTACCCGATGACATCCACATCTCAAATTAATATTTGAGAACACTGATGCTGCATTTATTTCATCAAATATGTTGCCAATCCTTGGAAAAAAATACTTTTTCTTGAGGGCCACCTTCTTCAACTGATTATAATCAATGCAAAACCTAAGATTACCATCATTATTCTTCACAAAGAAGACCGGTCACCGCACGATGATACACTTGGCTAAATGCATCCCTTTTCAAGCATTTCCTTCAACTAAAACTTCATATCTACTAAATCTTGAGCTTTCATCCTCTATGGTGACTTTGATGTTGGTGCTTCCCCTTGTACCAACTCACTCAAGAAGTCCACTTCTATGTGATTTGTAAACTCTAAAATTTCTGTTGGAAACACAGCTCAAAACTACTGTAAGATCGGGTACCTACTAAGTATATCTACATCCTCATCCTCCTTCCCTTTATCACTATAAATGTGAACTACAAATAACATACACCCTTTTTTGTGACTACGCTTCTACTACATTTCTGTCACCATCCTAACTAATATTGCTTTCTTTTTACCCTATTAGATTCTCTACTCTCCGTTTTCATCCAAATGCTCAATGGATTGTTCATAACAATCCACTTTGTTCCTATGAAGATATAACCAGTCCATACCCAAAATCATATTATACAAACCCACCAACAATACTTTCAAATGTGTTGAAGTAGAAATACCATTCAACTCAAATGCAAAAAATCTTACCTAATGGTGAACTCTCTTCTTGGTACCTATAAACAACTTCACTAACCAATATTCTACATGCATGCACTTATTTATTCAAAACAAACTTATCCACCAATTCAGGGTTAACATAACTATAATTAGATCCAGGGTCAGTCAAAATATAAAAAACTTAATCAAAAAGCTTACCATCCATCTCAATGATAGATGCTTGATGATTTTCCTGCCTACTATCCAGCCCTGCATAGATACAAGGAATGATCTTCCCAAAATCCCCAACACACTACACTACTTATGCACTACATATATGAGGCCTATGACCCTGATTCTATGGAAAAACCATTTTAATATTATCCTTATCACATGTCCAACATTCCAACCATCATGTACTATCACCTCTATTGTCTCGTTGTGACCCATGCCCCTGTCTAACTACATTACACTTCTTATGTGGTGCGACAATTTCTTTCTCTTTTGCATTCTTAGACATTTTTATTTTCAGCTGCCCTTTACCTTTACCTTTACCTTTATCTTTTCCTTTCCATACTTGTTGATATTCATTCCTAATCTTGAGTGCTCCTAAAATTGGTTCAATTTCGCAATAACTTATGCAAGTTACCGGCTAATCATACTAAATATGATCTCTAAATGCTAATGGTAATCCACTGAAAATTATTTAGAATTTTGCCTTTTCATCTTTAAGATATGATAGATACCTCAATAGCTCTAAGAACTTAGTCATATACTTCTCATCTATCATCGATCGCATTTTAAGCTCATAGAATTCCTTCGATTTTCTATCATAGAGCCTTGCTGAAAAGTACTTCTTTTTGAAGATTCTCCTAAATTCATGCCAACTCAAATCCTCTATTCCAATGTCTCTGACCCATTTTACATATTCCCACTAGATATATGCTTTCCCTTTGAGGCTGAAGATAGCTATTATGGTGTTCATATTCTTTATGCACGCATGCAGTTCAAAGAAGTTATTCATGCCAAGTAACCAAGATTATGCATCCTAAATATTCTTCAATTGTATGTCGAAATTAGGTGGCTTCACTTTTTTAAACTCATCTCAAAAGTATCCCCCATGAATCCTCCTATAAGGGTGATAATGATGAGCATCATAGCACATGTCAAAACTAGGACTAGAATAGTAGCTTTATCTAATACTTGTGCTATCCAGAGTATCCAAAAATATACCATCCTTGATCATATCATCTCTATATTAACTATGATGCCCTTCAGAGCTACTTCCATATGCCCCATTAGATCCATCATCATGTCCATAGCTAATCTGTTGTGGTCCTTGTCTCTACAATTCTAATAAACTATGAAGAATCACTACATCAACTTCTTCTTGTTTTTCTTGTGCCTGCATGATTTTGTCATTATCTTCTTTGCAACTCGCTATTTCCTTCTTCAAAATCCTCAATTTGTATGCTAATTTAGAAGACAGACCAACACCATGTTGCTCATCTGATTCATAGGGAGAATATTTGTATTCTAAAAAATTTCTTGTCATCTTGATTTCTTCCTGCAAGGCATACTATGTCAGCTAAACCAAATCATAAGCAAACCAACATACCTCAGTATAAATCAGCGTGGATATCTCTTCTCCAAGACTGATCATATTGACAAAATGTATCTTTATAAACACAATTATATCATAATTTTATCATTATCTCAACCATTAGCCAGTTGTTGATGAATGAACATACCTGCCACACATCATTACCTCATGCATAGCAACTACCACCATAACACCAACTAGACACAACGCATGTATAAGAACATATGTGTGGCACACACACATACACATTAAAGATAGACATTTACATGCATATCCAGTGCATAGTCGACATAAAATCATGATAAATACATCCAAAAACAACACCATTAAATTTCACATGGCAACATCATTGCAATAATAACCAACATCATGCATACCCAGCTAGTGCATAGACCCCAATCATGAGAATTATTGGACGATGTTGTCATTTTTGTCAACCCATGGAGTTGACTAGGTTTGAATTTGACCAAAAACACTAGTCATTTATGTCAAATAGATAATGAACACTTCTCATTAATTCTCAGATTACATCTAGATAACAGCTACACTCTTGGATAGTTGAAAACCCAAGTCCTAGGCTTTGGGTTCCCTGGATTGAGGATGTAACCTGAAATTTTTGAGGGTTTCTGAAGGGTTAAATCATTGATTTTGGTTTAGATATAGATTTCGTTAGATTCTCCTCGAAGATATATTTCTAGTGGTATGGTTACTCTTGGCTAGAGAGATAATGAGTTTGAAGGTGAAAACCACAGTTGGTGGGCTAAATCCCCACAAGAAGGTGACTTGGCACATTTCCATTAGTTGTAGGAACCTAAAATTAATATTAAGGGTTTCTTGCCATACTTCATGGAGATACTATCTGAATGAAGGGCTTCAAGCCACTATGCACCCATATAACTCCTACATCTCATTAAAAAGCCTAATCTATTTAGGTAGTGCACATTCCATAGGTAATAAAAAAAATACACAATATTTATCAATCAAAATTAAAAATTAATAATGTGTTAAAATCCTAAATGTCTCCTTCAATGTTCACTATAGAATCCCCTCTCAACTCTATAGAAAGAAAGCTAATATATCCTCCAAGACAAGTCTTCGTGGAATTTTCACTATAAATTTGTTTCTACGAAGCTTTAGAAGATGGAAAAAAAACTCATTTGATCTAAAATCCTGATTAACCTCGTGACCAAATTTTAGATATTTTTTTGCTATATTTTTAGAGATATGATATAAGGAAGTTAGGGTTTTTGCAGGATCCCAAATTCCATGTCAAACAAGTGACTTTGGGAAATTGTAATAACTTTCTCTCTCAGCATTGGATTCAAATTTCATAAAATGTTAAAGAAATAGGATAGACTGTAGATTTTTGGGTATCGTTTTTAGGGTGAAAGGTAGATACAATGGCAGATGGAGCTTTGTTACAAGGTCACTCTACTGAACCAGTTTATTATCAGGTCATCGCGGGAGATTGGGAATAAATATTTCTTGAAGAATCCAATCTTGATTAGACCCATGGGTTTGGAAATAGGACTTATAAGGATACCACAGGATGAAATTTGAGGACTTGGAGATATGAAATAACATAGACACAATAGATTCAATATGGAGCTCCTAGAAGGAAACAAAAAGGTGTGTTATTTATCCATTCTTGATAGGTGTTGGGTCTAGTTTATTTCAAGGGTATGCAACATAATTTAATTGTTGATTTATTGACAGTTTGAGGGATGTTACAACAAAATTTGGTGCCCTAACTAGTCAACTATATGAAAGTAGTGAAGAATTGTATGATTTAGTGCTATGATGATTGAAGTATATGAAATACATTGAGTGTGATCTAAATATTTTCGAATCCGTGTATCCATGTGACAGTGAGGTAGTGACATTAATATTTATTGTGTCTTACATTGATCTAAATACTAGAGAAGTTGGACTATGAAAGTGTGTTGACACGATAACCTATGACATGTCAAAGACCTATGAATCAATATTATGTCCAGTGATGTCACTTAGAATAACAATGAAAATTTGATCTTAGCCTAACACTGATACCTAGACATAACAAGTATATTGACACTTTGATTTTGACTTTCAGAATGAACTTGACAATGGTGACTTGGCTTATGACATTATATGGAAATGATATAGAAATCTATTGAATCAATATTCGTGGGATATATGACATATGTGATATAGAACTATCTCCTTGATAAGAAGACCCTTGGTGACTAAAATTATTGACTTGACAATTCTATTAAATATCATTATATAGATTGACATTGATATGATGTATTTACTTTGAACTTAACATATGGTTGACCTTGACATACTTGACAATAATTGACACTTGTGACATTATGTTAAATTAATTTGATGGATGAAGAAAATACTCACCTTGACTTTGACATCCTAAGAATTCCTTTGATACACTAAGTCATTAAATGTATAATAAAATTTTTCCCTAAGATTTAATTAGTATGAGAAGATCAAATAGTCATACCACACACTTGGACCTTTTCACTTTTACTAGACTTGACATTGATATATTGACTTTTATTACTAGAACCTTGAGTTGACAATTTCTATGATAACCTAGGATAACTTGAATGATCTTGCGAGGTAGTAATTAGTGGAGGGCACATCATCGATTTATACAACTTCTTGGAGAAGGATGGATTGCAGGGTCTAACCAAGCAAACAACCTGCTTACATATATGTTGGTATTTCTCTCAGGAAAATTTTTGAGAGAATTGATTTCAAGGCATCAGGATGACTTCAGACACCTTGGATTATGCCATCATTTGATAATAATGATAGGTGATTGCTACATTGTATCCCGCCCGTGTTAGAAAATGATATATTACAGAGAAATGGAACACATAAAATATGTGGAAACAAAAACACAAAAAAAATATAAATTAAGAGAGACACAAATATACGCGGTTCACCCAATTTGGGCTATGTCCACCCCTGAACAGCTAGTCCTTCCTTTATATTACCCAGCAAGATGAAGAGACACAACCTACCACATATCTCTTGTTATATCCTCTACTCTCTCTCTTTTTCCCCCTTTCTATTTCTCGCTCATGATACACATACAATAAACAACCAGAATAAAGTACCCTCATACAAAATGATGGGTTGCCTTCTAGGGAAAAAAAAATCCTACATTAAACATAACTTTTACCATCAGATCATCCACCTAATGAAGGAACCAGATTTACTATGAAATTACAATATTTTATAGGGAAATTTTACATATGTTTCTAGCTTCGGGGGCGCTGCCCTCGAAACCCCCACCGGGGGACCACTGGCCAGCGGAGCCCCAATCTGAGGGAGATCGCCCGAACCTCGCCCAAACATCCACGGGGGGGACAAGTCCCCATTGTACCCCCCCACGAACCCCCAAGGGGGGGACAAGTCCCCCCTGTAACACCCCCCCCCCCCACATGCATGGTGTACAGTATTCCTAGGGTATACATATGGCTGAAACAAAGCCCTTGGAATCGAGATGAAAATTAGGCTCCACACCCAAAAACTTGTTATGATGATGAAAGTGATACAACATTAATGACTATTCATTCATGAGAAGTGTGATGGATTTTTTTTTATGACTATTTATTTGTGAGGTGAGATTTTGTGGTAGCCGACAGTTATACAATTATTTATGGTGACAATGATATATGGTGTGCAGTGACAATGATATAGTGATAGCTTGATTTGAAACTTTATGTGGTGATCAGTCTGTGGGAACAATGATCAGTGGATAAGAGGGTTCAATATTTTATTCTACATCTTCCTTAAAACTATTCTACATTTTTTTAGAGGGGTCTAGTGTGAAGATTGTGAAACATGATCTACCAACTCTTCTAGGTAATCAGAGTCACATTCAAGTTGTGGCCTGGGAACACTTCAGGGCGGTAGAGTGGTGCTAGGACAAGTTGTGTCTTGCACAACGTGTTATGGAATCTATTCATTTATGGCTTAAACTGATAGCGAAGTGAAGCATCCTTTCTAAAAGAAACTGGTAAACAGAGTATTGGGACACTCATCAGGTTGTAGCCTAATATACAGGGCGTTGTGGCATCCTTCTTGTTGCAACAGGATATTACGGTTCATTAGCATCCTACAGGCTGTGTCCTGTGAATTAGGGGTTTGACGCATCCCTTCGTTGTAACTTAAATATTGATGTAACTAATAATTTCTTTAAAGAGAGAAGAAGGAAATTACTAGAGAATCGTTCAGTGGTTTTAAACTGGAGGGGGTTTTCCACCTAAAAATATTTGTGTCTACTATTTTATCATTATGAATTTTTGTATTTTTTTGTTTACTGTTGATTATTGTTTTTAATAATTTAAGAAGAACATTGATAATAACTGAAGAATAACTAATTCTATGAAAAGGGTTAAAAAGTGTTACATGCTAATAAATATGATTCACCCCCCCTCTCAGTATTTCCAACAATTGGTATCAGAGCTTGGTTCCTTCAATAACATACTAACCACTCAAAGGAAATTTTCAGAGCATAGAGATGGGAAACCCAAACAAGAAAGTTGTAAGGATTTCAAAGAAAGGTACAAGTGCAACAAAATCTGAAGAAAGTGGGTGTTGCATACAAATCCCTGATTTTTATGTAGATAAATACTGGATGTGGGAATCCAGGATGGAAGTACATTTTCAGGCATGCGAAGTACATGATTATTTTCATCATTCCGATTTTATAAAGCCTATAAAATCTCCTCCATTTTAACTGAATATTATTGGAAAAAATGACCTTCGTGATTTCCCTGGCATTTTGTATCTGTGATTGGATATGTTGTCGACAATTCTTGTCTACCTTAGAGACAGCCTAGAGTTGCTATAGACCAGTGCCTAGGACATCTTAACATAGCAAGGAGCTCATAATATAGCTTGGGTTGTCAATCCAAAAGCTCTCTTACTATCTCTTGCAAAACAAGGAAATTAGTTTGAATGGAACCAAACTCTCTCAGAAGATGATACAAATATAAGAATAATGTAGGAACAGCATGCAAAACACCAATACAAAAGCATCAGACAGTTAAGAGACATCTTACTGCAAAGAGGGCCAGTTCAAATAATATGCCACAGAAATCAAATATCAGAAAGTGGATGCAGTGAACAAACATGAAGAAGATACTAGTTAGCATGAGGCTGATACCCAGATACACAACAAAACCACATATGGGCTTATCCAACTAAGAATCCATACATGAAAATGGAATTTTAAAAGAACCCTCCTCAAGTAACTAATATAGCAGAAAATATGGATGAAATGAACATGGAACAGTATATCATGACTAGGCCTATTTAAAGTGCTTGACTAATCCAGGTATGGGCACCAACTAGGATGAATCCTTACTTAAGACCAGTGAGCCTCTCACATTCTAGAACATGATACAAGAAGATAAATAGCATGAAATGAGATATTACATCAACACATAAGAAAAGATTACATACTGTGGGATACCAAAGACCAGAATCCTCATTACAGTAATAACTCCTCCTCACTGAAACCCTACGGGCTTTGAGCCTTCATACAGAAACTTTGCAAGATGTATACAAAAGCCTTTCACTGCACAGCTTGCTGATAGAAATCTGGAACCCTTACAATGTCTTTCTTTCTAGTTTTTATAGGAGAAGGAGAAAACTCTAGAGAATGAGGTAGGTGATACATTTAATGATCTGATTTGAATAAAATGGCGGAAAACATTCGCGCCCACACTATGAATGACTAAATATAATTAACTGTACTTTGTAATCTACCTCCAGAAATAAATGTTGAGGATGAAAATCTCCTTATAAACAAGACACAAATAATAAAATATACGAATGTTCTGCCATTTTCTGAAAGGGAAAAATCTGTTGCCATGAAACCTTGAGATTGCTTGTGATTGTGCATAGTACTCTCGGCCCTCTAAATTTGAATTAAAATCCCAGATATTTAATACAGGGCGTTGCATTTCTCGATATTTCACTGATATCCTTATGCTGTGAAATAAATGTCTTCATCTACCAGAAGCTACCTTTTGTATCGCTCCGAAGGGTTTGATAAATTCTAGCCCTGCTTCATTAAATAAAAGTCTTGTCAACAATATTTCCTCGGATCTTTGCTTCATCATCCAGCACCTGTTGAATAGCTCTTTGAAATGCACTCGTCCTCTATGATGCAAATCCCAAATTATAATGGCTCTCCAGCAACGAACACCTACAAAAATCCACAAACACATTAAAGTAAACCAGACACTGGGGTGGCGAATGGGACCATGACGACGGGATGATGATGTGGACTGGGAGAAATGGCGAGGAGATGCAGGGCGACGGTGAAATATGCAGGGAAACGATGATGAATGCATGAGGGGGAGATATGTAATGTAAACACAGTAATATGACACGTAAATGAAATATGTAAATGGTGGAGGGGAAGACTGATGACATGTGGACGTTGTGACGTGGAGATGCGGCGGACTTGGTCAACAACGTGTAAACAATTCTAGGCCATACGATCATCACACAATATCAACAGTCAAAACAGAACTGGAGGATGATGTAATGGCGGGCCCGGGGCATTTTACATGGACACTAATAATCATGCATCTCTGGAGAGCGGGAACCGTTAGATGTGGTCCCCAAGATCGAACGGCCCAGGTGAATTCCGCTGCACAACTTTCGTCCAGGAGATAATGCGCGAAATGGGCGGTTTTCAAAATAGTACACTCGGACACGCGTCACCCAGCGTATGGAATCACTGGGTCCACGGGAAATATCGCCGACTATGGATGGGCGGTGCGAAATGAAACCACCGGTTTCACACAATGAATGCAGGCGCGGGGACCATCACGGGAAACAATACCGCTCCGTCGATTGGTTTTTCATCGAATGGCGGAGATGAACTACGGGGGGCCAAGGTGTATGGACACAAGACTTTTAGAGCAACCCCCCATAGTGAATGGCATCCGTTAGATTAAGTCTTCACCCATCCCGAGGAGTCAACTACGGGGGCACCAAGGCTTGACCCTACGGATAGAGTAAAGCCCCCGCAGGGGAAACGCTTCGGTCACGGCGTCGGGTCACATGGAGAGAAAAAGGCGTGGGGCTAGCGAAGAAGGGGATGGGCCCAATATAATTTCAAATATGGATTCTGGCAATTAAAAATACAATTTTAAAGCAGCGAGAGGGCAATGATAGACAACCAAAGGGTTTTGCAAGACAGGGTGAGGGAATGTGATGATTTAAATCAGCTGGCTCATGGAGAGTTTCATAAAGAGAGGATAGTGAACAACAGGATAGATGAAACTTTATGTTTCTAAGTCTATTTTACTATTTTTTCTTTTACCTTCAGTAGTCGAAAAAATTCATCAAGTTGGTGATGTTTATTAAAATCCTTTCGCTGTATTTATTTAAGTACCTTCTTCCATTGGGTTGACTTGGGGTTGTGAGACTTTTTACGACTAGACTTTTGAAAGGTTCCAAGCAAAGCCACTGATAAGTAAATTTTTAAATCTTGTCAATAAAGTGTAGCATGTGCATCTTATTATCATAAAAAGGAGGATAATGATACCTTTGGATCGTTCAAAGTCTTCCGAGTGTATAATGAAGCTGGTATTGTTTTGTCGATGTAATTCGTCGAACACTTGGTTGATGGAAGACTAGTAAGGGATTCCTTGAGGACTGAATTTTGTAGTGTTATTATACCATATGTTTGTGAAATGTAGAAATAACTAGATATGGGATAAAGAAGGTAAATATTATCTCACAAGATGGGAACTCTCCATTTATTGGAGATGTTATTAATGTTCACTAAAAAATTCTGAAAAATATCATGGCTACATACGGATATTACAGTTATCTTGTTATGGGAAGAATGGATAGATAGTGGTAGAGAAAGGAAATAATGGATTGCAAATGTCATTTTTCACTGCATATATAAATCAAATGGACTAAATTTTTGGGTTCACATACATAGTGTGACTATACCAGAGATTGGCTTCAGAGATAATGAATTGGTGCTCACTGAGAAAAATAGATCTTGTTCAACAAAAACATCTAAGGGACTGGGTTGATAATGTAAGATGAAGGAATTATTAAGTGGATCATCCCTAGAGCGATATGAAGTGATATGAGACTCTAGAAGTTCTTCTAAATGTGGAAGAATAATGGTATTAGATTCGACACTATGAGATGCAATAGCATGGTTGTGGACAATTTCTTCTCCTAGACCCTCAAATATGGGTGCCACCTTACCCAAACATTAGGTTTTAATGTAATGGCCACAAGGTGTATTAGGTTCGAATGCATGGGTTCAAAGTAAGGGGTTATTAGAAAAATAAACCTCAATATGGGTAAACTCTTTGGACTCCACAACATGTTGGTCATGGGTCTGCTACAGAAGGAAGTACACATGATGGTGCATATAATGGTAAGGAAAATCATGGGTGGTCATGCATTCCATAATGTCTTCATTTGAATGGAAGATGGGACCACTTGAGAAAGGGAGACCATATGATGCGGCTGAGCTACCTAGTGCATCATCATGAGAAATATGGTTCACATACTCATCGCTACTATGGGTAGACAAAGAGATAGTAGATGAAACATCTATCGATATTGATACTAGGGTGTACAACAAAGGACGTTCATCAGGAATAGTATGGGAAGCCCCTGAAGGGTCTCCCTCCATGGATCTCATGGAGGATGACAGGTAAAGAATAGTGACCGAAGATTTCATCATATCGACATTAGGGGGAGGTATCACAATGGGTGTAGAACTGTCCTCTTATTCTGGTGTAGAAAAACTCACAACTAGAGGATTACATGATCCATTATGAGCAACCTCTACTTAGCGAAGTGTATCGCAAGATTCATCGAGACAGTAATGATGGATATAGTAGTTTCCATAAAGTTCACACAAAGTAGAAGGGTGGTTCATGGGAAATGGTTTTAGTTTCTTAGCTGAATCATGTAAGGTAACATGGACCTCTGGGATGTCAGAGTCAGGAAATTTTTTTTTTACCACAGGTTTGAGATGAGGAAGTTCAAGACAGTTATGGGCGGCATTTCCAACAACATCACACAAAGCATAGGGAGGTGCCGACTTTGGAGGCTTCATTGGAGCTATAGTTTTTTGGGGAGCCTTGTCCTTAGGTTCCTTCTTTTTGGCTTTGTCCCCCTCATTAGATGGTTTCCAAATAGGATTGGGTTCTTGTTGAGGTGGTTGTGGAACTGAAGAAAAGGGAGCTTTCATGGCGACCGGTTGAATGGGTTTCAAAGCGATATATCATTTAAGTTGATGAGGCTGAGTGTTTGGTGGTGAATCAATGTACCAGACCTGGATCGCGAGGGTTAAATTGGGTAGACTCAACCTAAACATCACATGCACCGAAAATACTCCAGAGTGGGGAGATAAAAATGGTATCTAACCGGAAGGGTAATGGCTTGGAGAAAATGCAAAAAAATTATTAAGGCTTGGTGGACCGTTTTTGGTTGAAAAATATTGGGAGAGACGCCAAAAAATGGGGAAGGTGCTTGAGGAGTTTTTCTTGACGGCTATGTAGAGTGAAAAACATCATGTTGCGAAGGTGTTTGTTGTTTGCTAGTCAAACTAGGTCATTTCTTTCTAGCGTGAGATGCTTGCAACGTGAAAAAACTTGATGAGATGGGCTCAATGATAAGAGGGGGGGTAAGGAATGAACCAAGTGAGGTGTAATATTTATAGACTCCTAGTGAAACATTAGTGAGAGGTGCTAATGATTGGTTATTCGCAACCAATCAATGATGGACTCAAGGGAGGTCTACAAATTTAGTTCGTAATATGTCAAGTGATCATTGGTGATGATATTTCCGTTATGGGGGGAGCACATCTTACGGTGAACCACTGATCCGATAGCTGACATTGCATAGGTGTAGCTATGACATAAGAGGATATTATAATCCAAGGGGGATGTAATGACCTCTATTTCAATACAAATAGATTTTACTGCAAGTGTAATTGGATAATTGTGGAACATGCTAAGGGCTGAGAAGGCTGACCATCCCAAGAACGTAAAGTGATGGTGGACATATGGGGGGGGGGTCCAATTTTCTTCCTAACATAGGTGGAAATAAAATAGGTGGATGCACCATCGTCAATGATACATCTCCAAACATGGGAATTATGGTTCTTTATTGGTATTACGAAGGCAGCAGATGACGGTAAGGGGGATGTTTTTATTTCTGAACATCCAAGATGATCAAAGAAACATATGAAGGATCCATAGTGCCCAAAGTATATAGTAAATATTTTCATTGATATGGGCACATCTTGAGGACTTCCAGCATTGATATGGGAGTAGGAGACTGCACCAATTCATTTACTATGTTGTAGGTGTGGGTGACTTTGGAATAATAAGCATTTTAGTGTAATGGCCCTTTTGGGATATTATGAGTGGCCTCTCCCTTAAGCTGATGGATATCGAAGAGAACATTTGGTGTTATAATGAAATTTATGGGTACTTTTGTTTGGGACTCGGTTGCATATATAGCAGGATTTTTATCATATTGGTGTGACCAGGGATGAAGGTTGATACTAGTGGTATTGACCTCTTCAAAATTCATCATGAGAATCTTGTACTCAAGGGTATGATACTATGGGGATTGAGGGATGGCCTGACCTTGACGTGGCTAGGCAGCACATCCTTGGTGATGGAAGGGATTAGTGAACATATCTAGTTTAGTTGGCGCAGTGTTTAGAGGAAGTGACATGGTGGGTTGTTGTCCTCTAGATGTTTCTTGTGCTTCCCACAACTAGAAAATATAGGGTAAAAGGGGAAAATCATGAGTATAATGGCTACAGACACCACAACATGAATAAGGTTGGTTCATACGAAGGGTCTTTTTTTCCTTCTGTTGATCACTCTAATGTTGGTTTGTGGTGTTAGCCTAGTTCCCTTGGGGTACGTTTGGTTGATTACCTTGGTGACCTTGGTTACCCTGTTCTTTTTAGTTTTGGTTTCCTTTCCCCTTATTATTTTTATTTTAATTAGGTGGATTAGTCATGCTCTATTGAGGATTCCCTTGAGCTAGAGGAGGAGGTGGTTGATATGGCAGAGGTTGAGAAGGCACAAGAGCCAGGGGCACTGATTTGCAATGGGCTGGAGAATTTGGTTGTGCATAAGCGTATAAAGGAGATGGGGAAACATTTGGGTAAACATTTTGAGAAAAAACTAGCCCTGGAATTGACTAATGCAGTAGGGAAAATTCATATGGCATGCTTTAATCGAGATACAAGTTGCTTGGAGGGGGATAGGTGTTGGAGGAATTGGTCCCCCTGCGGGTAACCATAACTCATGTGAGGAGGGGCATATGTATGTGAGAGAGATCCAATGAGAAATTTTGAAACATGAGATTCCTCTAGTGTGTTGGCACCACCAGGTAGAGGAAGATATGGTAGTATAAACATAACCAGCCTGGGCGTAGACCAAGTAATATTTTAATGCGATCTAAAGGGATTCTTCCCATGATTGAGGAAAATGATATGTTCCATATTTATTAATGGGGGCTAAGATAATTCTAAGAAACCAATCCGTATAAAAATAGGTGTTGAATGTAGGAGCTTTGCACAAGCTCCTTCTTCTATGTCACTCTTGGACATGGTCAGAAAGGCATGTGGGAAAATTTTGACTGAATATGGTCAAAAACTCCATAAATATATCATAATGGAGGGGTAGCTATAAATATGTTAGAAATGCTTTATTAAGAACATGAAATTGGTATTAGATGCAACAGGCTAAACGACATACCACTTTACAACCTCCCTAGTGAGCGTAAATGGGAACAACAGAAAGTGAATGGAGTCATCGGTGATGGAACTAGACGAACACCACTTATGAAAGGAGAAAACATGATTATTAGGGTCCTCTCTAGTGTTTCCCTAAAACTTAGAAATGTCTAAATGAAGCTTAGTTGGCATAGCAAGCCAACCTGCATCGTGGAGTATGGGGTGAATGATGAACTGGATAAAACTGGGAAGGCTTAAACCTGCCATAAAAAGTAGCAAGGGAGTAACCATAATGGTTCTAGTAGTGGTTCCACTAGTAGTAGCTTCAAAATTAGGGTTAGGATCACAACTAGATTGAGGAACTGCACATGCATTGGCGCTTGACATGGTGATGGTATGAGGGTGAGGAGAAGCGAGGTTGGAATCAGAAGAAGAACCCGATGAACTAGAATCAGAGTCAGTATGGGGACTTGATGGAGAACTAACTCAGACCCTATTGGGTGGAGTAAGACATACTAATGGAAACTAAGGGTGAATCCCTTGGAGTCTCCAGGATTAACACCTTGGGGGTGCAATGATGTCAAGTCAAAAATAACATGAAAATGTTGAAGAGTGATAAAAAATGGATCTGTGAGGCAGACTGAATAATTATGATTTTTATGTCTTGGCTTGGTGGTGTAAAGAAAATACTCTTCGCTTTAGGTGTGATTTTGTGCAATCCCTGTGTTAATTTTAACTAAGCAAAGAGGATTGTGTAAAAAAAAATAAAAAATGTTGAAGTACTGTAAATGAAAATGAAATTCCACTCATATAAACAACTAATCACACATAAATCCTAAACCAAGGAAGGCTATAAAACAACCAAACGACAAGGGGGAGAAATTTACTCAAGAAACACAAGAATTTCCAAGAGATATAATTTCAAAGTGATAAGGATCTATTGACTCTATACTACTGGAAACGAAGCAGAAAACAAAGGGAAACAATAGGGGAAAACTACTCTAATAGATAAGGTTAAGGGTTGAATTCCTATGGCAAAAAAGGTGACCCAAAGGCAAAGCGAAAAAACTCAAGAGATATTTTAGGATGTGACAATAACCTATCATAAAGGATGTATAAAAGGGTGGATCAGAACCTGAAACAATGGTTGATAGCGTTGCAAATTTTAGACTACCTACTCAGCTTAACCCCTCCTAAAAAGGTGGAAGTGTACTGAAAACCTAAGGGGCTTGTTTACACTTCAAGGAGAAAAAATGATCATATCGAAGCCTAAGACAATCTGAAGCATAGGTTGGAAGACCAAAATCAATTCTCTTTCCAAACCCTGACAATTGCAGAAAAATTTCAAAAAAATATTCCAAATCGTCTAATATTCCTAAATGGGAAAAGCAGGAATATAGTGCAAAACCATGGAAATAGCAGTGAAAAAATTACACAAAATCAAGAGAAAAATATGGAGACCTTTCATACATTATAAAAACAGCAAAATATACACAATAAATGGGTCATAAGATATACAATAAGAAAGAACAAGCCTCTAATGGAAAAAAATCCCTCAAAAGAGGTGTTGCTACTATACATAAAGAGTTGGAAGGCTGCTACAACATTGTTTAAAATGAACTACTATAGAAAATGGTTATAAAAAATATGTAAGGCTGATACGTGCCTCAAAATATAGATCTACTACAAATTTGAGCAATATACAACCTCCTTTGAAGAACCCCTTAAGGGTTTTCAACAAAACACCATGTACAAGATGGGGATCTAGGCCGTAGGGCTGAAGATCCACTACAAAATATAGATCTGGAAATTGTGGCTGATATGGTATTATCAATAATTCAGTCTCCTCCAATACTTATCCTAGGTGTAACGAAGATCGCCTTGACCAGCAAACCTTCTCTCCAAATGGTGTGCCAAACCACCCTACAACTCCTCCCACAGAAATAACTTAGATATGGAATTAAAATACATGGTAGGGGAAAACAAAGAGTTGGCCTAATGCCAAGATCTAAAAATATTCACAAGGGCCTTCCTTACTCTCCTCCCAATGGAAAGGAAGCCTTATCCACTTAAAATAAGCAATGAAATGACCAAAAGATGGTCTCCATTGCTACAACCTATTAAACAACTCAACCCTCAACAGGATCTAGGCTATAAATGAAGGATGAAGCTTGGCCTTGAGCCTGATAGTGGAAAATGTAGTACAAGACTCCTCCATGATCTTCTTAATGGAAGAGGTTGGATTCCCGATCAGGAACAACCAATGCTAAAGAACACTCAATCTTGGCTAAACAACAAGAGAAATATATATGTCTAAATAGATCATATATTCAGAAAATTCATATACATCAACATAATGAAATATTGTTGTCATGCTCTTATTTTTATAAGATATGAGCTTGCAAACCCTAAGCCCCATCCAATAATGGCACTACTTCCTTGCAAATCATCTCCATCTAAAACTCCGTTGTCCCTCATTGATTGCCACTCCTCCATGACGATGTTGTTGATTTGGTCAAAGTTGACCCAGTCAAGATGTTCCAACCCCTTTATCACACCTAAGGGTGCTAAAATAAGTTTTCAACATATATCCTTTTCAAATTGGCATTGATTTATTCATTATTAAGGAGAATTATGGACCTCTATTGTCCTCTTATTCATTAAACAAAAAGCAAAAGAAAAATTTAATATTCCAATTAGCTCATGGCTAATTGAGAATACTACATATCACATTTTCAGACCTGTAGATAGGTGAGCTCACATTTTATGGGAATAAATTGTGATTTCAGAGGGGAATCAAACTATCCTAGCTGAAAAGTGTGAGTTGTAGTTCCGAGGTTCTCAGACGTGAGGTTGCAGAAAAGGTGTCGTCTCTGGTGGAGCTCATACCTGTTACCTACAAAAACACCAGAAAACATATGAAAATTATAATTTTGACTGAATTAGGGCATAAACATTCATAAACAACATCAAGAGACTGAAAACAACTAAAGGAAAACCCTTGTTGTTGAATTTTATTTTCATGCAAGAATTTGAATTACAATAGTGGAGTAACCATTTTTTGATGCCAATGTGTAATTAAAAATCTAGTGGAGTCACCATTTGTTAGGATAAATTCTTAACACAAGTGTATGAAAAGAGGATTCTTTAGCTATGAGTGACAAACAACCCTAACAACAGAAATGGATGCTTAACTCTTTAGATATACAAGAAATAGTTAGAACAAGTGCTGCAAAAATCTAGATCTACATAGTAAAAGAAGTTAAATAGTGAAAATAAATAGTAATCCTTTCGTGCATCCAATGGACAATACAATATTTAAAGAATGTTTTCATATATTATTACACCTAGTGAAGGGAAAAAATAAGTGCTGCTAGTCCCCCTCAATGGGATGGGTTCTTGCTTGTCCTTAATGCTTTAGTTCCAGAGGTTTCTCTCTCTCAATGGTGAAAAAAAACCAAAATGTATGTTGAACTCAAGTGGGAGTTCAAGAGGCAAATAGAATTGTAGCAACAATGAGAATGATGAAAGTGAGACAATGAAAAGGATCAAAGTGTGACAATGAAAATGATCAATGTGAAGAATGAATGGAAAAACTCTCCTATTTATAACAAAATATTGAGTTATCCTTGATAATGGAAAATAATAAAATATTATTAACCAAGATCTAGATCTAACCACTTGGAATATTTTATTCTATTTTGTTTGAGAGAAAATGTTTTTAAATTGGTTAAATGCCTCTATTTAAAACTGATTGTATGAGACGATGAAATGAATACATGAAAAAGTCTCCCCACTATTAGCACCATCCTTCTCAGCTTATTTTCCTCCCGAGGTCTTGAACCACTACAAGGAAAAGACCCTCTAGAAAATTTTTTTGAGGAACCCCTTATAAAAATATGCCATACATCTGTTTCTAGAGGAGATTACGAAAGGATTTTGCGGGGTGGAGGGTTTTGTGGGTTTTTTTCCGCTCGGTGTGCTTATCATTCAACATCGCACCGGTGCTCCTTACAAGAGAAAGCACCAGTACACACAAATCATTGGCACACCAGACACAATGCGCTCCATACACACTCTCTCGGTGCATCGTATTATTGTAGAGCACTGGTGCTTCACAACTCTTCCGCACCAGTGCATCATAAAAAACTATGCCAAAACTCAAACTGTTGAGTGCGGTATTAAGAAACAACACCACTGCATCATAAAAAAATGCGCTAAAACTCAAACCGACTAGTATGTTCGTAAGAAACAACACCGGTGCACCTATACACCACGCGCACCGAAAAAGGGTTAAATAAAAAAAAACTATGCCAAAAAAACCATATTTTTCACTTTTTTCAGTGCTTTAGAAATCTCAATTACCGGTGTGCACAAAACATTGGCACACCGGACACTGTGTGCTCCATACACACCCACTCGGTGTGTCTTACTACCTTAATGCACCAGTGCTTTAGAACTCTTCCGCACTGGCACAGCATAAAACACCGCACCAAAACAAAAATCGCCTGATGCGATATTACGAAACTTCACCGGTGCATCATAAAAAACCACGCCAAAATAGAAGTGGACCAGTGCATTCATATGAAACAACACCAGTGTGCCTGTAGAATATGTGCACCAAAAAAGGTTTAAATAAAAAAAAATTACGGCCAAAAAACTACATTTTTCACTTTTCTGCTCTCAATCACTGGTGCGCTCTACAAGAAAAAGCACCAGTCACACAAAAAATTGGCACACCGAACACTGTGCACTCCGTACACACATGCTCGGTGCATCCTATTACTGTAAAGCACTAGAGCTTCACAACTATTCCGCCCGAGTGCATCATAAAAGACCGCGCCAAAACTGAGATAGCCCAGTGCAGTGTTAAGTAACCGCCTCGATGCATCATAAAAAAACGCACCAAATCTGAAGCCGTCCAGTGCAGTCTTAAGAAACTGCATTGGTGTGGCTATAAAACACCACGCACCGGAACAGGGTTAAATAAAAAAAAAATTATGGCAAAAAAAACGTATTTTTCAGTTTTCTCAGTACTCCAGAACTCTCAGGCACTGGTGCAATTTATCCTTCTCTAAGCCGCCCCGACATCAGTGCTCCCATTGCACCCATTGCATGCACTACTGCTATGTATTAGCCACCAATCTCCAGCTTGCATTTTCCAAAATGGTGGGAAATTTTTCTTTTGCAAATTCTACGGCCAATATGCCTCCTCGACGGAGAAATGTACATGTATTTTTCTAGTTTTTTCATAATTAAGCTTTCTAGTTGATTAGAATTTGAATTTTTTTTCTTTTTGTCGTGCAGTGCACACGAGGCATTCGGCTCGCACTGGTAAGTGGTGCTACCTATAAAATTTACAACACTACTACATTTGGTAGAAATTCCGACACTTGGTTCCAACGCTTTTGACCAAATATCGGAAATTTCCCCAAATTTGTTCCATCCCGCCCGAAACCGTCGCTATACCGACGTTTATAGAAAAGTGTCGGAATATCGACACTTAGAAAAGTGTCGCAATTGCGACGTTTGGAGGAAGACGTCGCAATTGCGACACTATGGCCCAAAGCATCGCTATTGCGACGACTACCTCCAAATGTTGCAAGTGCGACACAATGTCTAAGTGTTACAATTGCGACATTTGGAGGCACCTGTCACAATAGCGACACTTTTTCCGCCATCAGTATAATGAAACTTATATGCGCGCTACATAAAAATACGAAACTTATTTGTGCGCTACATAAAAATGATTTTATTGTTTCGTATCCATCGCAATAGCTACATTAATGTCTGATATCATGCGCACATTTTCCCTCCGCTCTTGCAGAACAACATTCACCCTTAGCATTCGCCCTCAACTCTTGTAGAACAAAATTTTCCCTCAGCATTCACCCTCAACGTTCGCCCTCAGTTCTTGCAGAATAGCATTCGCCCTCAGCTCTTGCAAAATGGTAAGTTCTTACTGCAGGCCCTTCCTCCTATAGTAGGGTTGACTCTATTTGGGTTTTTTTGGTCAATTCCATTGGATTGTGTTAGGCTGTAGGGTTCTATCTAGATTTCAAGAATCAAGATTCAATACCCTCTATTATCTTCATCACCCAATACAAGATTTAAATTTTTCCCAAAGAAACGCTTATTAATTTGGAAGTCATTATTTCTCCCTACTTTAAAAACCCTACATTTAAATGAAAACAAGCATTGCATTTCAACTACAAAAATATATTAGTGTTCAAATGTACATGTGTGCTACATTAACGTCTGATATCACACGTGCATTCGCCCTCCGCTCTTGCAGAACATCATTCACCCTCAGCATTCGCCCTCAGCTCTTGCAGAATAGCATTCGCCCTCAAAATTCGCCCTGAGCTATTGTAGAACAACATTCACCCTCAGCATTCGCCCTGAGCTCTTGCAGAACAGCATTCGCCCTCAGCTCTTGCAGAACAACATTTTCCCTCAGCTCTTGCAGAACATCATTTGCCCTCAGCTCTTGCAGAATAGAATTCACCCTCAGCTCTTGCAAAATGGTAAGTTCTTACTGCGGGCCCTTCCTCCTATAGTAGGGTTGACTCTATTTGAATTTTTTTGGTCAATTCCATTGGATTGTGTTAGGCTGTAGGGTTCTCTATCGATGTCAAGAATCAAGATTCAATACCCTCTATTATCTTCATCACCCAATACAAGATTTAAATTTTTCCCAAAGAAATGCTTATTAATTTGGCAGCCATTATTTCTCCCTGCTTTAAAAACCCTACATTTAAATTAAAACAAGCATTGCATTTCAAATACAAAAATCTATTAGTGTTCAAATTTACATGTGTGCATCACTTGTGTAGGGTATTCCTTTTCCACTTTCACATTATCCAAGAATGTGTGCAGTATAGTTCATATTTTTTGTGATTTAGATTATCTTGAAAAAGGAAAGGTAAATTATTTCCCATGGAAAAAGAAGGTTTTCCCTTTTTACTACTGGAAATGGTACAACAAGTTCCATTTCTACCCGAAACTCCTATGAAACAGGAACCAAATAAAGGCCATGTCCTCAATGGACATCATTTGGCTTTGAAAATGGCCATTGCACCGTGTTGTTTCTTATATTACATCACAATAGTTTCTTAGGTCATTTCTTGTTTCTTGAGATGAAAAACAACCAAGGAAATTGTGAATATCCTTTCAAGAAATAAATGACCATTTCTTAATCATATCTCAACTATTTTTTATTTTATTCAATGGTTTCTTACTTTGAGAGAAATTTGACACTTTTATAAGGAATATAACATAAAAACACAAAATGGGAAGGAATTGATGAGGTAGATGACCTTTAGTTGTTGTCAATTAAGAATTGATAATACACGATGCATGTTCTGTACTACAAACTAGATTCCTTCACGGAGTTAGGACACAAAGTATTGAATCAAAGTTGTAGTTTCTAACTTCTTATATTGGTTCATCAATCTTGAAATTCAGACATTGCATGTCTTCATTGCTTCATGTTTGAATAATTTTCATCATATCATACAATAGGAAATTAGGAATTATGATTATTATTACTTTATGGATCTATTAAGTTACTTTTAAGTTTGCATGGTTTAGTGTGAAATTATTCTAGTGTGCCCCTAGGCCCAGGTGAAGGAATGCCAAGGACTGAGAACCCTAGTTTTTAAATGGTATTGTTTCTTATACCCAAAACCCCTCAACATCACTTCTTATTAGTTCTTAACAATAGTGTTGTAAACAATTTGAGAATTGATATAGAAAAATCTCGCACTTCTCAAGATAAATTCCTAAAGCTAAAGTGTGATACCATGTGTAATTAAATAGCCCCATTGTCACCTCACCAACCTCTTTTCACTTCGGGCTAGCTCTCCTCCAACTCAAGGGGGGTTCTCCCTAGTAGATGTTAGGGATATAATGGCCCAACCAAACCAAGTCAAGAGCCCCATAACTCTCTACGTTTACTACTATCAATCAAAATATTGAACAATAGGGTTAGACATGCATCCTGAAGATAAAATTGCCAGGGTATTTCTGGGTAATTTCAAAGGGAATGTCCCCAAACAAATATAATCAAGGAATTATAACGTGATTTCAAACATTAAATATCAACAAAATCTTTTAAAGGATATTGAAAGGAAAAGGTGATGGAAGATAGAAAGTGCCTTACTTAAATGCTCTAAGGATTTTTCAATAGTTGCTCCAAAAGCTTCACTTCAAGGCCCTTCAAGATCGTCTCCAACAATGCTATACCTTCAGCTTCAACAATGTTGCTCCAAAAATATCCTTAAGGTCTTCACAACAAGTTTACTTGAAGTTGCTCCAACAATATATTCAATAAGGTCTTCATTATCAACTCGTCTCTTGTTTGGGTGCCTTAATGTGCAATGACATGTTTCCAAGACTGAACTCAATGCAAGGCATATTTGAAACTCTAACTCTATCTTCCGGTGTCTTATTAGAAATTATTTCAGTTTTCATTTTTTGTTTTCAAGTTAGATATTGTTTTCAAGTTTTTACATTTATAATTTTATTGCAATGTGGCAGACTGATCAGAGAAGTGCAGGAACAACCCCGAGACGGGATGATTGTGGAAAGAGGCCAGCGGAAGAACATGTAAAGTGCCAGCATTGCTCTATCTTCAGGTATTTTAGTTATTTACATAATTGAAATAATATTAATTTTGTTCAAATATGCAGACACCTAGCCATGGTACGCCTGATGATTCCCTCTTTGAGGAAGAGCTTTCTTCATCCTATCTCCAGTGTTCTTGTTGTAAAGAAAAAACACGAGATGCATAATCGGTATGCTTTGATGAGCCGCGCCTCAAACACAAGCCAGAGGGTGATAAACATCTTGTAGAGCTTTGACTCAGAAAATATGGTAATAATAAAGTCAAAAAAGGATATTTTTTGTTGCATGGATGAATTGCTATAGTTTGATTTTAATTTTGTCGTATTCTTTCAAAAGGTTCTTTGTATGTCGCGTTTTTGGCACTTGTTGAACACGGTATTGGTGGTGGGACTAGGGACGAAGTTGTACAACCCTCTCATATAGCTTCTATGCTTTAGGTGCCGACCAAAAACCAAACCATGTCCAAATACGGACACTGACCATGGTCTGAGCCGTGTTGGCAATGATGGGCTAATATGGCCAACTTCATTATTGTGTTTCAGGAGCTACACGTGTCAGCTCCATAGGGACCATTAATGGCACATTGTTGGTGAACGATGAAGGTGTCCCTATAAAGCACGTACAACTCCCAGGTAAATTTAATATTTTAACTATTTCATGTACTCTATCTAAAACATATTTATCATGATTTTTATTTTTAAATTAATGATAATATATTTTTTTTTCTGTGTAGGAAACAATGAGTTCTACAGGTTTTTGGAGAGCCATGCGTTGGTAATTTTTGGCCCAACCATATGCACAAGGTGGAATTCCTAGAATTCCAACCTGAAAAAAGAACTTCTATATTATCTAGAAGCCCTTTTTGGGGTGGGCACATTTGACAGAACAACAGTGGCTTGGGTAGCTGGCAAATATTTGAAATATACCAGGGACACCTATAGGATGCAATTGAAATTTAACCCTAGATACAAGCATCCTCTCATAGTTCCAGAGAGTGAGTGGAGAGCACTCATCCATGAAGGAAAAGAGAAAAGGGCAAAGAAAGAAGGAAAAATGCCAACTGGACCTGCAAGGTAAATTACAACTTTAATTCAATAGCTTTAATTTTCTCTATGTCTAAAATAAAAGTGTGGTACGTCATATCTGACTTCAATATTTTGATGCTAGGTTTCCTGACACCTCAAATGAAACCGAAGCTAGGATTGAAAAAAAGGGCCATCACAAGCTAAGCCAGGGCAGCTACTTGAAATTAGCTGCAAGAATTGTAATTAAGTAGCTAAACATCTTATAATTAATTGTATCGCCTTCCAACATTTTTGTAATCCTATCAATTATGATTAAAAATACACAATCATATGTAATGTAGGGTGATGACTTCAGAACAGAAACTACAGAGGAAGATAAAAATATCGCTTTCCATTTCAGCTATCAAGCTGTAGTTGAACGTCGCAGAAGCTTGGGGCAGGTCCCAAGATCCAGAATGCCTGATAAGGTAAAACATTAACCTTTCAATGTGTTTGTTTTCATCCATAAATTTAATGTCTAACAACTTTGTTTAAATCAGGGGAGAAACACTACCGACGAGGCAAATAACCCAGTTTTAGAGCCAGATGTAGATGATCCTCACGTGCAACCTGATCATTGTAGTGGGGACCAGGCTGACAATGCTACTATCAGTGAGCGTCATGACAGTAATTAATTTCCACTTATATTTTTTTCTAATTATACCTTGATGTTTGTCCTTATAAATTTTTTTGTTTAAATGACAGAGAATGTTTCCCTTGAGGATCTTACCATCAGAGAGGAAGACAGGGAAACAGTCCCAACGGCGACAACTGGTGCACCAGGTAAATAATCTCATTGCAATTTTTTTATTAATATTACCGAACTAGTTCAATGATATTTAAAAACTGACAATTAAAATTTAATATTATCCATGAGCGTGCTTATACTAAATGGACAGACATCGTGACAACGCAACTAGGTCAGCGGCGACAACTGGTGCACCAGGTAAATAATCTCATTGCAATTTTATTTATTAATATTACCGAACTAGTTCAATGATATTTAAAAAATGACAATTAAAATTTAATATTATCTGTTTTTGTAGGTGATGCCCCGTCAACGCGGATGAACCGAAAACATCATGACTCTGTAGCTTCTGATGGTGGCGACATTTGGGTACCAGAGTGATAATATCATTACCCCAATTTATTTATTAATATTACCGAACTAGTTCAATGATATTTAAAAAATGACAATTAAAATTTAATATTATCTGTTTTTGTAGGTGATGCCCCGTCACTGGATGAGACCAGACATCGTGACTACGCAACTAGGTCAGTGCCGACAACTGATGCACCAGGTAAATAATCTCATTGCAATTTTTTTTATTAATATTACCGAACTAGTTCAATGATGTTTAAAAACTGACAATTAAAATTTAATATTATCTGTTTTTGTAGGCGATGCCCCGTCACTGGATGAGCCCAGACATCGTGAATACGCAACTAGGTCAGCAGTGCAGGTCGAAAGGCACGAAACAGGAGCAAAGCACGATGATATTGATGATATAATTAGGAGCTTTAGAAATAGGAAGAAGAAAAAGAAAATTTGATAATGTAAAATATTGTATTATTATAAGACAAACGTTACCATACTTGGAACGTTTTTTGCGTTATATAAAAAACTCATTTATCATACTATTTTTATGTCAAACATTAATTGCAATGTTTCCTTGTGTACTTTTTGTTGAATTGTTTTTTTATTAGTTATTGAATATTTTTTTTTATGCTCATGAAAGTAAAAAATGAAATATAGATTGGGTATTGGGGAATTGAGAGTGATGTGAGGGGGGAGGGGGAGGGGCCATAAGAGCTTCCACCTTCACGTGGTTGGCCCTGTTTAGTAGAGAATAATTTATTGGAGCGATTTAATCTTGGAGAAAACCTCCCTCGATCCAGCGTAGCAACAAAAAATTCACTGTTGACTTAGTTGCTACTCTTTCAGATCATGGGAGGCTTGTTCCAAGTTCATGCGACTCCAATAAATTGTTCTTGAAATGAAGAGGAGCTTATTCAGGTATTTTTTGACATTTTCAACATATGTTCTAACATTATCATAAGAATGCATCTTAGAGTAAAAAATACTTGGCAGTGCAGGTACAAATCCTCTTGCATCATGAGCAATACAACTTGTCAACCAGGGTCATGTCCAGGATATTTTTGCTTGTGCGCTTGACCAGGTTTGTAATGTCACATTTTGTAGGTTCCTTTACAGTTCATAATTCAATATTAAGCTTGTTCATGATTATTATCTAGGTTTTTTGTATGTGTTTTTTTATCTATTTGATTGTAAGCAACTCTTCATGTTTCCTGTTGTTCACTATGATTTCTCCCATTACCTTTCCCAGGATGAATCCGAATTTATTGTTACATAGGTTACTTTATTGTTACTATGATTTCTCCATTTACGATTTGATAGGTTACATCATGTAAAGTTGTCAATCTAAGGTTGTTGATGAGCTTTAGTTCTCCAGATTTGGGGCTTTTCTGATATTTTCTCCCTCATGTAATTCCTGCATCACCTCATTGTTTGAGCATGCCAATTGTCTACCACTTGTACCAATTGGCACATGTCAATCTCTGAGTGGTGCCACATTTCACCTATTTTCAGTGAGAGTTTAGGGTTTCTCTAACATAGCTTCAGAAATCCGATTCAATGCTTGCTTGAATATCGTCACATAATACTCATGGTTTGGATTGATGAGCATGTTCTGAATGGTTGGTTGATCCATAAGAACCACCCATATAGTCATCTTGAGATATTTCATAAGTTTTCTTGAGTTTCCTTTTTCACCGTTTCTAGTGGGTGGGATGGTGTGGGGTGATCCAACAATACTGGTAATATGGAAAACCTTTGCAACAAGAAAAGGTATGAACATATTACATAACCCATCAAGTCAATCATGAAATATGACACCTATTGGTATAGGAGTCTAACACTAACTATGTTATCACTCAGATTTTCCTTGAAGTTGTAGAGAAGAGGAAAGGGGTCTAAGGTAACCACAAACCAATCTTTTAGGTACAGAATCTAGCCAATCTGTACCCAGAGAGGGCTCTCTCTTTAAAATTTAGGTTTTTTTTGAAAGATATTAGGCTGGTTATAAAGTTCAAGGGTTTTAATTGAATTTAGGTGGTGGAATTCGATAGCTGAGGGCAAGATTGAAGTAATTCAGGCCATTGGGTTATGGAGTCAAAAAGATGGCTTCACTGGATTAATTTTCTAAACAAAAGATGGTTTTACAGGGCAAGATCAAACAGAGAACAATTTTAGATCTTTAAAGAGAATGAGATGGAATTAAAATGGATGAAAGGAAATTAAGAATATTTCAACACATTCAAATAGGGAAATTGAGTGATTATCAATAAAGAGCATTCAAGTATTCTTTACTAAATAATTAAAATGCTTAAACTAGAAAAACAGGAGCAATTAAGGGAGTATTTAGACAAAAAATTATCAAAAATATCTCATAACAAATTGAGATATAATCTAGTGTGACTCATGAATAAGTTACAATAAAAATAAAGAAAAATGGTCTCGTAGATAAGATAAAAAGTAACTGATGTTGTGCTATTTCCTTCTTTTGAAAATGTGCTGGAGGCAGGCCCTATGTTTTGGCCCATTGCTGTCATCCTCAGTAATTCTGTTCTGACTGCCTTTCTTTACTGATACTCTTTGTTTTCACTGATACACTTTGACCTCTGTTTATCATTTTTATCATTGTATACTGTAGTAAATAGGAAAAATTTCATATAAGGATAAATTTTACAAAAGTTCCAACAGTTCTTCCCATAATTTGTCTTCTGGTATTCTGGTTCGTTGAATTTTTCTCAATGTTTCATCAACCTCAGTATATCTAAAAAAGGTAGGTTGAATTGGAAACAAATTCTTTACTTCATGCTCAAGATAAAATAAATTTTCCAATCTATCATGAAGATTTTTTCCTATTGGCAATGCTGCTTCTGATGTACTGGTTGAAGAATTGGCCAATTGATTGTCAGAATTGGCCTGGTTGAAGAATTGGCCTGATTGTCAAGGTCCATTATTTTATCCTCCAAAACTATAGGACTCAGCAATCCTTTTTTCAACAAAATATCAAATCTTTCTCTGAAGGCAATGATTTCTTCTTGCATATCTGAGCACCTTTGTTCTAGATTCTGCATAAGGGTTCTCTTAGTAAAAACTCTTTTTATTTCCAAAATTTTTCTGGTCCTGTCCTGAATACTAAGTTCTACAAGTTGGTGTCTGGTTTGAGTGTTTAGAAACTGTATGAGTTGATTGGCTTCCTCAGGCCTATTTCCTAATTCTTCTCTTGTACTTTGAACTTCTTCTATAGCCAATTTGACTAAATCATTTTGTTCATACCTAATCTGAATTGAAGACCAAACATCCTTTATTGATTGGATAATGTTGTCCAAAAGAATTTAATTTATTTCCTTTAAAGGTTTCTCTAATGTGAGATCCTTTTCCAATGCTTTAACCAATTTTTCTAATCTTTTGACCTCTCTTGTTTTATCAGCAACACTCATTTTTGAGGGATCATATCTTTGTTCTAAATTAGTAAGCTGTAACTTTGTGTGCTGGAGTTCTGTTACTTGAATTTTTAGTTCATTCATTGACTTTATTAATTCCTCAGAACTCAAATTGGAAGTATTTACAAGTGATAGCTCTATTGGCTGACCTGTTGTGGATGTACCTGTACCTGTAATTGCCTTTGTTATTGATGCTACAATAGTAGACTGTTTGTTCTTTAATGCCTGTTCAAGCTCTTTTTCTGTTTCATTTAGTTTCTCATTTAGTTTCAAAAGCAAGTCCATCATTTCTTCTTCGGCATTTTTCTTTATCATCTCTTCAGTTTGTGGATGTCTTGAAGCTGGCAATTTCAACTGCTTTCTCAAAGCTACAATATCGTCATCTTTTTTCTTGATTAGGGCCTCTATACCTTTGACATATTTAGGATTGTGACCCAATCCAATGATTATTTCCTCCAATGTCTTTATCCTGTTGTCTTTGGCCTGAGAAGAGGTTTTTTCAAGCTGCAATTGTGCATTAGTGTTCTCCAAAGAATCCTGCAACTTCTGAGTTTCCATTTCTTTATCGGTCAGGGTAGAATAGATCATTTCACTAGTCTGCTTATGTAACTCAATATGATCTAGAGGATGAATATCCTTTGCTAAGACTTCAAAATTTGTTCTAATATAATCTGTAGTTGTTTGAGGCTGCTACAGTTTTGGTTTGAAGTGACTCATTATCATTTTGTCTTACTGAATGTCATAAGCTGACATCAATCTTTCTTGATTCTTAGGAGCCATCTTCAAATATTGATTGCAAACCTGGAGTCTTAGTGGATCATTCCTAGATTTTATATTGATAAAGGTTTTCTTTATATCTCTTGCATCTTTAACTGGTGGTTTGAAAGAAGATATTACAACACTTTTGCTTCTGTAGCTCTTTTCTCTGTAAAGTAGTGGATGCCCCACTGAATGTACATGTTTGTTGACTATCCAAATATTCTCTCTGGCTATCAGGAATTTCATGAACAAAATCTACTTCTGGAAGAGGATTTAATTTTTGTCTTTTGGCATGAGGTTGTTCTGAAGATCCACCAACAGGGGTAGCAACTTCAACATCTCTCTTCTTGCCTTTTTCTATATTGATAGGAGTTTGTAAAATTGAAATTTCTGGCTCATTGATCTGAATAGGAGGAATTTTTACTTGACCTTGTTCTTTAGAAGTCTCAGGTTGCTTTGTCATTGTGAATTTTTCAAATACTTGTATGTCAAGCTCCTTTTCTTTTCCTTTAGATTGTACTGTGGAAAATGCACTGATCTCCTGTAAATTTTGCTGAGAAGTCCCTGTAGAAGAAGGACCAATACCTGGTATCTGCACCTGTCCAAAAAATTCTAGGTCAAGTATTTTCTCAAGGTCTTTCATTACATTTTCAACATTGACCTGCTCACTATCATGTTCTACCAATGTTCCTTCCATCCATTCATCCATATTGGCATATTGTTCAATTTCTAGAATTTTGTGATGAATGTATGGTGATATTTTATTTTTCATTCTTCTATCACAGACAAAGCTATTTGGGTCATAAGGCACCCAGTAAAAACTTTTTTGTAATCCGAGATATTCTTCTAAGATTCTTTTTGCTTCCTTTCCATCATCTCTAGAGTTACAAACAAAGGGACCTAATTGACTTTTGATCCTGAGTTGAGCCTTTTTCTTTACATTTCAGAAATGAACTATATCTGAGTTAATCATCTGCCTGAAATACTCTAGTGCAAAGAGTCTCATGGGGACATATTTGGGCAACTTGAATGGGCACAATTCACATCCATATATTCTGATCTCAGTGTGATTTTGATACAAGTACCAGTCACCTACCCTATATTGTTTTGAGAGCTCTAGAATTTTCTTGATTTCATTATTGACTCTAGGAGGGGAAACTCCTGTTAGCAAAGTGGTTGCAGGGTGTGCAAATAGGTCAATAAACTCATTATAGGAGTAAGGAGAATCAAAGGAATTATGGGTGATGGCAGACCAAAATATCACAGACCTAGGATTTCCTTTTGCATCAAGTTTCTGAACATGGAAAGGGAAACTTTCTAATTGGTAATAAATCATGAGATGATATATAACAGAAGAATTTTTGAACACTTTTTCATTCTCAAATCTCATGAACTGATCATGGATTTTATCGGCAATGTAGGATGCAAAATCATACTTGATAGTGGGGGATTGTCCAAGGGTAAATATAGACAACAATACTAGGGTTAATTGATCAACATATTCACTAGTATTGAAACCCATGATAAAGGATATCATATTCAGAATAAGCCTGCCCACATCAGTGAAAAAAGTATAACCATAGGGGGGAGGGCCTTTGGGCTGATGCTCTGGTAACATGAAGGTTTGACAAATGCGATTTAACTCTTCATGGGACAAATTGGTAGACTTTTCAAGTAATTCTCCCATGGAAAGGGGAGTGAGGGCTTGACCAGGTTGAAATTGCAGCATTTAATTTATCGACTGAGTAGTTATTGGGAAAAGGATGTTCTGACTCAGGGACAAAAATGCTCTTTGATTGGGGTCATATTTTGCATGGTAGTAATGAATTAACTCAGGAAAAATATGGACTGAGGGGAGAAGATACATGGGGAGATTAGATTCCCATAATCCAATAATATCAGAACTGTTTATAAAGTTATCTCTGCAGTGGCAAAAGGTTCGAAGAGGATTATCACTAAGAACAAGGTCTTTAATTTGAAAATTTCTATCTGCTAGGGGCAGATAGTCTAAATCTCTGTGAGGGGCATTCAAAGGTGCAATGTTCAGAGCCACTGTAACCTCCATTTCTGGTTCTTGTGGATTCAGAAATGAATTTCAGGTTTTTGTGAAGAACAAACACAATTACAAGTTTTGAGAATGTAATTTACAATTCTGGGGATTGAACAAGACCAAATTGAACTCTGTTTCTGTCTTTCGTGCGGAATTTAAAACAAAAGCTAGGATTTCACAGAGTTTTAACGGGAATTGGGGTAAATACCTATTTTTTGGGAGATGAACGGTGATTAAACAGGTATAGGCTATGGCATACGAACTTTGGATTACTGGTATGCAATTGTCTTCAGCAAAATACAGTTGATGGCGCTTGACAGTTTGTTTTTGAAATTCTCTGCATGAGACTTTGGTCATTCACAAAATAATGAAAATGACACGGGAAAAATTGTTTTATTCACAAATTCCAAAGGGTGACGGGGTTTTATTTATTTATTTAATGGATGACATCAGCAGGTACGGAGGATGAGTCACGGGAGGCTAGTAAGCGGTTTCCATCGCACCGCTTTTGGGGAAAAGTGGTTTTGGGCGGAGGGCAAGCGATTCCATAGAATGATTGACACGTGGCATGGCACTGTTTGAAAACCGTCGGGCCATCGCGCTCTATTGTTTGGACACGGATGGATAGCGATATCATTAATAACCGTTGATCTCAGATGGGTTGATCGAAGAGCGAGGGGGACGCGGAAGTGATGGGGATTTAATATGGAGGGCCCGACACAATTAAACGTTAATTAATCTCATCGGGGGGAATCTAATTAGCGGATTTAGTTAATCGTGAGGATTAATCAATTTGTTTGTAAAAATGTAGGAAAGTGATCGGGAAATGATTTAACCAAGGTTAGCGGTTAAGGGAGGTATTGGGGATTTTACAAAGGGTTTGTAGTTTTAACCTTGGGAAAGGGAGTCGGGGGATTAAAATACACAGGGGAAGAATTATTTTTGTATTAAAACACGTAATAAAACATGTTTTAATTATTTTTTCAATATAATTTTATTATATGATATTTAAATCAGATTAATCTAATTACCATAGGGGGCAGAATTTAATATTACGATATATTTAGCCAAAAGGGGCATAAAGTGGGTTTTTTATTTAAACATATGGGAATAAATAACTTTGGCTAAAATTTATTAATGGGTTTTTGGGGATATTATATAAAAAGGAGTTATATATAATAGGAGAAGGTTATTTTTGTAAGGATTTGATACATAAAATCAATGTTAATATGACAAGGGGACAATGTAAACTCAAAATACATTAATCTAACTAAGAAAGTGAAGATTTAAAAGCAAATTGCATTATAATAACTTCATCACTTAGACTTGGAATAAAATGTGATTTTGAGGGTTTTTTATGAAATAATGCATAATTTTCCTATGTAAAATGGGATTTTACTTAGGAAAATATGTTTAGAAATGAGTGAATGTTATGAAGAATGACTTCAAGTACTTAGGCTTTTTCAATTATTGGGCTGAGGGTCCGGTCCCTCCAAAATTCAAGGAAATGCCTTGAGCCCCTCTAATTTTCAAATACCTTAGTACTTAGGGGAAATTAGTGAAATATTTAGGGGAAGATGAGAAGGGAAGTTAATAACTTTGACTTTGCTTTGCTTTGAATTTCTTCCTGTATAGTGTTTGCCTTTGCACTTTGTGATGAAAGTAAATATTAACACATTTAGAGTCATTGTCCATCACATGCAATTCTGCAACATCATCTACCTACCCTACCTACTTTACACTACCATTTTTTCTTCTTTATTAGGGTGCACTTAGACTGGCAAACCCTTATCACACTTTCTTTTCTTTTACATGTAGAAATCTATCTAAGTCTAACCTTATTACATCCAAGGGCTCAGATTAAGCTATTGAGCTCCTTTTATTTACTCTACGTATCTACTTATCTGCCAAGATTAAACAGTTTGGTCAGATTTTATTCTCTATCTCTAAAACATGAAATTGAAAGATGAAATAGCCAAGCTTAAAATGTTTGACTATTCATAAATTGTGCCATAGGATACAAGTTGCACACAATTTTATTTATTACATAAGAGCGTAAAGTAGTGGCATTTAGACTTGCACACTTTCCTTGGCCTTTCTTTTGGTGGGGTTCATTTTATTTTACTTTTTTGGCCATTTTTAATCCTTTTACCCTTTGATTTTTCTTTTAGGGTATACCCTCTTTACATTTTTAAAATTTTTTTGATTTTTTGATAATATGGAAAACCTTTGCAACAAGAAAAGGTATGAACATATTACATAGCCCATCAATTCAATCATGAAATATGACACCTATTGGTATAAGAGTCTAACACTGGATCCACTTGGGGATGGAATTTCCTGGTGAAAAGTCAAGAACAACAGGTCATTTGTCCTCATCCATTGACCTTGGTGAACCTGTAAATGTCTTCTGTCTTCTCCAAACAGAAATCCGATCTGAAACTAAAACAACACACAAAATTTTTCAAACCAACTTAATGAAAAACTCGCTGAAAATTGAAAACTAAAAAAAAATGCTCAAAATTCTAAGCTTATTAGCACTCATCTACCTACTCAATCTACTAAAAATATTATTGAATTAGGTAATACAAAAATTCCAATGAAGCCAATCAAGTAGCTGTAACAATAAATGGATAACTTGATTGCTTGTGATCAAAATTGGAAGTATATTATGAACATGTGCCTTTATAATAAATGATATGATGTGTAAAGGCCACCTTTGATGTATTTGATCCTTATAGAGAAAACATGTTTGCAGATTTGGGCTAAAAATATTCTCCATATAATCTGATATAGGATCAATCAAAGTATGATGTATGTTATTTACTTCTAGGCCTTCAATGACTGGTTGCTCAGTTGTATTCTGAATATTAAGCCTTGAAACTATTTCTTCTGTCTTGTGTTTGAAAGAATAATCATCCTCAATATGCAAGTCAAAAGATAGTACAATTTCCTCTTGCTTAGGAGAAGGAAGATTTTCAAAGAATTCTTTAGGATTTCGGAAATTGTATGACTGGATTTGAGAATGCAAAAGTTTAATTTCATTTTCATAATTTTCAGAAATTATCTCAAGAACACATATTTTCAATTTGGGAGAATATTTTCTTGATTTCAAAAGAATAAATAAAGCTCTTAAAAAATCCTCATCAAGCTGAAGTTCTAATATCTCATCCCTCAAAATAGCTAGTGATTGTTTTGTGAAATTATCATAATTATCATCATATTGATCATGTAAGTCTAAAAAATCTTCTAAGAACCTTGATTTTCTTAGGAATAGGTCATTTTGTAATAGCTTGCATCTTTTGAGGCTCCAAATTCACTCCTTCCTTTAAAACAATATGAACCAAATACTCGAATTCTTATTTCCCAAAAGCACATTTGGATATTTTTACATAAAAAAGATTTTTCTCAATAATTTATATAACTTTTCCACATGTTTACTAGTGTGGTATTCCCATGATTTATTATAAATATGTGTATTATCAAAGAAAACCAACACAAATTTTATAAGATGGGATCAAACAAAATTGTTCTTAAGTCGAGCCCGCCGGACTTCAAACGGCGATAAACCATAATTCAAACCAAATTTGCATTCCAAAATAGCCTACTGATGTCGGCCAATTTTGTGACGTGAAAACCAAATGAATTCCACCCTACTCCTTTTTGGGTCCGAAGTTGGGCTGGCGTATAGAGGGAGAGTTGTGACGTGAATTTCTTATCAAATTCGCCTTAATATTTTTCGAGTCCAGATTTCCACTGCGCGAGCGGCCAAAACAAAGATCCGCTCCAATCAATTTCTGCCACGTCTCCTCAATCAGAACTTGCCCTGCTCTTGGCTGCGGGTGCATTCGATGGCGTTTAAGGCAATGGGACATGGATGTGGTGATTTCATATCAATCACATTAAGTTTTAACGATGTTCAATTAAGTTCCAAGGTTTTCACATCTAATCACATTAAGTTTTAACATTGTTCAAGATCAGACCTCCACTCCTATTAGCGATTCTGCATGCTCCAATATGATCCAGCATTCGGCTCTCATTAATGATCAGAGATTAATTATGACAGGCGTCCTTCGATTGCATTGCAGTCGGGTCGATAAAATGGCATTTCTCTATGGTTTTTCAGAGGAGCCGGTTGCTGGGTTACACTGCCTGCTCACTGTGATGAAAAGGAGAAGTGGCCAGCTAAACTGCTGCATAGACCTTGCTGCATATCTACATTTCTCTTGGTCTCATCCTTGTCTGTCTTCCTCTGTTTCTTTGAATTCTACTTCTTTGTCTCCTCTTGTGCCCACTGCTAGTGAGACTGCACCCATGCCTCGTGTGCATCAAAGGATGCGTTGCTGCAAGGGGAGCAGTAGAGGTCAACTCCTACGTGCTCCCTCTAGCCTCTCAACCAAGTTGTCTTCCAGCCAGTCCAATGATTATTACGTAGGTCGCTATCCAAATACTAGGAGTGGGCGGGGTCGGGTTGTAGGATATGGCCACCATATGGATTCCCCTGCTCCTCGTTTCCTCACCGCTAGTTCACCTTCTCCCACGACATGCACTGTGCAATTTTCCTTTAATTGCTCTCTCAATTGCCCACAAATTACAGCTTCAGTCACTGTGGTTTTCCGCGAGGAGGCCCAAATAGAGGAAGAATGGACCCGTCCTGTGGGTCTGAGCTCGGAAAAAGTCGACCAACATTCGGGCCTTCAGGAGGGGAGCCGTGGCATGAATGTGGAGGTAGCACCTAGCGATCCTGGACCTTCCAAAGGATGGTGCCAAATCGTCGAGGAGCCGGAGGAGTAGTTTGGTTAATTTGTTTTTCTTGCTTCGCGACCCACTTAATTAGGCTGCTTTTAGATTATTTTACTATTATAGACCTTTGTAATATTTTTGAATTCTGTAAATTAAACGTTCAAGACTGGTTTCCCCATATGAGGGCAGTCTTCTTAATTTTTTGATTTTTTGATGAAAAATTTACCATGAGTCTGGGCAATGATTTTGATTTTGGTGTAATTTTATTCCCACTGTTAATAGATTAACTTTACTTAGAAAATCAAATGTTGCCCTGTTTCTATTTTAGACCTGTTTTTTGAAATACAGAGCCATGTTTATATGGTCTACGTATTATACTCTTTCTTTGTATATCTAGTACAGGAACCTTTTTTCTATGAACAGGGTGGATGTTGTAGCGGGCTACTAATGGAAACAAGTGAGCCTGAACCTTACATCTCAGATGCAATAGATGGTTACCAATTTTGGAATCAAGCGAGCCTGATCTTACAAGAGAGCCTGGGTTTCTGCAGATGGTTATCACACTCCTCACATGATTAGCATTTTTCTCTGTTCAAGGATTTTGGGTACTTTAATTTGTATTTGGAACAATGGAAGTCGGTACTATATATGTTGTTTTACTATTCTACATACTGCTATTTCAATTTCTTATAGATGCCTCGGGCATATTCGGATGCTTTCTCAGATTATCGATAATCTCCATGTGGACCGTTACTAGGTTTTATATCAAGTCCCTGTATGTGACATGGGGTATTTTTCTATCACTGTCTGGGGTGGGACTTCCACTTTTCTGGATGGATATTTGGGTTCCAATCTTCAGATGTGAAAATGTAATGACTTCATGGACTGTTTTACTTCATATAATATATTCAAAACAATGTTTTTTCTCTTGTGAAAAAAAATGATTAATGCTTATCACTCTGCCTTCAAAACTAGCGATGCTGGTCTATGTTGCTGGTTTATTGATATGGTCTGATGGTCTTTTTATATTTTGGACATATCACACTCCTCACATGATTAATGTTTTTCTCTGTTCAAGGATTTTGGGTACTTTAATTTGTATTTGGAACAATGGACGTCAGTACTCTATCTGTTGTTTTACTATTCTACATACTGCTATTTCACTTTCTTATAGATGCCTCGGGCATATTTGGATGCTTTCTTAGATTTTTCGATAATCTCCATGTGGACCGTTACTGGGTTTTATATCAAGTCCATGTATGTGACATGGGGTATTTTTCTATCACTGTATAGGGTGGGACTTCCACTTTTTTGGAAGGATATTTGGGTTCCAATATTCAGATGTGAAAATGTAATGACTTCATGGACTGTTTTACTTCATATAATATATTCAAAACAACATTTTTTCTCTTGTGAAAAAAAAATGATTAATGTTTATCACTCTGCCTTCAAAACTAACTATGCCGGTCTATGTTGCTGGTTTATTGATATGGTCTGATGGTCTTTCTATATTTTGGACATATCACACTCCTCACATGATTAGCGTTTTTCTCTGTTCAAGGATTTTGGGTACTTTAATTTGTATTTGGAACAATGGACGTCGGTACTCTATCAGTTGTTTTACTATTCTACATACTGCTATTTCACTTTCTTATAGATGCCTCGGGCATATTTGGATGCTTTCTCAGATTTGTCGATAATCTCCATGTGGACTGTTATTGGGTTTTATATCATGTCCTTGTATGTGACATGGGGTATTTTTCTATCATTGTCTGGGGTGGGACTTCCACTTTTCTGGATGGATATTTGGGTTCCAATCTTCAGATGTGAAAATGTAATGACTTCATGGACTATTTTACTTCATATAATATATTCAAAACAATGTTTTTCCTCTTTTAAAATTTCATTTTTTTTTTTTAAATTGAACCCGTCGTCGCTATACCGATGCCTTGTAAGCATCATAATTGCGACAGATTAAAAATGTCGGAAGAGCCACAATATAAAAACGTCGGATGAGAGACGTTCAAAACGTCGGAGCACATTTCGTCATAATTGCGATAGTTTACAAACGTCGGAAGAGTGATGTCCAAAACGTCGAACCACATTTTGTCAGAATTGTGACAGTTTACGACCGTCAGAAGAGCGACGTCCAAAATGTCGGACCACATTGCGTCGGAATTGCAATAGTTTACAAACGTCGGAAGAGCGATGTTCAAAATGTCGGACCACATTTCGTCGTAATTGTGACAGTTTACAAACGTCGGAAGAGCGACATTCAAAACGTCAGACCACATTTCATTGGAAGTGTGACAGTTTACAAAGGTCGGAAGTGCGACGGATTGGGAAACGTCGGAAGAGTGACGCTTGTTTGGAAGCAACGAAAAAAGTGTCGATAGTGCGACACTTTTTAATTGCGTCAAAACTGCGACGGTATGGCAAACCACGTTTTGTCCGCCCTCGAACTGTCGCTCTTGCGACGACTATGTGTCAGAATAGCGACGAATTGGCCGTCGAAATTTCCGCCAAATTTTCTAGTGCAGGCTACACCACAACTGGTGCTAATGGTATCCCCACTGTGTCCGGGGCGGTATCAAAAGGTGTCCCACATTATTTTAAAATAAAGAAAATTGCGGTGAGATCATTTAGCGGGGCACACTATTGACCATGGGACTAGCAATGCAATGCATTGACAGATATATCCACCGTGGCGTCTGTGAGCGCACCGCATTCAGCATTCCGACAGGGTCAACGGTGCGGCCGGGTAAAATACCGCAACGTTGACTATGTAATTTGTGAGGAAGTCGGCGCGCTGACACGACTATACACGCCGGGGTGTATAATTTAGTCAGCGCACCACTCTTATGACACCATATATAGTCAAAAAAGCTTGAAAACATTTTGCGTGCACCACATACGGTGCATTTTATGTCATCTGGGGCACCGCCTCTAGTGCTTTACAAAGAAAAGCTGCACTGGAACCGGTACATGACTGTTTTTGTGGTCCATCGAATGGTATGTTTTTTTTTCAAAAAACATTATATATGTATATTCATAAATACATGTGTGATTTAATGAAAACAAAATATTTAATATGTCAATGATTCAGAGAGAAGAGGAGGAACAACAACAACAACAACAGGCGGAGTAGTATGACATGCTTCACAAGTGGGAGGCACGAGAGAGGGATAGAGATGCGTACCCTTGCCCTATTAGAGCAGATACCTAAGGGCTCCTAAGGCAGGTAGGAATCCTTAAGTTCTATGAGGTGGCTACTTCCTTAAAGGCCGATAGTGTTCATTTGAGACATCTTATCCATAGGTGGAATTCCCACCAACAGGGTTTCCAGGTTGGTCCTGACCAATGGTACGCATCCACTGAGGAGGATATTTATTTCATTACAGGGCTACCAAGGAGAGGGGTGGATTTTCCCTCGTTCCTAGAGGTTCTAGCTGGTTGTGTAGCAGGGATTGAGTTAGTTTAATCCCAGAGATACACTGGAGCAAATTTACTGCCTCCTTCAAAGTTTCAGGTCCCTGGTATTGGTGCATTTGGTAGACAAGACATGCAATGCCTCTCACTTCTCGTTTCTACCATTTCACATAGCACTAGTGATGGGAAATGCACTAGTTTCCTGCTTCTATATTATGTTGATTCTTTAGTACAGGAGCCATGAATTTTCAAGTGGTCAGTCATTTTTTTTGCGGCAGTTTTGTATGGCCTTAGATAGATGTCCTGCTAATGCATAAGGGAGGATAAAATTCCCTTTTGGTTCAGAGATTTTTTATTTATTTTTTAAGAGGTTTCCAGAGATGAGGCCTATTTTTTTTGGCATCCTTGTAGGCCGATGTTGGAGGCCCGGATGCACATGTGGGGGAAGATGATGCCCAAGAGGGGAAAGACTATGGTTCTAGCCAGGATATCACATGATGCAATGGACTTACTAGCCAGTGTTGATGAGATGCATCCCTTCATTATGGATCCCTTTCCTTATGCTGGATTGGATTGGCGAGGGTGTGCAAACATCCTCTTCATAGATGATGAGCCGCCAGATCATAGAGGTAATATTAATGTTTTATTTATATTTATTCTAACATGTTCTTTAACTTGTTTTTATTAAATTGTGTAATGAAATTGTATAATTATTGTTATGTACTTGTATATATTTTGCATACATTGGCTATTTTGATGGCAAGGAGATTCTGGAACCACCACATGATCCATGTGTTGATCCTGAAGATGATCAGCACATGGAAGATGCCGAGGATCATGATTAGGAGGCTAGTGCAGAGAGACATGCCCCTGCTCATGCGCTGATACCGCTTTTTGCTAGGCATGGTCAACCTGACACTAGATACAGGATAGATTTGGGCGACCAACTCAGTGCATTGATTATTGAGGCGGGAATCAGGCCCGCTCATTACTGATACATATAGGCCAATGATAGGCTAATATGGATGTGGAGAGGCATGTCGCGTGACATGTATAGCCTAATGCGGCATGTCGTATAAGCTATGACAGTTGTTACGCGACTGAGGATGACTCTTGCACATTATAGGCCCGCTCGAGCTACAACACGTGATGGACAATCCGTGAGCAGTGACTCATCTTATGATCGTTCACCTTGCGCTGCGCCTGATGAGCATGAGGCTCCACTAGTATCTAGCAGTCATCATGGAGATGAGGCTGGACCATCGGCCATGTCCAGTCAGCAACCTACAATATCCATTAGTATTAGTAATGATCATGAGCAAGCTGGACCATCGAGCGTCAAGGCTGCACCATTGACTCAACATGCTTCCAATAGTACTACTTATTTTGATGTTGTACTACCACCAGCTGATCCATCCATCAGTACTAGTCATGATCATGAGCAGGCTCGGCCGTTGAGGCTGCACCATTGACTAAGCATGCCTCCAATAGTACTTCTATTGATGTTGTACTACCACCATCTGATCCATGACATTTATATTAAAGTTGTATATTTTTAACATTATTCAGTTATATATATATACGGTCCTTGTATTTTATGTTCATGTTGTTGTTTTACTTAACTTACATGTTGGTGATCATCATGATGCGTATGTTGTTAGGTCATGTTAGATATTTTCATTTGATGTTTAGCTTGCAGATAGATGTGTATGTGGTAGCATGAGTTATTTCACATGAGATGTATATTTGAAGTTTGCGTTGTGATGATGTTAATATATAATGTTAATTTGATGTTTGAATGTGTTTTTTAGTAGAATATGATGTTTGTACGATGGTTATCATGATCGTGATGTTTATTAATTAATTTAATATTAAATGACCATGATATTTATTAAATATTATGTCGTGGTTGTAATTGAAATTTAAATTTAAATTGTATGTAAAATTGTAAAATTGTATTTGTATATGTAATTGTAATTTTAATTGTAATTGTATATATGACAAATTGTAAAATTGTAATTGCAATTCTAAATGTATGTAAAATTCTAAAATTGCAATTGTATTTGTAATTGTAATTTTAATTGTAATTCTATGTAAAATATTTGTAAAATTGTAATTGTAATTATAAATGTAATTCTAATTCTAATTCTAATTGTATGTGAAATTGTAAAATTGTAATTCTAATTGTAATTTCAACTATAAATGTATGTAAAATATTTGATGTAAAATTTTAATTGTAATTGTAACATTTTATTTATTGTGAAATGATTGTGATTGTAATTTTAGTTGTAATTGTATATATGACAAATTGTAAAATTGTAATTGTAATTCTAATTGTATGTAAAATTTTAAAATTTTAATTGTATATGTAATTGTAATTTTAATTATAATTGTATGTAAAATATTTATAAATTTGTAATTGTAATTGTAAATGTAATTCTAATTCTAATTCTAATTGTATATAAAAAAATTGTAAAATTTTAATTTTTGTAATTGTAAAATTTTAATTGTAAATGTAATTGTATGTAAAATTAAAATTGTAATTGTAATTCTAATCGTAATTGTATGTGAAATTGTAAAATTGTAATTGTAATTGTAATTCTAATTCTAATTTTAACTTTAATTGTGTGTAAAATATTTAATGTAAAATTTTAATTTTAATTGTAATATTTAATTTATTTTGAAATTATTGTAATTGTAATTGGATATATGACAAATTGTAAAATTGTAATTGTAATTGTAATTGTATGTAAAATTCTACAATCGTAATTGTATTTGTAATTGTAATTTTAATTGTAATTCTATGTAAAATATTTGTAAAATTGTAATTTTAATTGTAAATATAATTCTAATTCTAATTCTAATTGTATGTGAAATATTTGTAAAATTTTAATTGTATTAGTGTGAAATGATAGTGATTGTAAAATTTTAATTGTAAATGTAATTGTATGTAAAATTAAAATTGTAATTGTAATTATAATCATAATTGTATGTGAAATTGTAAAATTGTAATTCTAATTGTAATTCTAATTTTAAGTGTAATTGTATGTAAAATTTTAATTGTAATTGTAATATTTAATTTACTGTGAAATGATTGTAAATGTAATTTTAATTGTAATTGTAGATATGAAAAATTGTAAAATTGTAATTGTAATTCTAATTGTATGTAAAATTCTAAAATTTTGACTGTATTTGTAATTGTAATTTTAATTGTAATTGTATGTAAAATATTTGTAAAATTGTAATTGTAATTGTAAATGTAATCTAATTCTAATTCTAATTTTATATAAAATATTAGTAAAATTTTAATTATATTATTGTGAAATGATTTTAATTGTAAAATTTTAATTGTAAATGTAATTGTATGTAAAATTCTAATTCTAATTCTAATTCTAATTCTAATCGTAATTGTATGTGAAATTGTAAAATTGTAATTGTAATTGTATGTAAAATATTTGTAAAATTTTAGTTGTATTAATGTGAAATGATTTTATTAAAATATTTAAATTTGTAAATTTGTAAATAATTGTAAAATAATAAATCTAGAATAATATGAATTTTTGTAACATAATAAATTTTAGAAAATAATGCAAATACATTCATATACTTTAGAATTATCATTATTTTATTATGATCTTACATACAGAAAAAAAAAAAACTTTATACATTCTGATGCGCTTATCATCATAACATGCACCGATGCATCTTATTACTTAGACACACCGGTGCTTCACAACTCTTCCGCATTGCTGCGTCATAAAACACAACACCAAAAAAAAAACCTCAATCTTACAAATTGCCCCAGCGCGCCTATAAAACCGCACGCACTGGAACAGGGTTATTATGTAAAGTGTAGTATTGGAGCACCGGAGGGTTCTAATAGTGGGCAATAATTTTTTGAGGAGATGAGGGTTTGAAAAGACGAGAGTTTGAATTTCGGCTAAGAATTTTATAACAGAGAAAATGAGTGATTCAAATAGAAAGATAGACAAATATGCTTACAGGGATGTAGACGGCTATAGAGCTTGATAGAGTACAAAAGGAGTAGAGGTTGAGATCGGCAGAGAGCATTCTGTTGTTTGGCGATAGGGTTAGGAGGTCCTAATATAAAGAAATGCAGAGTAGAGTTGATGGTAGAGAAAGATCAATCGAGGCATTTGATAAAGCCAAGAGGCACCATGAAGGGAAGGATTCTCATTCCCTTAAGAAAAACAGAGAAAGATCAATTGACGTTGTTGATCGGGCTGGTAGGTCCCATGAAGGGAAATATTTTCCATAATGCATTTAAAAGCAGCTAGGAGTATTATCCGAGCTTCGGTTGGCTTACATAAACTTTTCCCAGCAAAGCTAACATCACATAAAATCACATCTTCAACTTTCAATTGAACCTGAATGGCATCTCTAACTTGTCTGAGTTGTGGTCCTGTGGATGAAACCAGTAAAAAAAATTCTTGTATTATAAATGGAAATCCAGTGACTATTTTTGTGGACAGAAAAGCATATATACCTGCAGCTACCATATTTCCACCTGTAAATTGGTTTCCCATTGGAAAAGCTAATGTAATAGCCTATTTTTCAATGTCTTTCCTCTGACAAACCTTATACTCATTTTCTATGGGAAACCATTACCTCCACATGTAATAACTGCATCATCTAGTCGAAATTCGGTCTTCTTCTTCTAACAAATGCAAAATAAGGACTTCTTGTCATTTCTCCCAGAACATTACCCTTCTACAAATTATATGTACTAATTGCTAGTAAGCCATCCATCTATCTATAGATTATATTCTAAAACATATTGGTTTCAAATAGTTAAGTTCCAATCATAACAGGTTCACATGCCACAATTTCCCACTTAGGCCTTGTAGTATTGCAGCTTCACACGTCCCATGTTGCATTCTCTCCACATAATTAGTGGGGACCTCCTGCAATAAACAAAATGCATCGGAAGAATAGTTATTTCCATTAAGAATTTATCCAATTCCAATTCTCAATTTTAATTCTAATTCTAATTCTCAAGAATAAACAAAATTATAATTCTCAATTTCTATGATTGGAGTTCACTAAATTTTGGTGTACACACCTAAAAGTAATTTCGGTGCCTTAACCGCAAATCAGTGCTACTGTACATATAACTGCATCAGTGCCAGTGTTACAAAAATATGCACCAATGCGGTGTTATTAAGTGACGCATCGGTGATGAACAAACACAAATAAAAAAAGCACAACTCTATTTTCTTTAAGTGAAAAAAAAAGCGGTGAATTGAAAAATGGGTGGTAAAATATTTTAAAAAATATAATTTCATAACATAATTCTTTAAATACTAAACACTTTTCATTATTTCACTATTTTTGCTAAAATTTTCAGCCAGATATTTGCAGGAGACATACCTGGAGCAAGAGAGCATGAGGGCACTGTGGAGGAGTGAAATATGTTCTAACAGAAGTATTCAAACAATCAAAAGCCAAACCTTTGGTGATTCAAACCCTGTATCTTAAAATTTCAAACCATTTCGTGATTAAATTTGATATTTTTTTACATTTTCTGCTATTTTTTTACTTTTTCTGCACTTTTATCCATTTTTACCCTAAACCCTTCATTTTTTTGTTTCTTTCCTTTCTTCTCCTTGTTTATGTGATTTTATAATTAGTGCTTTTCATTTTAGATTGACATCCAACCCACAGGATGACTTGTATAGTCGGATCCCAATCCATTCGTCCATTGCGTGAAATTTTGGAAAAAATGGATTTTATTTTATCGATGCACCCTACATAACCTAGCGCACCGATGCGATGTATTATAAAGTGAACTACGCAAGCATTGTGTAATAAAAAATTTGAAAACATTTTTTCTTTTAAATCAGAGCACCATATCTGAAATAGGGCACCAGTGCTTCACGTTATGAGGATAACAGCGTATGCTCTATTACACTTTTTATGTAGTGTGTTTATAATACCCCATGTACTGTATGGTCTATTATATTGTTTTGTGGTGCATTGGTAATACCCCCATGCACCAGCTGCAGTGCGTACATCAAGAAAGGCGCATTGGTGTCTTGAGGTTTATTTTTTACCGAAAAATTAGACAATTTATTTATAAATTTATTAATGAATGATATGGTATAGGTTTCAGATTGATAAATAAACGACTAACAATAGATCAATTAACAAAAACACTGATAACCCATCAAGAAAAGAAAAAAAGGCAAGTTATTTGTAAATTCTTTATAAAAAAATATTATTTTTGAACTATTTGTAAGTTTAACTAATATGTATTTTTTATTGTTTATCATGCAGAGCCACAAAATGATGAAGCTCGATAAGATTATTTTTTATCTAGGCCCACAAGAGTGTAAAAGCTTGATGGAAAAATTGCAAAAGGATGAATCAGGTGAATCAAAAAATACTATCGATCGAATATGAGTTTCTTTTTTTAATTATCATTAATAATATACTTAAAATTTTTAGATAACATGTGTCAAACTGTTTATTAATTCACATATCTTTAATGTTCTACAGGGACCAACAACTTTGAAAAGGAATTTTTTTCTAAGAAAAGAAAAAAAAATCGAACATGCAAATGAAAATGAATTGCTCCTTAGCTCATCTGGGGTGGTGCTGGAAGTTAAAGAAAGGGGGGAAACTTTTACAAAATTTTGAGGGATCTAGTGGAACGAATGTATATATGTTCTTTCCACTTACAATAAAAAATCAATCCAATGATTCCAAGAAACAAATTTTATGTAAATAACAGGAAGAGTTTCCAAGGAATTGGTCAATGAGACATGTCAGACTTTTAATATAAAAAACGTACAACAACAAAAAATAAGGAATGAAAAGGTAATATTCCTTTAAATGTTTGTCTACAATTATTTATAAGTATCACTTGTGTTATATTTACTTTTCAGATATCAATATAAAAATTAAATATTTTATTTTCATGTTACATTTTCAGGAAGATTATGAAAATCTCAAAACATGAATGAGATGATATCTGAAATATGCCAGTCGGAATGTCCAAAAAGGTGTATAAGGAGATGGTCAAAGAAATGGAAAAAATTGCATCGCAGGAGGAGCCATCTCAACAACAACATGCTTCAAATGTAATATGTAATAATTGAATTTTTCAATCATTAGGTACAATAAATAACCAATTTAGCATTAAATATTAATTCTTAGGAATTTTCTTGCAGAAAATAAAAGAAAATGGAACCCATTCAACACATAAAACAGGACGACAAGGAAGAAAAGGGTTGATATCTATGTTTGTGAGTAATTTTTACATCTTTATAACAACTTAATTAGATTTCATTTTTGTATTTTTTTAAGTTTTTTTACAAAAATAATCATTGAATGTCTTCAAATAGGTGTTAACATACAAAGAAGAACCATCAGACGAATTGATTTAAGTTGGGTTAAATATGGGTTGTGAGTATATGTTGGCATATCAGAAATTAATTGTGGAATTTGCAAGCATCTATCGATATTTCTTTACTTATCTCCATCTATAATTAATAAAACAAAAACATATTTTATATTCAATATATTATTTGTTATGGGGTACAAAGCTTGTAGGAAACAAAGTATGGAACTACGCCAATAGATGAAATTTTGAAAGATGCCATGGTACATGGTTTTGAAAGAATGTGTATAGTTTATGAGTCAGTTGTTGCTATGGTACGCCATTTTTCTTTTCGATTTAAATTGATGTATATTATTTAATATTTCAATTTTCATTATTCTCACAAATGTATATAGACTCATTTCAGTTTATTTTTATGTTTGTATATGGAAGTTCAAGAAGAAGAAAACAATCAACACCATGAACAAAACATTCCTGAAAACAACCCAAGTCATGGAAGTAGCTCTAGCAGTGATAGCTGTTCAAGCAAAGAATGATGAACGCTATGTTTGGATATCAAAGCAAGGCGGTGTATTTTTTAAAATATGTTTGTGAAATCAGAAATTCTGTTTAATGTAATGGACATAGCGTCCCAATTGAAAGACAAAGGGATACCAATAACTGTCCCATTTTGTATGATAAAGGTTCTCTTATTCATATATATTATATATCATAAAATATGTTCTAATTTATTATATTTTTTCTCCATTGTCGCTATTGCGTTCTCCATTGTCGTTCTCAAATGCACTAATAAAAACTTAATTCATATGAATATATGTCGCTATATGTGTCAAATTTTTATGAATAATGAATTTTAAAAAGACACAATAATTATGATATGGTATAACAAATTAAACATCACATTCAAATGAATTAATAAAAATTTAATCAATATGAATATTGTTATCAAATGTGTCGAATTTCGATGAATAATGAATTTAAAGAATCACAATAATTGCACTATCATGGGTGGATGTTTTTAAAGGATACAAAATGAAAACTGGTGTGTGTCAGTAACTATACACCAGTGCAATTGTATTAAGAAGCAGCCGGTGCGTTTTTACGACCTATGAGAACCGAACAAGCAACAAAACCAATTAAAAATATCAGTGTATTTGCGCGGTAAAATGCATCGGTGCATTTATGTGTCTATACACACCGGTTTCGTTGTACGATCTATGGGCACCGTACGGATACTGATACCAATCATAAATCTTGGTGCGTTTGTGTGATACTACGCACTTGGGCGTTTATGTGTCTATAAGCATTAGTGCATTTTTTCAAACTATGGGCACCGCATGAATACCGATACCAATTATAAATCCCGATGCATTTCTATGATATTGAGCACCAGTGCATTTCTATACGTCTACGCACCTGTGCGTTGATACGACCTATGGACACTGCACAAATCCCAATACCGATTAGAACGGCCTCATGCGTTGTATCACCAACACTATGCCTAGTGCAGTTTTATGCCTTAACATCCCGATGCATTCTCTTTCAACTGCCCCAGGGTGCCTTCTACATGTACACACCAGTGCATTAAATGTAGAGTAGCGCACTGACAAAGAAAAAGCATCCGTAATAACTTCTGGCTACCCATTGTTTTTTAGTTGTGTTGAATTTTTGTTAAAAGCTCTACCAAAACCTCTCTAACCATAAATAGATGTTCTAGAAAATGTTTTTTTCACAATTTTGGCCAATTTTATAACATTAAAAACCTCCTTTATAACCTTCTCTAGAGGGTCTTTTCCTTGTAGTGAACCCTTTTCCATCGTAAACAGTTGGATTCTACAACCCAAGTCAAGGATCCATATGTTCCTCTTGAATTCTACAGTAGAATCTAAGATATGGTTTTGCATATAGGAAGAGCATTGAACCCTATCCCAACCTTGGAAGGAAGAAGAGTAGTGGGAAATTAAATGATTATATTTTAACAAATTTTCGATTGAGTACTGGGAAATTAAATTTTAATGGGTCGATTTTAGATTTTAGAGTAGCCTAAGACTAGATTTTAACAATTTTTCAAATTTTTATGTTTCCACTATCAAGTTAATTTTTTTTCCATTTAATTAAAAGAAGGTCACTTCACATAGATGCTATATATTAAATAATTTTGAAGGCATAGAGAGTGATAATTTTGGCTTGAGAGTATCAATAAAAATTATAAAAAACCTTATTTTGAAAAATTTCTTGAGGATCCATCGCATGAGAATATAAAATAATTCCCTCAGCAAGTATGTTCACATAAAGAGGAAAAGTAGACATGAGGTTAACACATAAGGGGAATATCAACTAACCCTTAAGGAGGTGGAAAATGTACCTGATTTTATGAATAATGTTATTAATAAACTCAAATAGTCCTAGGTAGCCCATTTTTTGGGGGGAATAATGTTAGTAATAAAATTCAAGTCGTATATTTTAACTTGTGACTAAATCATTCATTTATGTTAGTTGTTTATAGTTGAGTCACTTAAAATTGCTCATTTCTGGTAGTATTTCACTTCGAAAAGTTATGGTGACTAATGTGTTTAGTCACCTAGTCACTAATTTCTCATTTTCTACTACTGGTAAAGTAATCCAAAATCAGTCACCTTAAAACCAACCTGGAACTCCTTCTTTACCTACAAAATATGACCATTGTTGTTCCTGGTAATGATCAAGTCATCCAGATACATAGCTAGAATCACCTAATTTTTACCCTGTTGGTGTACATATAGAGTATCATGAGATTAACTTCGCTTAAAGCCAACTTTGTTAAGGTACTCATCCATTTTCGCATACCAAGCTCGTGGAGCTTGTTTGAATCTAGATAAAGCCCTGATAAATTTGAATACTTTGTGTTCCTACCCTTAAATCTCAAAACCTAGAGGTTGTGTCATGTATAATTATTCCTTCAAGAATTCATTAAGGAAGGAACTTTTAACATCCATCTGATGAAATTTCCATCCTTTTTGAGTTGCTAATGAAAATTCTATTCTGATGGTGTTCGAATTTGTTGTAAGTGAAAACTTTTCCTCATAGTCGATTCCTTCCTGCTGTGAAAAACCCTTAGAAACAAACCTTGATTTGTAATTTTAAATGTATCCATCTGCATTATACTTAATTCTATAAGCCTATTTTCATCCGATGGGTTTCACATTTTTTGGATAATAAACAAGTTTCCAAGTGTTGTTTTCCATCGCTGTCTTGTATTATTCAACCAGTGATTTTTTCTGTTATACATGTTTAACTACCTCTTTGTATGTGGAGGCATTAGTAAATTCATTTTTTATTACAGATACAATTTCTTCATTTCTTTGTGAACTTCGTGTCCCTATCTTTTTTTATTTATCTGGCCTTGCATCCTTAAAAAGTTAAACGACCCATTTAGGCAATTGATGTTCATTTGTTTGTGAACTTGAATTATCACCATCATTATAAAATGGATTTATATAAACAAATTCTCTTCAATCACCTAAATGTTTGTAATATTCCTAGATTAGCACATAGCTAATTGGAATATTAAATTTTGATTTTTTCTCTTAGATAGAGGAATAAAAGGGTATGGAGCCCCATACATCTCCTTAGTGGGAATAAAAGACACTCCTAGCGTGAATGGAGGTCATCTAAAAGCCATATTGAAGACCCTTAGGTGTGAAAAAGGGATGGATAATTAAGAATGGATCAACTTTGACCAAATCAAACAACGTTGTTATGGAGGAGTGGCATTCATGGTGGGACAACATAGTTTTGGAGGGAGATTGAATGCATGGAGGTAGTGACCTAATTGAGTGGCGTCAAGGGTGAGGAAGCTCATAAAATATATAAGGAAGAGGATGGCATCCATAGGGGGTTATTTTTTAGATTATTATTTTCTATATGGTATGTTTAGACTTGTGCTCTCTTCAGCGGTTTAGCTAAGATTGTAGTGCTATTTCTCACAGGGTGTTCCTGGTCGAGAATCCAACCTCTTTCCTTGAGAGGCCTCTTGGGAGAGTATTTCACTACATTTTCCACTATCTGGAATTAGGCCAAGCTATAACTTCCCTCAGCAGTGTAGTTTCTTCTTAAAGTTGTGTTGTGTTGTACGGTGAAGTAGTGGAGGATTATATTGGGTGTCTTTAGAGCTAGTTTTGCAGTGGAGGAAGGTTTACTTCCATTGTAAGGTTTGTAAAGAAGCCACTTGAGAATTATTGACATATTTGGCAGTAGTCGTAGGAGTATTTATCCCCTACAATGTATTTTCAGTCCATATCTGTGTTATTTTAGGGAGGAGTTGCAAGGGTGGTTGCAGTGGTTTTCTTGGGAGTTGATTTCTTTAGTGGAGGAGCCATTCTTTCATTCGGAGGATCTATTGCATACGATTTGTAGGTTTCTACATCAAATTCAGCCATATCTTCTCATTTATGTTGTTTCATCATACCTTCAGCCCTAGGGCTGCAGCTTACATTGGCACATTGTGTGAATTTTCTGGAAACCCTCTTGGGTTGTCTTGGAAAACTCATCTAGTGCCTAGATCTGTATGCCTAGTATCTATTGTGGCCTATATCAGTATTTTTATTTAATTTTATGATCTCAAGTTGTAGTTATACTTAATATGAATGATGTCGTAACTCCTCGACATTTTGTATTGTAGCAACAACTCATATTTGGGAGTGATTATTTATGGGAGGCTTGTTTCCTCATTTCATATGATTTATGCCTCACTATTTTGTATTGATGTGTTTTTCTTATACATAAAGTTATGGCTCCATATTGGTCTCCATTGTTGATGTGTTGATTTACACTGTTATTTCTAGTTTTGTGGTCATATATTGTTGCTTCCCCATTTGGGAATATTACAAGGTTGAGGGGTGGAGAGTCATTTTCATATGAACTGTTGCTAGGAGATTCAGATTAACTTCTAGAAGATCCAAATGGGATAGATGAAGTAGGTGAGCATGATGAACCATTTTATGATGAACCCAATTCAATATCATGCCAATTTTGTGTACTTGGTTTATTTTTCATTCTGTTTCTCTTTTTATCTCGCTCAATTCCAATTATTTTTAGTATAATTTCTATCTCAGTGGCACTCTTTCTTTCCGTTTCATCAAATTTCACATCTCTGTTGATAATAAATTTTCCATTAGACAAAAGAAAATATCCCTTCTTTTCATTAGAATACCCGATCATTATACATGTCAAAATTCATGAATCAATTCATTTTTGTTTTTGAAATAAGTAATAACACACTGAACCTTAAAGTATGATATTTTTCACTCAAGGTTTTAAATCAAACCATGCTTCATATGGTGTAATTCAATCCAAAGAAGTAGTAGGAGACTTTTTCATTAAGTAGACTGTTGTATCTATTATTTCTTCCCAATATAAAGGACTTCAATTTTGGAATTCATTGGAAGTGAATTCCCCTTGATTGTCTGTTTTGAGAGTGCCAATATTCTCTTTAACTTCATTCTCAACAAGTTGGAGAAAATTCTTTAACTTTTTTAATGTTTTTGAATTTTTTTTCAAAAATAAAACCCAAGTCATTCTACTAAAATCATCAATGAAGACTAAAAAATATCTACAACCTCCACGAAAATTTTGTATACATCCACAAATGTCACTGTGAACCAATTAATAATTATTTTTTGCACCCCATGAACTTATTAGAAAAGTATCATGACTTTGTTTCCCATAAATGAAAGCTTTAAACTTTTCATTTTATTTCTTAAATGTTTGAATTACTTTAACCATTCCCTTATTTTGAAGTGGAGAGAGACTTTCAAAGTTTAAATGTCCATATATAACATTCCACAACCTTATTGGTCAAATATTTGTACTTTCTTATCCTATAAAGTCATAATTTCATGGAATGATGGTTCTTTTCATCCTTAGAAGTTTTCCATCTTCATATCATGTAATGGTTGTCTTCATATTTTGTTTGATGGAGTTTGTTTTTACTAATCGATCCTCCATAAAAATTTCATGTCTTGCTTGTCGAATCATGACAAATGACAAAAATTTCTTCTTGAAAGCTGGTACATACCAAACATTTGAAATTAATTTTTCTCCAATTTCAGGAAAAGAAACTTTTACTACAACATTTCCACAGGGATGGTGTTTTGTATCATTGAAAAGATAGATTGAATTGAGATCAAATTATTGAAAATTCCAAAATAATTCACATTGAAAAATTCATATGTTGTGTTTCCCATCTATCTAAGATCCAAGCATATTCATAATCACTTTTAAGATATATGGAGACCTATAATGCTGTTGATTCTAAAATTTGATCTGTACTAAAGAAATTCTAAGCAACTATCTTCTTGATCGTTATCAAATCGTGCCATGTGTTATTGAAAGTTAGGAATATTTTGAATGGAAGTTTAACAATATTCAACATAATGACCAATATTCTTACATCTTCTACAAACAATTTGATTGAAATATTTTCCTTTGCCTTGACTCTATCCTTTTCCTCTACTTTCTCCTGTACCTTGATTTTTTCTTTTGCCTTGACTTTGTCCTATTCCTTGATTGTTTCCTCTACCTTGAATGTTGCATCTACCCAAATTGTTGTCTCTACTGAAGTTCTTCCCTCTTCCTTCACTTCTACCACAACCTTGTCCTTTATGTTCTCCTTATTTTTTATTGATGTTCCCTCTTCCTCTACCTCTAGAACTATCAGTTGAAGATTTACTAGTGTCAGCTTTTGTAAAGAATACATCTTCCCCAATTTGTTTCTTCTTTCTATTTTTTTTGTCACGTTGAGCTATCATTTCACTTAACTCATTAAATTTTAACTTTTCTAGCTTTCAAATTACTTGTAAAGTTTCAGAGGAATGTATATATGAAGAAGGAAAACCAGCAATCAAAATAGTATTCATGACTCTATCATCTACTAATTAAAATCCAACATTTAATATTTCTTGCTTAATGTTCTTAAGTATGGAAATGTATTCAAGTACATTTCCCCCTTTTGTCAATTTTTGTTGGAGAAACTTCAATTGAAGTTAAAATTTCTTAGATTCATGTTGTGTATCAAATAAATATTTAAATGTTCCCAAGGAAGCCCATACATCAAAATCATTTTCAATGTGAACATACATTTCATCATTAATTGAAGATTTTATTAATGATAATTCTTTGACATTTTTTATTTCCCATTTAGATAGTAAGGCTGCATTTGTAGGTTTATTTGGTTTAACATCACCATCACATATATCATGGAAAATTTCATTGTTAATCAAATTTATTTCTAAGTTCCTTTTCCATGTCTTGTAAATATTTGAGCCTTGAAGTTTGTCATATTCAGAAAATAAATTCACTATCTTGGACATTGTAAAAGTAAATGTATTCACCAAGATGGATCATGCACCACAAAAAAAATATGGACAAAACACGATTCACAACACCAGACACAAAAAATGATCTATCGCGGCTTGGCCTTGACCCTCGTAAAGTAATTTGGAAAGAAAAGTGACTGATAATTGCACTCGGCTCTATTAAACTTCTGTGAAACTTTACAATGGAACTTTCAAAACTTGGATTTTAAAATTCTCTTGCAAATTGTCTTCTATGACTATAGCTAGTTAACATTTAAAACACCCCCCCTCGAAGTAAATACATTACTTTGAGTTACAATTTTATCAACCCAAAAATAAAAATAAAACGACACCTTATTTTAAAATTTTACACCTTATTACTCCTAATATTATTAAATTTTACAAAAAAAACTAGTCCAAAAATTGTAAAAATTCAATAAAAAAAAACACCTTATCACTCCAAAGTTAAAAAATTCACACCTTTGTATACATCCGGCATGACATGCTTTCAATATGGGATATAATAAATCAATCCACTAAAAAATGGCTATGCTCCTTTATATGAATTGGATGTTAAATATGATTGTAAACTAATTGTTTTGTTGGCTTTAGCAGATTTGATCATTGGAACTTTGTCAAGGGTAGAGAAAATAATTGGTGAAATTGAAAGTGGAAGTGGTTCAAATAATGAACGATTATTCTCATTCCAATGCTTAATACAGAGATTAACTAGAAAAGGTGAATAAGGATGCTTTAAAAAATCCGACCTGTGTTTCATACCTATTTATTGATAATATGATTAGCAATGTTCAAGAATCATTTATTAATGATAAACAAATTAAACTTGGAACTCGTGGATTTTATATGACAATTCAGTGGTACATAAATCAAAAAAATCAATGGCTTGCAGTAGTCCATGTCTTGATCAACTCTAAAAGAAATTGGAGATTTTGAGAACTAGATTAAGATTATGGAATATGACTGTGAGAGAATAAGCCTTTCATTACATTACATTTACAAGAAAGAACACCCACATCTATGAGAAATCATCCTGAGTTGCAATCAGCATTATCCAAAACCCACTCGAATTGATTCAATACCAACACAGATTAGAAGCAGAATTTCGAAGACAACGTTCAGATGGAGCACATCACAAACCAACAGGTACAATCATGTTCACCTTTTGATTTCAGATGTGAAATGGAAGCATTGGATATGTTCCCATAAGATATTATAATTGAAACTAATTTGAGTGACACCATTTAATATCTTGTTATTGCTGAAAATAGGCATGGGATGATAGGTCAAATGAAAAATCAACCTTTTTACCAAAGCATACAGAGTACTATTTCTGCATCATATGCAACAAATCCCACTAAAAATTATTTGGAAACCATAGAAGAATGCAATCATTTTGAATATTTGAGGGGGCTTAAGCACCTTTGACCTAGAACAAACACAATTTCTGTAGTTGCTCAAATTCTTAACTCCCTTTCATATGAGATACACACATTTTTTCAGGAATGCAAACCTTTGGGTGCCTTAATTCACAAATTAAATTTCTTCTCCAATCCAGGGAATTAAAATTTTCTAGTTAATAAATCAATGTTGATGAATGTCTTTTGGATTAATCACATCTTTAGGATTTGGTTGACGTTTCAAACCAACTATTGTGGTTCATACTCCGTGTCCTGAGGATGAACCAAAATAGATGGTTTGAAACATAGACCAAATCCTAATGATGTTATTAATCCAAAATACATTCATATACATTATGGATCACAAAAGTATTATCAAATGTCATTAATTCAAAAAATAAATTTTCTATTTCTTAATAGCATTGAAAAATTTTCATACCATTCAACCATTGAAAATTGTGATGGAGTTTTCCAAAATCCTGCAGAGTTGGAATATCCTTTTCACATCATTTGCATCATTGAAGCTTTGATACCATAATAATAGTAGAAGTGTCCTCATACACACAAATTCAATTAATAAGGAAAATAAAATTACATAAACTCTACAAGAGTTTACACACAATCACTCAACAATGTTGGAAGAAGAGAAACAAACTTTAAATAAGCTAATTTCCTAAACTCTTATTTTACTTATCACTTATTTCATTTAATGTAACAACTCCACTTACCACACTTAAGTTCTCTTCCACTACTTTCTATTAATTTGTCAATATTCTATGAATTATGTCCTTATATTTTCTGTTCTTATTCCTTCATTCGTAGTTTGTCATTGTTCGAAGAATTCTGTCGCTACACTTTCTATTGATATTTTTTTCATTTAAAATTCATGAACCACAACATAATAGTTCTACCACTAAATATACTTGTCTAACTAATTCATAGTTATTTTATCTTGATGTTTCTAGCTGACGATACTTCTTCATTGTTTTATTCTATCACAACTATAATTAAAATAATTATAGTAAATTTTGTATAATTTATACACTTTTTACATTGAATTTTATTTTATACTTGTAATACTATTCTCAACCTATTACCCCATGATCTAACTTATATATCTTATGGTATTTTATATTCCCCTACTATGGTCATTTGTCATAAATACTCTTTTATTAAAATTAAATGTAACTCGAATCTCTGCAAAGGATTTCATTCCTTTCTAAATCTAATATATCAATATATCTCTAAGGTTATTTCACCCTTTTGTGATATTGAATTATATACCACGTTAACAAATTCTAATTTCCAATACACATAGTTGGGGAAATATAATATAAGTTTTTCTATTATCCACGTGGTCCATCCAATATTCACACACACCAATGTTATTTCATGTTAACATTACTTTGATAATAGATAAGTTTTTCAACTATACACGGTGAATACGATTCTTGATCTTTTAATGGACATCTATATTATATTAGTCCCTCAATTGATTAATATAGATGCCACTTATTAATTGTAAGGATAATTGTATACATTTCTAGTGATTCGCAATTTAACCTCCGAAATTTGTACTAGTCATTTCTTTTATGTGATTTTTAATTTTCAGGATTTAGCCATCTAACAATACATATTAGTTAAATTCCTTCACATGGCTTGTTATCCATTGTGGCTTTATATTGAAGCCAATATATGGCTTGGATCAACTTGTATTCCCTATGAGATTTTCCGACAACCAAACCGTAACAAGACTTGTCATTTTTCATCTGGGAAATTCTCAGCCTTCGGTTCTGCAACCCTCGTTGCTCCACGGAGTTGTGGCTTTAGAACGATTGTCTTAATGTTTATGTAGGTGAAACAATTTTAAATAATTTCAAACTCTACCATGACACTTTGGAATTATCATCCTAAGACCCTCTCTCTCTTAGGTAAGTTTTTTTTTTTTAGTTTGAGACCAGAGATAATTTCATTCCTTGTTTTCATATTTCATGTATTTGTCTTTATTCGCAATTGATAATTTCATTTTCTATTGTAGGATCTAAGTGAATGCGAATGGAGTCTTTCCCCACATTTTTTTTTTATTGAACTCGTTTTCAGCTAAGCTCCTTATCTCTTGCAGCAATGAGGTAATATTTTTAATGGTAAAGAGAGTTAGTCAAATAATATAGTTCACAGGCTTACCAACACTATTCTGGTGGGTTATTTCACTTAACCAAGTTACCTATATTTCATTTTTGGAATAAATTTATCGAAATTTATGAATTCGTTCCTAATTTAAGGATTTCCATTCTATTCTGTCAATTGGAAATAAAATATCTGATGGTTTTTCCGGTGTAAATTCCAGTCTTATCTCCCTGGTTTGAACTATCATTGATGAGGAAATTGTGTGTGTGTGTGTGTGTCTATATATATATATATATACCACTGTACAGAGGTTTTATCCGTAGTTTCATTTTTGAATTACTATTCAATTTTGGAGATTTTCTACTGGATTATACATCTTTGTAATTTCTTACAATGTTGAATTTATTCTCATTTATCCCAATGAGAAATTTATGGGTTTCAAATATTATCTTCATATCTTCTTATTCTTTCCCACTTTCGTTTTTGGGTCCAAGAAATTTTTGAATTTGTTTGAGGTTTTCTCTTTCAATGACAATTCCCTTGGTAACGTTTCCCATTTTAATATTGAGCACAACATTGTTACAAATCAATTTACTTACGACTTCATGGTATTTTTAGAAATGCCTTTCTTCAATTTCAATCAGAAATTGGTTTCATTTTTTTTCACAAGGGAAAAATTTGTAACTTTCATTAATATGATAAGCTACATGTTACATATGCTGGTAGTATAAACTACGAAAAACTGTCTACAAACATCAAGTGTCCATAATAGACCTCCATAATAAGCTAAACATTATACATACTGTTGATACAAGTATCAGGCCACATATGTCAATGCCTTTAAGTTTGGTGCATAACTTGCAGGAAAAAAGGATAGCAAAATGAAAATATATATACAATCTAGTAGATAGTCCATGGGAGATAAAGAAATTAGTTTTATAGTTAGGTAGTTGTAATATTTCACCACATTTTCGAATAATTCCTTTATGCAAATACTTTCTAAGTTTGTTGTGTTAATATTTTTGTTAACAAAAATTAGAATATTTCAATATATATTCTATAAGTTTTTTCTACTAATATCTATTTGAAACTTATATTAATTTTATGAATATTCATTCATAAAATTACCATTGTGTTTATTCAACCCTTATATAATTAAATGGTTATATGTATATGATTTTATAAATTAGTCTTTGAATTTATCTTCACACATGCAATTATTGTGTTTTTAATAATATTCCCACCACATCGTTGTTCAGGAAATTATTCTTTTGGTTACAATATTTCATTTTCTTGTTTTACAGATTCCCTTTCTACATTAACTTCTCATTTCATACACATAAATTAGGTTAAAATAATATGGATTTAATCTTTGGAGAATTTTATTAATTCCCTCAATTAATAAAATTCTCTTTTATACAGGAATAATATCATTTATTCACAGATACTTAGAGTTTCTCAGTTTCACTCTGTGAACAAGAAGAAAGCTACACTTCCTTCTATTTTGTTAGTTTACTTTCTTATTCCTCTTATGTTTTCATCAACTTTCTTCACTAATTGTTTTCTATATTTTTATTTGCAGATTTAATACCACTGTCAAATTAAGAACAGTAAGGTAGTAATCTCGTTTTTTACTTCTATTTTCCTTGAGTTAAATCTTTATGTCTTTAATTATTTTTAAAGACAATTTGTATTCATTTTAACTAACCTATATTTTTGTATATACAGGTACTCCATCTAATTCCTTGTACATGGCTAAATTTTAATTGATCATCTATAAATTCATGAGTACTTCAGTAACTCATTCATTGAAAATAGATTATTGTTTCTTCTATAAAGGTTGGTCTAGATCACTTTGAATAATCCGGCCTATATAATTCTGAACTGTATTTAAATTCATAAATCTATTGTACTATTTAATTGGGACTATGATTTCTATCTATAATTTATGACAGAATAAATTGTAATATGTGTAAAATACACTCTCATGACTTACATTATTGCAGTAATAAATGTGTGCTAATTCTCATAATTTAACTGATTTTTACTTTCATGTATGTGTTTTCTTTAGTTTAGTCTGTTACGCCTTTTCTGAGAAAATGCAATAATTTTTATTTGTATTCAAACATTTTTTTTTATAACAGATATTATTTGGAATTTGCATATTCATGTCATTATTATTTTATTGAAATATGCAATAATTTACTTCTCTCTAATGTATTTATCTATATTGTTGTATTTACTAAAATATTATTTAGCCCATGACCTCATATTTAAACATATTAATGGGGTTTAAACATCTTGAGTTTTAGTGTATACTTATACTTGTCTATGTAACCATATAGATCAACTACTATTTCTATAGTTGTGGTCTACTAAACACATCAGACTATATAACTAAAATTTACACATAAATTCACGAATTTATAAAGTATTTAATCATGTATAAAATTAACTTCTCTTACCCACTTCTATCTAGAAGAATTAAACCCTAATTCAATAAAAATAGATAATCTCACACTTTATGTGATAATAAAATTCATAACATGGAAACTGAATTTATTTGTGCATACCAGTTTTGGTAAGACTATATTCCACCCAACCTTGAGCTTTCTCTCCACAACTCCCCCCTCGAGCAGAGACCAATTCCTCCAACGTGTAGACAACCTATTGTCTACCCAAGAATGGCTTATTTAAGCTTGATTTCCCTTCAGCATGTTTCCATAACTGGGCCCGGGCTAATCGCATGTTGTTTTCCTTTTTCCAGGCTTTCCTTTTGTTTTTTCCACAAAAGTATATTAAAACTAGTTATTTCCTCTTTCTAGTTTTATTTCACCACTTCTCAGTAACTTTCCACTTTACTGAGGTATCCTTTTAAATTTTTATCTCTAATCTCATATTCAATATTAATTTATTTTCTCCAAGGATTTTTGGAGAATATGGGAAAGTCTTTGGAATCTTTTCCATCCTCATGGAGTTTAAATCTTGGTCTCCATTTATACTCTAATATTTGCACAATAATTCAAATTCCACATTTATTAAATTTAAAAGAATAAATTATGTCCACAATAAGTGATTTCCTTTAGGTCCACTTAACCTTTAGGATTGTTGAATTGTCTAAAAAAAACACTAAAAATAGGGATATTACATATTCCCCCTATAAAACAAAACATCATCCTCGGGTTGCAAAATATTACTTCACTTTTCATACAATGATGGATATTTTTCCTTCATATCTTCTTCTCGCTCCCAAGTAGCTTATTTAAGTGAAAAGTGCTTCCACTGCACTTTCACCCTAGCTATGGTCCTATTCCAAAGCTCGATTTCTTCCCGTGATAGGATATGAAGTGGATTTGGAAGAAATTCCCCTTATGGTTCCACCTATATCGCATTCCAATCAATTACATAAGTAGGATCATGTATATTCTTTTTCAAAAATGAAACATGAAAAACATTGTGAAACTTAATCACTAGGTAGAGCCAACTTATGAGGTACTGCCCCACTTTTTCTAGAACTTCAAATTGTCCACAGTAGCATGGTGTTAATTTAGAGCTACGCATGTATAAAGTACTCTCTTTGGGATTAATCCTCAAGTAAACATGGTCTCCCACTTTGTCTGTCTTGAGTTGTCTTAATGTTTTGCTAAATTTTCTTCACAGTTCTTTCCATCTCTTGAAATGAATCTGCTTTAAGGATTAAATTATCATATGGTTGACTCCAACTAACTAGTGTATGGCACTTTTTCCCATACAATACTTCAAATGGACTCATCTTTATTGAGGCTTGATAACCATTATTATATGCTAATTTGACCAGATGCATGAAATATTGTCATCTTGTAGGTCTATCCATAACATACATTCGTAACATGTCTTCTAAAATCTGGCTCGTTCTTTCAGTTTGTACATCTATTTGGGGAGGGTAGGTGGTACTAAACTTCAATTTGGTACCCATTCCTCCAAACACTATCCTCTAAAAAGCTGAAGTAAACTTTTCATCTCTTTATGATATAATAATTTTAGTAACTTTACAATCTCTTTCATCAATACATTAGGTACTTGAGTTGTACTAAAAGTATATTGTACTAGTAAAGAGTGTTCAACTTTATTCAATATGTCTAGAACCACCATATAGAACCATGTTGATATTTAGTTCTACTAAAACCAGTTATAAAATCTATGAAAACTATTTTCCACTTCCATTTTGGAATCCGTAAACGATTTAGAAGTCTTGCTCGATGTTGATGTTCTACTTTTACCTGTTGACATTCAAAACATCTAGAAAAATAATCATCCACCTCTTTCTTCATACCCCTCCAAACATATTCTTTCTCAATGTTGAAATCAATTTTTCATAACGAGGGTGTCCTGCATATGGTCGTTTATGATACTCATCTAAAATTTCATGTTTTAATGAGCTCACATTTGGAATGTACAATCTATTTTTATAATAAATCATCCCTTTCTGGTTCTGAGTGTATCCCAATATCTCAGTATTCTTTAATTTTTCGTGAAGTTTTTCATAGCTTTAATATTGACTCACTACTTCTTGTATTAGTCCTTCAATGTCAAACTTCGCACTACTTCTAGCACTATTCAATATTTTATGAGAATTCCTACTCAAATCATCTGCAATCTTACTTTCCTTTCTATTTGTGATTTCTATGTCAAACTCACTAAGGAAAGACAATTATTTAGCTTGTCTAGCATTTAAATATGGTTGTGTGAAAAATTATTTCAAACTTATGTGATCTGTCATCAATACAAACTTCTTTCCTAACAAATAATGTCTCCACATCTTCAAAGCATTATTGGCTAAGTCTAAGTCATATACAGTAGTTCTCAGTTCATGCTTCTTTAATTTTCTTGACTCATAGACTATGATTGAGTTTTCTTGTAATATCCCTCCTAACTTCTTCTCGAAGCATCCGTACATACTAAAATATTTTGTTTTGGATCAACAATCTTCAAAATAGGAGCAAGAATGTTTAAGTTTTAACTAGTCAAAACAATGTTGACATTTTTTTGTCCACTCAAACTTCACTCCCTTTCTTGTAGAGATGTAATACAATAAGCTAAGATGAAAATCACTCTACAAATATCCCGTAGTATCCTACAATTCTCGTGAATGATATTATGGCTAGAACATCAGTAGGTATAGGCCAATCTATGAAAGCTTGTATCTTCTCTAGGTCTACTGCCAATCCTTCTTCTGAAATTACATGACCCAAATACTCAATGTTTTCTTTATAAAATTCATATTTGCTAATTTTGGCATATAAGTTATGTTATCTAAGTGTTTGTAAGACAATTTTGAGATGTTATTTATGTTTTTTCATTCTTAGAATATACCAAAATGTCATCAATAAACACCAAAACAACTTTGTCTAGACACTTATGTAACACACTTCATTAGACACATGAATGTAGCAGGTGCATTAGTCAACCCAAAAGGTAGAACTACAAATGCATAGTGCCCGTATCTAGTTCTAAATGCAGTCTTGTTTATGTCTTCAACCTTAGTTGCAGTTGACGATACCTTGTTCTTAAATAAATCTTTCAAAATATAGTAGATCCTCTCACTTTATAAAAGAAGTCATCTATTCTGGGTAGAGAATACCTATTCTTTATATTCATTTTATTTAGTTTTCTATAGTCTATAAACATTATGAATGTGTCATCTTTCTTTTGACAAACAATACTGGTGCTCCTCATGGAGACACACTTGGCCGGATATAACCTCATTCCAACAACTCTTGTAGTTGTAGTTTTAATTCTAAAAACTTACAAGTACTCATTATGTAGGGTTCTATAGAAATAGGTGTAGCTCTGGGTACCAATTCAATTGAAAAATCAATTTCTCTTTTAGGGGATAAATAAGGAATTTCATCTGGAAACACATCTTTGAATTCTCTAATTACTGGGAAATTTTCTACAACTTCTTTTTCAGTTTGTTTTCCTAATTCCTCCACTTGCACAACATACACTTTAAAAACTTTCCTTGTTGTTCTTTTTAAATGTAGAGCTAAAATTTGTCTTATTGATATTGGTTTGGTTTTTCCCTTTGCTATCACTCATCTTCACTCACCATATACACATTGAAACTTTTTATCTAAGAAATTAACTATTTCTTTCCATTTTTATAACCAATCCATTCGCACTAACACATCATATGAACCTAGAGGTAAAATATTTAAATTCAATTTTTTTTCATACCATTTAAATTTATAGCACTCTTTGGTAATTTATGGGTCACTTTTCATTTTCTTCTAGTGGCTAGCTGAACTAACTGGGCTTCCTGAAATTTTCTGATTTTAATTTTCACTTTTCCACCATCTGTGGACTTATATAGCTTAAATTTTCTCCTAGATCTATAAAAAAAAGGTTGTTCAGCAATCATACCTTTGATTTCGATCATGGTTGATTGGTGTTCAGCTTGGCGATCCTTTACTGCAGCACTGATTCCTGGAATTTTTCTAGAAACATCATTTATAGTAGTTGGCTCTCTCAATACTTGAATATTTTGAATTGTTCGATAAGGATAGTCACGTAACACATGAGGTTCTCCACAACCCCAGTACTTTAATGGTTCCTTCATTTTTACATTTCCTTCTTCCTTGCTGCTTATATCCATCTGTTTAGATCTAGTTTGTGATTGGCCTAGTTGATTTTCTCCAGTTTTTCTAAACTTCTTCCTTTGATGATTTTTTCCAAAGTTTTTCAAGTATTCTGGATTTATTCTTTTACCACTGAGCTTTTCCCTTTTTCTTTTTTTTTCAAATTTTCAAACGATCGTTTCGCCTTGAAATATGATAAAACAAATACTTTGCTTAGCACACCACTTCATTCATTGTCTTGTGATTATCAAATTATATTCTCTCCTTGTAGATAATAGGTAGGAAGTTTAGAAATATCCCATTTTTAGCCTTCTCTTCTCTAATATAAGGTACATTGTGAGGCATGTTTGTGAATTTTGTAACAAAGTCATCTATTGTGAGTTTTCCCAATCTCATCTTATGAAACTTTTGGATTTTTCATCATAGTATCTTTCATTCAAATATATAGATTTAAATTTAGTTCGGAAGTCTTCACAAGTCACATTTTTCTCATCTAATACATGCACAATTTTTGTTTCTTCCCACCACAAGGTAGCCTTACATTGTAGTTGGTAAAGAGCCAATTTGGCTTTTAGGTTACCTCCATATTCATAGACTTGAAATTATTTTACCATATTTAGAAGCCAAGCTTCAACATCTTCCTTCTTTTCACCATCATAAGTGGGAGGTTTAATTTTTCAGAACTATCCTTGGAATTCCTTTTTCTTTCTGGACTATTGTCCATCTGCTTCACCATCCTCAAACCCTTATTAGTGGGTTTCAGCTTATTTTATCTTTCTTCCCAGGTCTTCACTTTCGTGACTAGACCTTGAGGTTAATTCCTTAATCAACCTCTCTTTTTATTCATTGGCTTGCAGCGATCGTTCATTACTGGTTCTCAGATGAACCAATTCTTGTTGCATTTCTCGGAACATATCCAAGAACTAAACAATTTGATCTGGTGGATTTCCCTCACCACGCAGATCTACAAATATACCTCCTCAATCACTCATAATGATAGTTGTGCTTTCTACACTAAATCACTGTACAAAGAAATTTAATTAGCTAAAAAATTCAATTTAAATAAAATTTACAGCAACAAATTTTTGGAATTTAATTTCCTTTGTGAGGACACATATGAAATTTGTTTCAAAATGAGCTCTGATACCATTTGTAACAACTCAACTTATCGCAATTTTTTTTTCTATTTATAGCATAACTACTTATGTTATCGTCCACTAATTTTTATTAATTCGTCACTATTCGAAAAATTTTGTGCTTATATTTTTTGTTGTTATTCCTTCATTCTTAGTTTTTCATTCTTCGACAAATTCTGTCGTTACACTTTCTTTTGATATTTATTTTCATTTATAATTCATGAACACCAAGTATAACATTTATGCCACTGACTATACTTGTCTAACTAACTCATAGTTATTTTTCCTTGCTATTTCCACCTTGCGATACGTCGTCATTATCTTATTCTATCATAACTATAATTAAAATAATTATAGTAAATTTTGTATAATTTATACACTTTATAAATTTCATTTTATTTTATCCTTGTAATAATATTCTCAACCTATTACCCTAAGAGCTAAAATATATATCTTATGGTATTCTATATTCCCCTACTATGATCATTTATCATAAATATTATTTTATTAAAATTAAAGGTAATTTGAATCTCTGCAAAGGATTTCATTCCTTTCTTAATATAATATATCATTATATTACTAAGTTTATTTCACCCTTTTGTGATATCGATTTATATACCACGTTAATCAATTCTAATTTCAAATACACATAGGTAGGGAAATATAATATAAGGTTTTGTATTATCCACTTGGTCCATCCACTATTCACACACACCAACATTATTTCATTTTAACATTCCTTTCATACTAGATAATTTTTTAAGCTATACATGGTGAATATGATTCTTAATTTTTGAATTGGCATCTATATTATATTAATCCATCCATTGGTTAATATCTCTGTCACTTATTAGCTGTAGTGATAATCATATACAGGTTTCGAAATTCAAAATTTAACCTCCGAAATTCGTATTGGTCATTTCTTTTATGTAATTTATAATTTTCAAGATTTACCCATCTTACAGTAAATTCGAGTTAAATGCCTTCACATGGCTCATTATCAATTGTGGCATTGGATTGAAGCCATGTGTATGGCTTGGATCAAGTTGCAATCCCTGTGGGATTTTACGACAACCAAACCATAAGACGGCTTTTCATTTTTCATTTGGGAAATTCTTGGCCTTCATCTTAGCAACCCTTGTTGCTCCACACAGTCGTGGCTTTAGAATGATTGTGTCAATGTTTACGCAGGTGAAACAATTTCAACTAATTTAAAAAATTTCCATGACACTTCCGAATTATCAGCCTGAGACCATCTCTATCTCGGTTTTTTTTTCTTTTTTTTTCTTTTTTTTTTTTTTCCTTTTTTCAGTTTGAGACTAGAGACAATTTCGTTCTTTGTTTTATAATTTTATATATTTGTATTTCACTACAATTAATAAATTTTTTTTTGTTGCAGGTACTCAGCTAACTCAAATGGAGTCTTTCCCCACGTTTTTGTTTGATTGAAATCGTTTTCAACTAATTTCCTTATCTCTTGTAGGAATGAGGTAATATTTTTGATGGTGAAGAGAGTTAGTGAAATAATATTGTTCACGGGCTTACCAACGCTATTTTGGTGAGTTATTTCACTGAACCAGGTTATGTCTATTTTCCTTTAGGAATAAAACTATCCAAATTTATGAATTTGTTCTTAATTTAGGGATTTCCATTCTATTCTATCAACTGGAAATAAAATAGCCGAGGGTTTTTCCAGCATAAATTCCGGTCTTATCTCCATGGTTTGAACTATCGTTGATGAGAATTCGTATATATATATATATATATATATATATATATACATATATACATATATCATTGTACTAAGGTTTTCTCCATAGTTTCATTTTTGAACTACTATTAAATTTGGAGATTTTCTACTAGACTATACCTCTCTATAATTTCTTACAATTTTGTATTTATTCTCGTTTATCCAAATGAGAAATTTCTGGGTTTGAAATATTATCTTCATATCTTCTTATTCTTTACCAATTTTTTTTTTTGGGTCCAATAAATCTTTGAATTTTTTTCAAGTGTTCTCTTTCAACAAGAATTCTCTTGGTAACGTTTCCCATTTTACTCTTGAGCACAACGTTGTGACAAATCAATTTACTTACCACTTCCTACTATTTTTAGGAATTCCTTTCTTCAATTTCAATTAGAAATTGATTTTATAGATAGATGATTTTAATATTTCACCTTGTTTTAAAATATTTTCTTTACGCAAATACTTTCTAAGTTTGTTGTGTTAATATTTTTAAATTAGAATATTTCAATATATATTCTATAATATTGATTTCTATTTGAAACTTATTTTAACTTTATGAATATTCATTCATAAAATGACCACTTTATTTATTAAACCCTTTTATAATTAAATGGTTATATGTATCTCATTTTATAAATTCAAATTCAAATTTATTTCAGTACTCTTCTTCACACATGCAATTATTATGTGTTTAATAATAGTCCTACCACATCACTATTTAGGAAATTATTCTTTTGGTTATTGTATTTTGTTTTCTTATTTTACAGATTCCCTTTCTATTAACTTCTTATTTTCTACACATAGATTAGGTTAGAATAATATGGATTTAATCTTTGGGGAATTTTATTAATTCCCTCAATTATTAAAATTCTCTTTTATACAGGAATAATGTCATTTATTCCTGCATTCTCGTAGTTTCTCAATTTCCTGGGCCACCAGATAATAAAGGTAAACTTCCTTCTATTTCGTCATTTTACTTTCGTATTCCTCTTATGTTTTCATCAAATTTCTTCACTAATGATTTTCCGTATTTCTATTTGCAGATTTAATACCACTGTCAAATTAAGAAAAGTAAGGTAATAATCTCATTTTTAACTTCTATTTTCCTTGAGTTAAATCTTTCTTTATTTAATTGTTTTTAAATACAATTTGTATTCATTTTGACTAACTTATATTTTTGTATATAAAGGTACTCCATCTCACTCCCTGTACATGGCCACAATTTAATTGATCCTCTGTAATTCATGAGTACTACAGTAGCTCATTCATTGACAATAGGTAATGGTTTCTTCTATACAAGTTGGTAATATCACTTTGAAGAATTCAACTTATATAATTCTGAATCATTTAAATTCTTAATCCTATTGTACTATTTAATTGGGACTAGAATTTTGTCTATAATTTATGACAAAATTAAATTGTAATATCTGTAAAATACACTATCATGACTTACATGATTGCAGTAATAAATGTGGACGAATTCTCTGAATTTAAATTATTTTTACTTTCATATATGTGTTTTATTCACTGTAGTTTGTTATGCCTTTTATGAGAAAATGGAATAATTTGTATTTATATCCAAACTTGTTTTATGATGATAGATATTATTTGGAATTTACATAGTTGTGTCAATATTACATTACTGATAAATACATTAAATTTTCTTCTCTCTAATGTATTTATTTATATTGATTGTCCTTACTAAAATATTATATAGCACATAACCTCACATCTAAACTTATTAATGGGGTTTAGAAATTCTGAGTGTCGGTGTATACTTCTACTTGTTTTTGTAACCATACAGATCAACTACTATGTCTATAGTTGTGGTCTATTAAATACATAAAACTATATGACTAAAATTTACACAGAAATTCACCAATTTATACAGTATTTAATCATGTATAAAATTAATTTTTCTTACCCACTTCCATATAACAAAATTAAACCCTAATTCAATACAAATGGATAATCTCACACTTTATGTCATAATAAAATTGATAACACAGAAAATTAATTCTTTGTGCATACCAATTTTGGTATGACTATTTTCCACCCAACCTTGATCTTTCTCTCCACATCTACCCTCCGAGCAGACACCAATTCCTCCAAAGTGTATACAACCTCTTGTCTACCCAGGAATGAATTGTTTAAGCTTTCATTCCCTTAAACATGTTTCCATAACTGCATCTAATTAATCAAGATTATTTTTTCCTTTTTGGCGAGGCTTTCTTTTTGTTTTTTTCCACAAAAGTACTTTAAAAATAACTTTTTCCTATTTCTAGTTTTATTTCACCTCTTCACAGTAACTTTCAACATTACTGAGGTATCTTTTTAGATTTTTATTTCCACTTTAATATTCAATTTTAATTTATTTTCTTGAAGGACTTTTGCAGAGCTCAAGAAAGTATTTGGAATCTTATCCATCCTCATGGACATGAAAACCTGTTCTCAATTTATACTCGAGTATATGCACGATAATTCAAATTCAACTTATTAAATTAATAAGAATAAATTATTTCCACAATAATTTTTTTCCTTTAGGTCCACTTAAAATTTAGGATTGTTCACTTATCTAATAAAAGAAGTAAAAATAGGGATATTACATTTACAAATGTCCATTTACATTTAATGCTCTCATAACAACACTCATAACAATTTTCCTAAATTAGTTCCTAAGAAATGACACCTTTCTAGATGTCACATCTTTTACAACAATTAGCTATTCTAAAATGTCTCCAATATCAAATTAATATTATAGATAATTTATTATTATATTCTAAATAATTAAACTATGGTTTATGTATTTTTGGATCATATAACTATATCTATAACGGAATAACTTGTTTAATAGAATCCTCTTATAGATACATATTTCTTTACAAATAGTCACATCAAATTAATAATAACATTTTTTTTTATTTCATTACAAAATGATCATGATGTAAATAATGGATTAGGTAACAAATTATAATAAAAATAAAACATTCCCCCACACACACACCAACATATATACATATATGAATTATACAAGATATTATAAAGAGAGAAAAAATTATCATGCAGTTCTCTTTATATAAGTATAAATGATTTAATTAAATATGGAGCTTCGAATTTCCATTTGTATCATATTATTTTCAAGTCCCCTCATTCTAAATGAATCAGTTTGACTTTCATTATATATATATATCCTTTAAAAAATATGGTAGTGGAAGGTAAATTACATGAAGCTAATGACAATTGAATTGACTTAGGTTGAGGGAATATATATGTCTTAAACACTCTTTCATATATATATCCTTTACCCCTTAATTTAAATGTGAGTTTAACTCACTAATTTGTATTGAGGTGCCTTAGGTGCCTGAGAAAATATGGTAGAGGAAGGAAATTTTAATAACTTTATTTATTTAATTAATTAACTCAATTTATTTATAAATAAGTATGGAATAATGGAAAGGGTATTTCAACTAGAAATTGTCATGTGAAAGAAGTATTATGTGCGGTGAGGTATAATGTTCCCATATTTTGATTTTATAATTCTTTTATAAGGGGAATATGTACATGTTCTACACATGTATGTGTCGAGGGTTATAGTTGTAATGGTTGGAATTGACTTTCTATCATGCGAGTATGAGACTTTCCTAATTACCAATTCCTATAAATACATAAAATAAAAATTAAAACATATGGAATGTTGTAAGGGTTGAGAGTGATGGGTGGTTTATAGACATGGTGAATAGGGCCTATAGGAATGACCAATTTTTTTTTCAAAATTTAATTTAATTTTTTTTCTTTTTAGTAAGTTTCATTTATTTATTTATGTTTTTATTTATCTTTAATTAATTTTGGATTTAACCTTCTTCTTTTTTTGTTGTTAATGATATTGTGGTCTACGGAAAAGAACCAAAGTGATGAAACTTATTTTAACATGGACACCAAGGTTAATAACCTTCAAGTAGCCATCATTGTAATATTTCCTTGTAAATTTAAGGAATATATATATATATATATATATATATATATATATATATATATATATATATATATATATTCTCCTAATTTTATAGATTTTCTTTCTTCAATATTTCATTTCCTTTATTATTTTGGATTTGATGATTTTGGTTGTAAAGGTGCTTGCTTATTCTAAAGTTTTTGTTGCAATAGTAATGGTTGTTAACAAAATGCTTTAATCAGATTTTTACTTTTAACAACAAAGAAACATGATACTATTATAATAGCTTTAATTTTGGGGTTTATTTAAGCGATTTGGCTTGCCACATTATAGCTACAAAATATTTTAATCTAGCATTGAAAAGTACTATTCTATAAGCACCACATCATTAAAAGGGGTAATATAAACCACTAAATGTAACCTATAAAACAAAATAACTCTATATATTTGTTATGAAGTTGGTAATTATGTATTTTTACCATCCTCAAGCATTCCAATAACCAACTTACTCCTTGTTTCTACATTAGAAAAGTATTTTAATACTCCTAAGTTGTATAATGTTCTCATAAAGTAAGCAAAAGGTGTTATATTCATCCTTTAAATAAATAAAATTGATTTTTTTTCTCTCAATGTATGACCTTTGTAGTTTTTCCTCGTGACCATTAAAGTCACAAATCTTTTTGATCCATTTAAAAAATTAATATTATATTTTCCACATGTGTTAATACCATAATGGCTTATCCATAAATCTTTTCCACGGCATCTTCCCTAAGTCCAAAAGAACTATTATTTCCTATCCATGTATACTTTCTCATTATTACAACTTTTTCCTTTCCTACTTTCCAGTCCAATAAGTTTCGTACCGTTGAGAAGATTAACAGTATAATATTCCACAAGATATATGTATGTATATAGGACATGTTTCTTTTTCTTATCCAATATTACACTAATAATGACTCTATGTAGTTTAATTTGTTTAATTTAATCATATTTTGCGATATAATAGGAACTCTTATCCATCTCCATTAACCTATTTTAACTAGAATTTTTCTAAATAGTTAAAATATTTAGATCTCATCCTTTTATGGATTTGGGCATGGTTAGTCCCACACATCTGACTAAAGTATTTTTCCCATCCTTACCACCTCCATGAGAATATTTCTCATATTTTCTAGAATTCATGTAGGTATGTAGGAAAGGGAAAAAATACATTCATGTTGATTCAGATATAAATTTAATTATAATTTTTATATTTCCATGAATAACCATCCAATGGATGAGCTTGAGACTTTTATTCATACCTTCATATATGCCACAACTAATATATGCTAAAATACAATTTTTATTTTAAGATAAATACTAGGGAGATCAACCTTTTAACAATATAGCTACATTTAACATTAATATATAACCTATTCATCTATATTACCTCTTATTCAAACTAATAAAATTATAGATGATGTATGTAGGTCATTTTTATTCATATTGTTGAGATTGAAAGGTCTAAGGTTTATTTTGAGAAAATTATTTCTTTCATAGAATCTAAAACAAACAAAGTTCATTAAAAAAAAAAATGTAAAATAGATAATCCTTCATTAATTAGAGGAAATTTCATTCTAAAAGTATTATTTTGAGGAAAATTACTAAAATAATAGTTAAAACAATAAATACGAGTTGTGAGTTTTGGAGGGAAAAGAAGAAAACAATTGTTTTTAATTGTATTTTTGGCTAATCTCCTTATAGGTTTACTCAAATTGCAAGTGTAGGCACTCATTGGATGCATAATTAAATTCCATATCCAATGAGTACTCATTATTGATTCTTCTGAGAAGACCCACATTGCTTACATCAAAAAATTGTGTTGAACACACTTTTTAATGTATATTCATTTTTTATCGTCGTGGCTCTTCTCATAACTATGCATAATGGGTACTTGGTTTATGTGGAATTTAATTATGCATACAAGGTTTTCTACACTTGAAATTTGAGTAAACCTATAAGGAGATACACAAAAAATGCAATTAAAAAAAAATTAATGTTCATCTTTTCCCTCCAAAATATTTACATTTATCTCTTTTTAAATTTAAAATATTTTGATTGGTTTACATAATATGACATGAAAAATACGTCAAAACTTTTAGGCTGAAATTTCAATCTCATTTCTCTTACACCTATCAATTAGTTTGCTAAAAAAATAAGTAACTAATGAAGAAATAGGGAGTACGTTGGTTATCATTGCCTTAACTCTATCAAAGATTTGAAAAATCATGATTTGTTTCCAATTAATAAAATATAAAGAGGGAAGAGCAGTCCATACCACCCTCCACCCTATTTATGAATGAGAGAAAATAACATTTTTCGATTAAGATACCAATGTAAGAACAACTTATCTTCTCTTTCATATGATTTAGACCAATTCATCATCACCACATTAAAGGAATATTATTTACATTGTTGAAGTGAATTCCTTCTTACACCACCTCAATTATATATTGGAATTGTCACCCTTCAAAGAAAGAAAAATTTTCGCTTCACATAACATCAGCTACGATTACATTTAGTGTTATTGCAATTTGATTTCAAATGATTTTATATATATAATTATATAAGAAAATGGGATAGAAATCATCAAACCCGATTAGGTCATATTTTTGGCAAATTAGTGTTATGAAGGTTGAATATCATTCCCCAATACTTTCTCTAAATTTTTTGACTCCTATATTACTACAAAATATCCTATAATTCATCCACTGATAAATGGCTTAAATGGCTTAAAAGAAGTCTGTTGACCACCCATTTGGGCTTAGGTTCTTATCCTTTTGGCAGGAAGAGATAATATCCTAAAATTATTCTTTGATATTTATATATAAATATATTGATTTCCCTCTTCATGCAAAAATCATGGGAAATGGTTTGTTAAATCAACCATTTATGTAGCATTGGATCCTCTTTGGGTTTCAAATAGTTTGTTTAAAAAGATTTTATTTATGTTTTTTTAGCTTTACCGATATCATGGATGAGCAACTCACATTTACATTTATTATTGTTCTTGATATATATAAATTTTCCAATAATTTGTATTTTCATTATATTAATAGAGTTAAATAAACCTGCTCATTTTCCAACCCTTAGGCTTTTCTATTTTTATTAATTTTTTCTTTCTAGTCTCTATAGAATTCAATGTTTCCTTTTCTTCTTTGTTGAAGGTAAGGAGATTTTCTCATATAAGTGCTTAATATTTTATTCCACATCCAAAGTGTCATTTCATGAAGTGTTATATTAACTTTTTTCTATAAATTACCCATGTGTTGTGGATAAGTGGGTTTGAGTGGGGTTTAGTCACCACCAGGTCTCGAGTTCAAAACTCATGGGGAGTAGCTAAGAATGGAAACCACTTTGGTGGAAGTAAACTATCCCAAGGGGCATCCAAGCTCGATCAATCATAACAAAATACTAGCGATAGTGTTCCACTAGGTTGATTGTCCCTCTCCCATCCTATAAATGGATTTTCCTCAAGCTCAACCTAGTCGATTTTTTTTTTAATACAAAAACGAAATAATTTCCCCATAAAATATGGATTTCACTTCTACCCATTAGAGGTTATTTAAAAAATTGAAACATTGCAAAATTCATTCTTGGGCATCCTACCTACAACATTATTGTTTTGATTACTTTTCGACTAAATGTAACAACACATCTTCTTGAGGCTATTGAGATTTAAACATAAATGGAGTTGGAGATTTGGTATTCCTTTTGAAATTGTAACATTATGGGCTTGTACATTGATATTTATCTAGTGCCTATAATTTCTCAATTAATTAAATCTTCCCTTCATAGATCTAATGAAAATAAACTAATATAATATTTTAACCTCCCCATCACCACTTATTTTGATTTTGTTTCTAAATTGGGTTCAGTTGACAAAAATGATGGTTTACCATTTTCTCTAGCAAGAAACGAGCTAGATCATCCATGTTCCTCCAATATCTACAAACCTCACTTTTCCATTTAGATTCAAGTACCCACTGATTACTACAAATTCCTCTTTGATTATGCACAAGTAAAAAAAAATATTTGTGGTTTATGATATGACCCTTACACATTGAACACAAATGACACCATCCAAAGGGATAAAATATGCCAAAACCTTATAATCCATAGATACAAACTCTAAAATATAAGGAAATGACCCTATGTAACAACCACTCCTTTAGATTTATGTATTGCACCAAAAGAAACAAAAGGAAACTCTTTAAGATGGTGAATACCAATGTTATCGTCTCTTGCCCTCTATCCATGTCCCTTGTAACAACAAAATATAAAATTTATGGCTACTATCTAACATTTCTTAATATTTTTTTATGAGGAAAGAAAAATCCTTAATTTTAATTCAAATAATCAAGATGTATAAGAGTTTATAATAAAATTTGCGCGACTTCATTAGAAACCCCAATCTTATCAAGGTCAAACATTGCTAGAGAGAAGGGAAAAACACTCATCTAGAAACTTGGAAGCAGCCAAACAACTGGACCACCGAGTCAAGAGAGGAAACTCCTAACAACATATCGAAAAAACTTTAAAAAAAGGAAAATTAGGAACAAACAGTGATTGATATCCTAAGATGGGGATATTGGCCTAAGGGACAATCTTATGGACAAGGAAAAAAAAATTCAATAGGACATTATCTAGAAAAAAATATGGCATGCCAACATTTGGCCAAAGGTCTCAATCTTTCTTTGGCTTCTAATAAAAAGGAAAATATTGACCTCTGATAATATTCTCAAACGAGGGTTCTATGGGCCCTCATACTGCCCTATGTTTCATTCACACCAAGAAACAATTAATCACCTCTCGACAACTACCCTGTGGTGAACTACCTTTGGGAATGTGGTCCACAACATGTGCTCTAGGCACCCAAACCCTACCACAATCCTATTCTAAATCGCCTCTAGAATATCATCTTGGGCTTCACTGTTTTGGAGACCTAGAAGGAGAGAAACAGATACATATTCAATGGCAGGACATGCTCACTAGAATGAATATTGGCCAACCTCAAGGGGCATATCGAGGAAACAATATTCCTAAACCGTTGGTCTTAAGAGGAATTGCCGACCTCTCCTTAGGAAAATATTATCTTGAAGAAATTAGAATTTCACAGCTTGGATCCCCTATATGCCAACCAACCACTCTGCCCTAACACCCTCCAGTCCCTCAGTGTGTGTTATACCTCCTCTGGGGGGTTACAAATTTAACTTAGATTGTGTGTCCAAAGGAAATCATGGGGAAAATGGTTTCGGTGGTATTTTCTGCAACAGTCAAGGAAAAATTCCCAAGATCTTCCATGGTTATTTAGGATGGGACTCCAACAATTTTGTTGAGATGGAGGGTCTCCTCGAAGGACTCAAAATTACAGTGGTGAAAAATTATTTCCCCGTCACAGCGGAAGGGGATTCCCAACTCATCGTTAACATGGCTCCTAAGCTCCTGAATGGATCCAGCTTGGTCAAGTTCTCTATGAGTTGGAGACTTATGGCAACCATGGTCATACTCGCAAGCAAAATCACCCAGATAGGGGCCACTTATTTCAACCACGTGCGAAGGGAAGCCAAAAAATCCATGGAAAAACTAGCTAATGAAGGTGTTCACGTGGCAAGTAAACTCTTCATTAATGAATTTCATACCCTACCCACAAAGACACTCAGGTCCCACTATGAGGACTTGGCTCAATAGGATATCATCCTCCTATGATCCGGATTAATGCAGGAACGCAATAGAATAAACATATAACCATAAATACAGAGATGCAGCGGAAATAACACTTCATTTCATTAATATCAAAGAACTGAAATTTTCTTACAGGCAATGGAAATAAAACTAGCTAGGTCGCTGGTAGCTATCTCTGAGAAGAGATGTGGCAGCTACAGGCCTCTGAACTGAGTTACAATGAGGCTCAAGGGCCTATTTATTATTGAGAAACAATGGAGAATCCTAAACATCCAAAAACATAACCCTAGGTGATGAAGCGCCAAAACTATGGGCCCCGTTTGGGTAAATTGGTGTTTCAACTTCCCAGGGACGTAACTTTGGCATACTATCTCCGTTTAACGCACATGATACATCATTAGAAATATCTATCCGAGTACTAACACTTTCACCACAAATATCATTCCGAAACAAAATTATATTTGCTATAGGCGTGATGCCCAAAAAACGTCGTTTAGGGCCTCAAAACGGCTCCGGAAGTTTAGGACCCGAAAAACTGCTAAAAATAGTAAATTATGCCGAAACTGAAAAACTATAAGAGAAAATGGTGGGGGCCCAAGTGGAATAGGCGGGTGGCCACCAATATCCACCTGGATCATTCCTCCCCCCTTAGGAAGCAATGGTCCCCATTTCGTTAAGTTCCTCCATGAGATGAGGAAATTTTTGCTGAACTTGGTCCCTAGTGAACCACTTTCCTTGGTGCAGGAGTTGGCCAACTTTGACAACCCGATACAGTTGGATCTTCTGTTGACGAGTGTTCTTGATTTGAATGTCCATGATACAATCTGTGGTGGCCTGTTCCATGTAGTCTAGGTTTAACTCTGTTGGTGTGAGTTGTTTTGCAATGTCTGAGGTGTCCAGTAGAGGTGGGAAGTAAGGACGAAGGCGATCCACATTGAAGACTGGGTGCAGACCAAGGAATGGAGGAATACTAAGCTCGAAGTCATTGTTACCTACAACCTTGGTGACGGTGTACGGCCCGTATCGGAGTGGGCGAAGCTTGCGGTGGGGTCCAATGAGGCGCTCCCTCTGCAAATGTAGCCATACTTTGTCGCCCACTTGGAAGTTGTGTGGCACCCGATGTTGATCATGGTGCTGCTTGTACTTCGTATTGGATCTGTCCAATATATCATGAACCTATTGGCGGATGTGTTGAATGCACCCGATGAAGCTACTTTCTTTGTCAACTTCAGACTGGACATGAGCTGAATCGACCTGAGCAACTACAAATGGCATGGCTACGTCAATGGGACATAGTGGCTGGAATCCCAAGCCCACCTGAAAGGGGCTATGGCCAATTGAACTGTGGAGAGCCCTGTTATAACTATGTTGTACAGGCGAGTCCTCGTACTCATGTGCGTGGATGCTTTGAATTGTACATGCACGTAATGTGTACATGTCATTCGTTGACGACCTCCTCACACCGCCATCTCGTTTGGGGATGGAAAGATGTGGACTCGGGTGAGCTTGTGGTCCAACATCGACTCGCAGGCCGACCTGGAAATGTGCCGAGGAACCCGATATCTCGGGACCGGAGACAGACCCGTGGGATCCCAAAGTGCACCCACACTCATTCAAAGAAGAGTTTAGCAGTGGTTTATGCTGTGATATTCTTCTTGTAGGTCACCATAATGGCCATCTTCGAGAATCTGTCAACGACCATGAAAACACAGTCATTTCCATTCTTAGTAGAAGTCAGGCCCGACATGTAATCCATGGAGATGGATTCCCAAGGTCAACTAGGGGTAGGTAGTGGAGTATATAGGCCTTGCTTCTCGATGGTCGGTTTGGCAATGACATAAGCAGTGTAGGATCTGATGTGCTTCTTGACATCCTTTCAAAGTTTCGGCCAATAGAAATACTTCTATAGTACTGCTACTGTTTTCTCGACCCTGAAATGCCTAGCGACTCGACTGAAGTGTGCTTCCCATATCATCTTGGCATGCTCTCTTGAAGGAACAAAAAGGTGTCCCAGGTGACATAAAAGTGTATCTTGGAGGTGAAAATTTGGAACTTGCGTACCCCCCAAGAGTGCCTTGTAAGTGTGGCCGAATTCGGATCACTCTCATAGAGAAGCGGCCAATCGAAGTCTCGTGCCCACAAGAGTTGAGACGGTGGTGAGCGCCACGACGGTGGCCGAGGTATCTGCAACATTATTGGTGCTACCCTTCTTGTACTTGATGTTCAAATGAACTTGTATGTTGACCACTTCGATGGATCATCGCAACTTCCTTGTGTCTGTATGAACTGGGGCGTGGTGTGTGGATGATTGTTTCCTTCCCAAAATGTAATGCTTCCATTGTCGACAAGCTTGCACAATGGAATACATTTCTTTGTCATAAGTGGGATACACTTGCGGACTGTCGGCAATGTCTCACTATGATATGCCACCGGATGTGATAAGAACTACCCCAATAGCATAGTCAGGCATCTTGTCTCGATCTCAAATGGTCGTTGCAACTGGTAATGTGATCAGGGCAATGCAGGCGATTTTCAATTCTATGAACGCCTCGTTGAGGTTCCGACCAAATAATTTTTCTCTCGCTCCTCCCTTGGTGACTTGACTCAAGGGCCAAGTGATATGAGAGAATCCCAACATGAATATACTAGAAATTAGCAAGACCCGAAGCTGCGAAGCTCTGTTATAGTGGTTGGGGCTGGCCAATCAAATGACTTGGATCTTGCCGGATCCACATGCACCCCCCTTTCATCAATAATGTATCCCAGATATTTGAACCTGGGTCATGCCGGTGCACTTCTCCAAATTGGCACACAACTTGTGTTGCCACAGTGTTTGGAGGACTTGTCGGATGTGGTGAAGGTGCTCTTCCCAAGTCTGGCTGAAGATCAGAATGTCATCCAAGTACACCACTGCAAATGAGTTGGTGAATGGTCGCAAGATGTCATCCATCATCCTCATGAAGGTGGCGGGAGCATTCATCAACCCAAAAGGCATGACCAGCCATTCGAAAAGGCCTTCCTTGGCTTTAAAGGCAGTCTTCCACACATTGGAGGGTTCAATTGGTACCTGGTGGTACCCAGACTTCAGGTCGATCTTGCTGAAATATTTTGCACCTTTGAGTTGGTCCAAAAGGTCATCAATCCATGGGATTGGGTACCTATTCCAGAAAGTGATCTTGTTCAGTGCCCGATAGTCAATACAGAGTCTCCACGTCCCATCCTTCTTTCCGTACCAACACGATCGGCCTACAGGCGATGAAATTGTTCGATGTGACCTTTCGCAATAGCTCCCCGAATCGCCTTGATTTCATCATTCTCCGCAATCGTGTTAATCGATAGATCGGTCTGTTGGGTAGGGCGCACCTAGGGTCAAATCAATCAGGTGCTTGACCCGACAAAGGCTGTCGTTGAGGAAACCCCCGGGGTGAGGTGAAGATGTCCCCGTACTTCCACAACCTTATCCATTTGTTGTTGCTGTGCAGAGGGAGCCCCCGTCTGGAGGTCGTGGGCTACGTATTCTTCTTCCCTCGCGGATCATCAGGAAAATGAATTTCCGGGTTTGGGAAATGAGCTTACTGCATTATTTTGCAGTAACCAAAGAGCTAGCAGTAGGAGGTGGTACCTTTGGTATCTTGTATAGCTTATTTCCCAAAGTAACAATAACAGTGCGAGGCCAAGACTCATACACAGCATGATGCTTCCACAAGTATGGTTGTCCTAATAATACATCAGAAACATCAGTAGGAGAAACATCACATAATACCTCATCCGTGAAGGGCTTGATGCTATAGGGAAGGCGGCACTGCTGGCTGACGCAGAGATCTCGTCCTTGGTGAAGCCACCAGATGGTGTATGGATGTGGGTGAGCTGTGTTCGGCAAGCCCAGCCACTTCACGGCATCTGCCGAAATGAGGTTCTTTTGGCTCCCATTGTCGACAATGAACTATACCGGGGAGTCCTTTACCCACATTTTGGAGTGGAAGAGATGTTCCTCCTCCTCCGGATCTTCCGGTTCCTCCTTCTGGATCTTCGTAGTGGCAACAAGGCATTTCCGTTCCGCATCAATAACTGCTTCCCTTTTTCATTCACCTTGTCAGGTTTTGATTCAGAGTTAGAGCATGCATCTGATTCAAAAGCCCTCATCTTGGCCACTAGCGACTGCTTGGCCCGACACTCACTTGTGTTGTGAGTGGAGCTCTTATGGAACTCACACCACTTTCCCGTGTCCTTCTGTGGCTTTGCGGTGCTATTCTTTTCTTGTGGATTTGACGGGTTGTCTTTAGCCACCATGCCTTGGCTCTGAACTTTTTTCTGTGGTTTGGAAGCACCTTTCCCTTACTTTTGATTTGCAGATCCAAAGTCTCGCTTCTTCTGTTTGAATTTCTGCCACTCCGGGGCAGCATACCAAGATGCCGTACCAAGCGAGGGAGATGTCGAGGAACTCCATTTCCTCCCCGAATGTATCCATGCGTACATTGCATTTCAGCACCAAATGTTTCTATGAATTCGATACCCAACTTTGTGCGAGGGTATGGACATTAAACATTTGCTCACCATGCTTGTTAATATCCCTTTGTTGTCGCAAATAAGTGGTCCATTGTATGTAATTGTCCTCATAACTCCCTCACGGATAGTACTATTCCTTGACCTGCCTCGAAAAGAATTCCAAGCGGCATGGCCGAGAACAATGTAGAGGGTTATGTCCGGGTCCTTTTTCTCACAGAGGGTTTCCCACCGGGCCCCAAGATAAGGTAGCTTTGAGGAGTGCAAAAATAATCTTCTCCTGGTCTGAAAAGTCATGAACAGAGAAATATCCTTCTAATAGATTCAACCATCTATCTATGGCATCTGCATCTATTTGACCCTCAAATATGGGAATGTAAAAATTTACTTGTACCTTAAAAGGAGTCGCACCTCCAGAGTGGCTGCTGGATGGAGATGCACTGCCGGTGGGCAGCCGTTGAAGGATCTGAACAAAGTTATCCATCATCGTGTTCCTTTTTTTTTCGAGGGCCTCCTCGAGAAATATTTTGATAGGATCTCCTGCTCCCTCATCTTTCTTTTCATCCCCCATGGGCGTCTGTCGAGGTTTGCGAGGCTGATCTTGCAAAGGTTCCACCAAATCAATCCCTAGCTCCTTATACCCCGACCTCGTTGGGGACATGCAAAGAAGGATCGAGAAAAAGCATACCGCTATGATACCACTGATCTGGATTTATGCAGTAATGCAACAGAATAAACATATAACCATAAATACAGAGATGCAGCGGAAATAACACTTCATTTCAATAATATCAAAGAACTGAAATTTGCTTACAGGCAATGGAAATAAAACTTGCTAGGGCACTGGTAGCTATCTCTGAGAAGATATGTGGTGGCTACAGGCCTCTGAACTGAGTTAAAATGAGGCTCAAGGGCCTATTTATTATTGAGAAACAATGGAGAATCCTAAACATCCAAAAACCTAACCCTAGGAGATGAAGCGCCAAAACTATGGGCCTCGTTTGGGTAAATTGGTGTTTCAACTTCCCAGGGACGTAACTTTGGCATACTATCTCCGTTTGATGCACATGATACATCATTAGAAAGCTCTATCTGAGGACTACAACTTTTACCACGAATATCATTTCGGAATAGAATGATATTCGCTAGAGGCGCGATGCCCAAAAAACGTCGTTTAGGGCCTCAAAACGACTCCAGAAGTTCAGGACCCAAAAAACTGCTAAAATAGTAAATTATGCCGAAACTAAAAAACTAAAAGAGAAAATGGTGGGGGCCCAAGTGTAATAGGCGGGTGGCCACCAATATCCACTTGGATCATCCTAGATGGGGGTGTTATACGACACGATGAAGCGCATGTGAGGAGATAGATGGCTTCCATAAGAGATCCACCTGTCGCACATCCTCCCTCCCCCTCCATATCTTAATGCCGAAGCATGTGAGGAGTACAGTATTGGTTTGGAAAATCACCGACGGGCTAATGGGAATGCCGATAGTTAATGAGTTGTGGGAGGGGCATCACACAAAGCATAGAGATGAGGTCATCCGCCACAAGATGTATGCACATGAAGATTTCCTCCTCATTAGGCTTACCCTTCAAGTCACCTTCATTTAGGAGGATCCTCACATTGTGTTGAGTGTCCTGATGAGCTTCCATAGCAGAGTCTCCTATTGTGAGGTCTGGAAGAGGAGGGCGCACTAGTATCTTTTCAACATCCTGTCATCCCTCATGCTGAGGCAAAAAATGAGATGTATGCATGGGGGACGCTTGGGGGTGTAGGTCCCCAATGATGATTATAAGGTCCCTAAAAGGTGGGAAGCTTCCGACTACATGCTTGATATCCCTATACACATATTATACCAAGTTGATGCACTTGAGTTGGAAGCCCTGGCTAGTGCAGCTAATTCTCAAAGTTCCTTGGCGAAGCACTACTCGCTCATGAAGGTTTTTTTTGCTACATCTTTGTTTCAACAAAAACTCTCGACGGATAGCCTCAGCCACCAAATTACCCATGGAAACCATGAATTCAAAAGCACTGGTGAAGCCATGGACCTAATCTTGTATGACTGTGAGTTCTGGTTCTAGGTGGGAGGGTGGCAAGCAACAAACATCTTCCACCCACTGCCTTTCGCCACCCTTAAGCCTCCCAGTCCTTCGATGACGGTGAGGTCCAAGCCTAGGAGAACTAGATTGGGGACAAAAGTGCACGTCAACATGTCCAAGAAAGATGTAGATGCCTCCACCTCATCTATGGGAAGACCGATTGTGGAAGACGACGTCAAGATTGGAAAGGGCGCAAAATAATGAAGGGTGGCATCTATGCTCGAGAGCGGTGGTTCTCCCTCCAGCAATAAAATGGAGTGCTGAGAAAATCTAGATAGTCTACATGCACGAAGGGTGGCTAGGCACTTGTATGAACCCAAGGAATCCAAGTGTACTCCCTCCAGCCCCTACGCTTGTTGGATTCTGAAGGAATTACCTCCCTAATTTTTTTATGCTTTCTGGTGTATGTTTGTGAGGTTGTCAAGTTGGCATAATCTCAAGTCTATTTTTTTCTCTGTTAAACAAGACTCTTTATCTGTTTTTTTGGTTTCTTTCTATGTTTTTGAACATCTTGCGACCGGTGGGTTGGTTTCCCTCTGTTGGGTAGCCCACTAGCGCCACCCAAACCTTGATTTTGATTGGGTCAGGGGTAGACAGTCGTTGACCCTCTGATTTTTATGGTTATCTAGCATGTAATATATGTTTTTGTACAATAATAGAATATCTAGAACTTTAGAAGAAAAAAATATTTTATAGTAAAATTATTCATACACGAAAGATTTAATTATATTATTTTGTTTTCACATTCTTTTTAGCATGAGAAAAAATATAAGATCCAAAAAATCATTCCATTGTAGTGGATACAAATCCCTCATTACTTAGAATAAATAAAGTGAAAATATCTAAAATATTATTCATTTTAGTGGATGCAAATTGTTTAAATATAATTTTAATAGATTATTAGATTAGAAATCCTTTTCCATATACATCTATCCAAATTCATCAAACATAATCCTACATCCTTTAATTCATCTATAAAATTGAATATGATGTGTAATCCTACAAAGTTTAATTCATCTACAAACATGAAGATCATGTGTGCTTATATGGATGTAGATCTCAACATTCTCCAATAGATATGTAATTGGTGATTTAGGGTTAGACAAGTAGGTTAACCTAATTGAAATAAATATGTAAGGCTAATTCACCTTTATCAAAAGGGCTTCCCGCCCAAGTGGCTCCACACCGAGATCGCTGAATGGGGGCTTCACTGCAAGAGCAATACCATACCACGTGCATTAATATTGGGGGATATATTGTGAGGAAAAAAATACAAATTTTATTGAAGATATAATAGGGGGTAAAGGGTTTTTATATTGGCAGGTATAAAAAGTGGAACTCAAATTTAATGAAAAAATATAAGTGGGTATGAAAGAGAGAAATATATTTTTTTAACATCCACCAGCTTATAAATAGCCTATGGGACATATTACTTCTCCATCTGATTCTTTTATTCGACTTATGGAGTCTTACAATAAACGCTTCGAGCTTCTCGACAAAATTTTCATTGAATAGATTATCCCAAGAGCTAGCTACCAGAATATTTGCATGCCTTTCCCTATTGTCTTTAAAGGCCTCGCATTCTAAAATGAAATTATTTTTTGTTTCCACTTTTCCTGAAGATAAAAAAAATACACTTTTTCGTCCCATATTTCTAGTGCCCTGTTTTAGAATGGACTTGATTAGAATTAGTCCTTAATTGAGCAATAAGGGTTTTAGATACCTAAAATATCTAGTGAAAGTAGGGGATTTTTAAATTGATAAAGTGTATTGTGTTCGTATTGGCAGGGGGTTAAATAATGTCATTTTTAAAGATATTTTCCAACATATAGTCAAATTAAGGGTATTATTTAGTATGCCACTAATGAAATCCTTCCCTCACTCAAACCAGGGACCTTAATAGATCCAAGAAAACATAAACGAGCTCTCAAGATAAAGCCAAAAACTTATACAAACTAAATCACTTATTGAATAAATAGTTTGTGGGGTTTTTCTTATACTATTGGGGTTCATGTATATGGTTCTAGCAATTGGGGTTCATGTATATGCTTATACTATTGGGGTTCATGTATATGGTTCATGTATATTGGGGTTCATGATGATGGCTCAACAGGACATCATCCCCCCAAACGCGAGTGTCAGACGGCATGATGAAGCACATTCGAGGAGACAGATGGCTCCCATAAGAGAGCCACCTGTTGCACCTCCTCCCTCCCCATCCATTTCTTAATGATGAAGCATGTGAGGACTACATTCTTGGTTTGAAAAATCATCGATAGGCTAATGGGAATATTGATAGTTAATGAGTTGCGGGAGGGGCATCACACAAAGCAAAGAGATGAGGTCAGCCGCCACAAGATGCATCCACTGGAAGCTTCCCTCCTCACGAGCCTTACCCTTCAAGTAACCTTCATCTAGGAGGATCATCGGATTATTTTGAGTGTCTTGGTGAGCTTCCATAGTAGGGTATCCTGCTGTGAGGTCTCGAAGAGGAGGGTGTACTGGTCTCTTTCCAAAATCCGTCCAGCCCCCATGCCGAGGAAAAAAATGAGATGTATACATGGGGGATGCTTGGGGGTGCAGGTCCCCAATGATGATTATAAGGTCGCTGAAAGGCGAGAATATTCTGGCTACGTTCCCGACATCCCTGCACACATATGATACCAAGTTGATACACTGGAGTTGGAAGCTCTAGTCCGTGTTGCTAATTCTCGAAGTACCTTGGCAAAGCACTACTGGCTCATGAAGAATTTTTTTGTTACCTCTTTGCTTCAACAAAAATCTCACGATACCATGGACCTAATCTTCTATGACTGTGAGTTCTAGTTCTAGGTGGGAGGACAACAAGCAGCAAACATCTTCTACCCCCTGCCTTTCACCACCATCAAGCCTCCAAGTCCTTCGGTGCCGGTGCAGCCCAAGCCCACGAGAACCAGATTAGGGGAAAAAGTGCACGTTAATAGGTCCAAGAAATATGTAGATGCCTCCACCTCTTCTACGGGAATATCAGTTGTAGAAGATGACGACAAGGCTGGAAAGGGCACGGAAGAAGGAAGTGTGGCAACTATGCTCGAGAGTGGTGGTGCTCCCTCCAACAGCAAAATAGAGTGCACAGAAAAACTGGATAGTCTGCATGCACAGAGGGTGGCTGGGTACGTGTAGAAACCCAAGGAATCTGAGTGTACTCACTCCAGCCCCTACGCTTGTTGGATTCTGGAGGAATTACCTTTCTAATTTTCTTTATACTTTCTGGTGTAAGTCTGTCAGGTTGTCAAGTTGGCATAATATTAAGTCCATTTTTTTCTTTTTTAAACAAGACCCTTTATCTGTTTGTTTGGTTTTTCACTATGTTTTTTAACATGTTGCGATTGGTGGGTTGGTTTCCCTCTGTTGGGAAGCCCACCAGCGCTAACCAAACATTGATTTTGATTGGGTCAAGGGTAGACAGTCGTTGGTCCTCTCATTGCGATGGTTACCTAGCATGTAATATATTTTTTGTATAATAAAAGAATAGCTGGAACTTAAAAAAAAAATTAGTTTATAATAAAATTATTCATAAACAAAAGATTTAATTATTTTTTTTTTTTTCACATTCTATTTAGCATGAGAAAAAAATATAAGATCCAAAAAATCATTCCATTGTAGTGGATACAAATTCCTTTTTAGTTAGAATAAATAAAGTGAAAATATCCAAAATATTATTCATTTTAGTGGATGCAAATTGTTTAAGTATAATTTTAATGTATTATTAGATTAGAAATCCTTTTCCATATACATCTATCCAAATTGATCAAACATAATCCTACAACTTTTAATTCATCTATAAACTTGAATATCATGTGTAATCCTACAAATTTTAATTCATCTATAAACATGAAGATATAAGTGGGTAAGAAAGAAAGAAATATATTATTTTAACATCCACGAGGCTATAAATAGCCTATGGGACATATTACTTCTTCGTCTTATTCTTGTATTCGACCCTTTTCCTGTGAAGTCTTACAATAAACGCTCCCAACTGTTTAACAAAATTTTCATTGCATACATTATCCCAAGAGCTAGCTGCCAGAATATCTGCATACTTTTCGTATTGTCTGTAAAGACCTCGCATTCTAAAATGAAATTATTTTTTGTTTCCACTTTTCCGGAAGATTAAAAAATACACTCTTTCGTCCCATATTTTTTTTGGACTTTTCACAATGGACTTGATTATAATTAATCCTTAATTGAGCAATAAGGGTTTTGGATACCTCAAATATCTAGTGAAAGTAGGGGTTTTTTAAATTGAGAAGGTGCATTGGATTCGTATTGGTAGGGGATTAAATAATGTGATTTTTAAAGATATTTTCGAACATGTAGTGAAATTAAAGGTATTATTTAGTATGCCACTAACACCCAAACCGGACCTAGATCCAAGAAAACATAAACCAGCCCTCAAGATAAATCCAAAAACTTATAAAAACTAAATCACTTATTGAATAACTAGTTTGTGGGGTTTTACTTATACTATTGGGGTTCATGTATATGTTCTAGCCATTTATGCCCTAATTTTCCCATTGAAATGAGCTAAATTGAAAGTAAAGCCAAAAACTTGTAGAAACTAAATCACTTATTGAATAAGTTGTTTGTGGGGTTTTGCTTGTCGTGTTGGGGTTCATCTATATCGTTCTAGGGATTTATGCCCTAATTTTCCCATTGAAATGAACTAAATTGGAAGTAACCGACCAAAAGTTGAACCACCAATCAATTTGCAAACGACATCCTCTTAGTATATGTATAAATTAATCTGCATGTTGGTGCTCCATATATCCATTCGTGGGATACTCCTCCATATACGGTCACAACCCTGTTCTCCGAATTTGAGCTCTACGAGGTGGTCGACCCTGTTCTCCGAATTTGAGCTCTACGGTCAGGCACAACTATGCTTAACGGTAATATGGGCATTAACAATGACAATAACGGGGTTATGTTTATTAACAATGATCGTAACGGCGATAAAAGAGAAGTTGCGGAGATTGTAGGAGTGAATGCTGCTCCAAAGAGAGAGAAATAAAACACGGGCGGAGGGTTCTGCGAGAAGTGGTTCTCCCTGTGGAGCCTGTAAACTATTGAGGAGGGGATGTACGGAAGACTGTATATTTGCCCCTTATTTTAGTTCCAAAGAGGGAGAAGCCAGCTTTAAAACGGTACATTATGTCTTCGGTGCCAGCAATGTCGCCAAGATATTGAAGGGAATTCCACAGGACAGACGCCAAGAGGCTGTAGCCACCATATATTATGAGGCTCAGGCGAGAGTCGCAGATCCTGTTTACGGGTGCGTTCCGACCCTATTTGCAAAGGAACGTTAGCTGCAGGAACAGGTGAGTTCCTGTCATTGGATTGGTTTGATATAATAAATGGTCATACTGTTTTTTCTGCTTAGCATGCCTTAGTTTAGAGCTTCGTTTAGAACCTGCCAAGTAGATGTTCTCCCGCCAAAACCAACTATAACGGGAACACTCGCCCCCAATTCACAGAATGGATAGCTATAAAATAAAGTAGTTGTTTTTGGGAATTTTTGGAGTTTTTGGTGCCAGAATTTGTTGGAAAAAATTGATATGAAATTTTGATTTTTGTTATTTAAACTGATTCTTTTTACTTTATATGGATTCAACACCCTCAAAACTTTGATATTACCAGAGTTATCTATCAAATTTATGATTTCAACAAATTTCTACAAGATTTTAGAAAAATAAATCTAAAAAATCCATTAAAAAACTTCCAAAAAATCACACTAAAACCAACTCGTAAAATAATACAACATAACCCAAAAAAAAACTAGAACTTACAGAGGGGCTACAATCTAAAATAACTAGCTAAAGATTGCAAAAATTAGATATAGTTTTTTTATCCTTTCCTTTGCTAAGGAGAAGAATGCAATTGTGGGTATCCTTACCTTTTCATTCCCAAGTAGAAACCTAACAGCCTGAACGAAATTGTTAAAAATTTGAGAGGATAGCATCAAATAAAACTGGTTGAAACTCCTAAATTAGCTGACGCAGCGTAATGGAAGAAATCCAAGCATGATATAGACTTACATGTCTTTTAAATATATTGCCAACCACAGTTCACTCTCAACTAATTCAGAGTTGTCCTATCGAATTGATGCTAAACGATTATGAGTAGACATTAGCGATTCTCGCTTTAACACTGTAAAACATCTGGGCACTCTTCTTCCTCTCGGAGACTACCAGCACAACTTTTCTTCCCACACCATAGTTTGAAGGGACGTATATGGCATACTGAAGCGACTTATATTTTCTTCTAATGATGTGTTTTGATGATTCACTAGACACAGAACTATGAATATAGTTTCCCCACACGTCAAGCTGTTGTTTGGTTGTATAGGTTTTATTAAAAAAATTTAATAACAACTCATCGGTATACCAACACGGTTGTAATATTAAAAATAAAGCAATTATATTGATTTATACAGTTGTAATATAAAAAATAATTAATAAAAAACCAGTTTATACCAAATTTTTATTTATAATATTTTTACTACACAGTTTTACCATTTACAAAATTTTATTATTTATAATATAAGTTTTTTTAATAAAATTTCACATGTTCTGCTTGAAGAGGATCAAGACGTTTCATGTTTTATGTTGGCTGCATATTAACAGATCTTTTGATTTATCCATTTACCCATTTCAATGTATGGAGTCTCATAGGAGTAAACAATGATGTAAATGTCCATCTCTCTGGTTCAGAGGGTCCTTAATTCATATTAGAAAGTTCCTAATAATGTTAAGGGGTTTGAAATTAAAAGACAAATTATGATTTTTTAAGATTCTACTTTCTAGTGATCTCTTATCTGTAGTTTCTTGAATGAATTGAAGGTGCACTACAGAGAACCAAACATTAGATCATTTTTATTCTTAAGAACTTTTTCTGCCTTTTGAAAAGATGCAAGGATTAGAAACCTGCTATAACCATTTTTATTAGAAGCATTCAATAGGGGGGATTTTTCTTCTGGGAACAATCAAAGATTCAAAAATCTCTACTGGCTAAGGCCCTGATAACACTTAGCTTTTGAGTAGGGGAAACAATCAAAGATTCAAAAATCTCTAGTGGCTAAGGCCCTGATAACACTTAGCTTTTGAGTAGGGAAATGATGCAAAATAGCATGAAGATATTTCTCACTAAATTTTCTTCTATCTCATGGAAAAAAGAACTATCATCACTTCTTGAAATAAGAATGTCAATGAAATGAAAGTTTCCTTTAACTTCACATTACATGATGATAAACTTTATGGTGTGAGATAGATCTTTAAAATGATGAACTTTTCTTTACCATGAGGCTACAAAATTATCAAAATTAGGTCATCTAAAAACTATGAGATTGTAATTTCTCATCAGTTATATACAATCCAGTTCAAACATGCAAATTTCACAAATTGTTGACTCCCTCTTCACCTGACGACGAATTTGACTGGTTCGAAAGTGGAATGGTATCCAACTCTGACGATTTCCATGGAATAAATTACGAAAATGAATTGACGATGTCAGCAAATCAGCCGTTCGAGCAACCTCAATGGATGTCTCCCTCCTCACCTGACGCCCAATTTGACGGGTTCGAAAGTGTAATGGTATCCAACTCTGGCGATTTCCCTGGAATAAATTACGGAAACGAATCTTCAGTGTTAGCAAATCAGTAGTAAAATAAATTTCCTCAATGTGTTATACAGTAATGGATCATTTTAATAAAGTATCTTAGATGGAAAGTGCGTAACATTTTTAACAGTAGGTTAAACAGAAAGTGTGGAGAATTATTAGTAAGCCATTTTTTTATTTATTTAATCACAATATTATGTTTATGTTTGAATGAGTAGGGGCTGATTTTAAGAATTCATTATTAAAAAAATATTAAATTGTGGTATAATACATATTTTTTTATTCAAGGAAAATATCTTTTTAATATATTAATAATAATTAATTAAATAATAATAATAATAATAATTTATTATTTTGTTTTGAAAATATTAATAGAGAAAAAAACATTATATTTTTGTAACTATATACTTTAAACCTACCGGCACTCAACATTGATTGCGGAAATAATAGATATACTATAATATTATATTATTATTTTTCTCATTATTCACAAACAGTTTTCTTCAAATCCAACAAACATGACAGTGTAGGTAGGGAAATAATGCAAAGAATGATATAATATGAGGGAGGGGTAGGATCATATGATGGCTTTGTACAGGGAAAGATTGAGTAAACTATAAGATTGGGGAAATAAAAAAAATATTATATTAAATTATATTTAGTTTATTAGTTTTTAGTGCTTTTTAATTTATGTTTAATTTCAATGGTTATAAATAGAATATTTATTGAAAAAGTTAAGATTGTTTTATAATAATTTATAAAATGTCATTTGGGACATCTTTTTATTCATTATTTTTTAGATCATATATTATACATTATTAATAGTGTTCATTTGAGAGGGTATGTTATAATGTTTTTGCTTTTAAATTGTATTTAGATATGAATAGCATTGCTCTACATAAAAAAAATATTAAAAAACAATTAAATATTGGAAATTCACTTAACTAAGAAGGTATGCTTACATTATCAATGAGTATCCATTCTATTTGAAAATATATATTGATATATGTACCAAAATCTAGGCATGTTATCAATTTTGGTGTCTTTACATACATTAGCTTTTCAATCTCTTTATAGTTTAGATTTTCATTTCACTAGCTATGCATTCACATGCCACCATCTTTCTTAAGACCCCATTCTAAGTTAACAGGTCCGATGAGGTAGACATGTGACGGGAGGATATTATGACTAGATTCAACCTCCTAGGTCATCTTAAGGAAGTGGAATCGAAAAAATACAACCAAATTGATCATCCACACAACCAAGAGAACGTCCAGGAGCTACCCCACCTTTCGAGGTGACCTAGAGCCCCAGTCGATCCCTTGCCAAGCCCTCCAAGAAACTGAGAGCCCCATTCACTCCCATGACATTACATGACTGCAATTCCAGCCTTCTGTTGCTAGTGCTATGCTAGCAAATGTGAGATTCAAGGCTAAATTTCAGGGCTACGACTTAGTAGAATTGAAATGAACCATAGAGACAATGATTCCAATGCAAACTATTGAACATAATCTTCATGGAATTTGTAGAAATGAAATGAATCATAGGGACAATGATGCCAACGAAAATTATTGAACAAACACTTAACTAGACCTCTTGATGCAGGGGCATTAGACACTAGCCAACAATGTAGGAGGTTTTTTCCACATGCTGTGGCTAGGAGGGTTCGAAAACATTTCAATTGTAACAGCTAGGTGTCAATACCTCAGCTGATTGTTTCATTTAGATTAGTTAGAGTTTGTAGAAGTCGAATAGTTCAGTTCAGTCCATTTGTCATGTTTCAGTTAGTTGAATTATTGTAATTAGGCTTTTGATTTTCTAAACGGTCCTCACAGAGGAACCGAAGAGACACATTGTAAGGTATATAAATTGTATCCCTCGAATGCATTGGAAAGAGGAGAGAGGAGATTTTCTACAATAAAATTTGTGTTTCAAGCAATTGCTTCCGGTTGAATGAATTTCAGTTCCTGTTGATTATCAAACTGTCTTGAATTGATGTTTGTGAGGAAATTTGTTTAACTGTGAGGCGATTGAACTCTGCGCGTATATAATTTCTGAATGGAACAGTCGTACAGTCTCTAAATTTGTTCTAACGAGCTTTGTGAATTAAATCCCAACCACAGACGAAGTGTGTGTGTAAAACCGTGGTCGTTGAACTCTGTTTAATGATAGTAGAATTCCCTCTTAATAAAGAGATAAATTTGTTTTTCTATCGGAATCCTAACCCGAGGCTAGACCAGAGTTAGTGAATACAGAGGATAGTGTAACTCGACTTAAACCGGGGTCAACCACTGTTCCGAAACCGCGAGTGTATTTATGAACCGGACTGCCCATATTGTACTACTTTTGTGGAGTGAGCGGTATTTCCAAATTAGGAGCGATTCCATTGAATGGTCGAGAAGTAGCACATGGTGGGACCGCGAAAACCGCTTTCCCGAGCACCATCGCACACTAACGTTCGACCAGGGAGGCCGTGCGATATCGTTGAACGCCGTCGATCTGGAGCGAAGCCATTGGACAGTGGTCGTAGTCGGGAGATGCACGAAATATAACCAAGGTACGGTGCGAGTATTTGATTCGGCCGTCGATTATATATGTGGGGCCGGAACCAAAGGTCCATTATAAGTCATTTGTTTAAAAAACGTTGGGTATTTATATAAGGTTCGAACGATTAAACCCTTGGTTATAAGGTTTAGCGGTGGAATATAAGCCCGAGAGATATATTTTAATTTTCAAAGGTTGTTGATAATGTTTATTTATCAAATTCCTTGAATTTGATAAATAAAACCAAAGAAGTTGGGGTAGACCACGTGCAGGAGGAGAACGGGGTTTTAGCAGAGAAATGCTGACAGAGCTACGAAAAGAGACCAGCTCTCCTTAGGGGCCGAATTTCATTTTTTTTGTCGTCATTTGTGGTATCAGAGTTGTTGTTTTCGAGTTGATTTTGCAGAGAGTTGACATGGCAATCCGAATTGGTAGAGGTGCTGGCAGAAGGAGAGGCGGACCCGTTGCCAATGCAGAAGTGTTGGGAATTTTGTAGAGGTTCGAGGCCAGAATGGATGCCATGGAGTGAAGACAGCCCAGAGATCCTGAAGACATCAGTGAACCTGAAATAGAAGAAGCGGAAGAAAATGTTGAGATTCCTCCTGACTTGAGGCTCCTCAGAATTGTTTTGGGGTCTGCAGTTAAGCCCAGGATTGAAGTTTCAAGTTTTGCAGGAGGGTTGAATCCATAGGAACTGGTGGATTGGATTAACGAAATGAACAAGTGCTTCGACTATGAAGAAATAAGCAAGGATAAGAAGGTCAAATTTGCAGTAACAAAGCTAAAGGGACATGCTGCACTTTGGTGGCATGGAGTGCAGGAAGAAAGGAGGAGAGTTGGCGAGCAGCCTATCAAAAGCTGGACTAGAATGATGGCTAAATTAAAAGCTAAATTCTTGCCTAGTGATTATCAACTGACATTTTTTAGGCAAATGCAGAACCTGAGACAGAGTTTGCTGACAGTAAAGGAATACATAGAGGAATTCTACAGAGTGAGCATAAGAGCTGGGAAATTCCAAGACACACCAGAGAAGATTGCTAGATATGTGAATGCTATCAAGCTAGAGATCCAAGATGAGATTGGTCTTCTGTCTCCTAAGACAGTGGAAGAGGCCTACCAGATGGCCTTGAAAGAAGAGGAGAAACTCCTGAGGAAACAGTCTGCCAAGAAGAGAGGTACTTTCCGTGGAAAGGGAAGTCAGGGTGGTAGAGGAAAGCCTACTACACCCAGTGATGGAGCTAACAGTAGCTCACCTCAGAATGCATCTACAGAGGATGATGCAAGGGGCAGAAGGGGTTCTTACAGATGAAAAGGAAGAGGAGGCAGAGACAGAGGCAGAAGTAGAGAATTGAGGTGCTATAGATGTCAAGAAGTGGGACACAAGCACTACGAATTTCCAGAGAATGTGGGTGCTATCCCAAGAAATGTTGTTGTTTCCCAGGCTGGAGAAGAGGCAGAAATTGAAGAAGAAATTCTACCAGAGAGGGGAGAGTCCTTGGTGGTTAATAAGGTCTTGTTGAATCAAACCAAAGAGGTCACTAAACCTACACAAAGGAAGACATTGTTTAGGAGCATATGCAAATTCCAAGGGAAATGATGCCAGCTAGTCATTAATAGTGGCAGCATAGACAATCTGGTTTCCACTGAGATAATAGAGAAGTTGAAACTGAAGACAAGGGAGCATCCAACTCCCTACAGGGTGTCCTGGCTGCATAAAGGGCACCAGCTGGTTGTAAAAGAACAGTGTGAGATAGAGCTGCAAATGGGAAAATAAAAAGATAAGGTCATGTGTGATGTAATGCCCATGGATGTGTGTCATATACTGCAGGGTAGAACTTGGCAGTTTGACAGAGCAGCGGTGCATGATGGAAAGAAGAACACTTACAAGTTCTTCAAGGATGGGGTACATCATACATTGATACCCATGGAAGAAGGAGAGCCATCCAGCAAAGTGATTGATCCAAAGACCTTGTTGTTGAGCGGGAAGGAATATCTGCAGCAGATAGAAGAAGAAGAGGTAAGCTTTGCTTTAGTTTGCAAACCTAAGGTAGTTCTTACTTCTACAAATATTTCTGACTTGCCAATAGAAATCCAAGAGATGTTAGACAACTATTGTGACATTGTTGTGGATGATTTACCTGATGAGTTGCCACCTGTGAGAAAGATCAGCCATGAGATAGATTTTATCCCTGGTTCAAATCTGCCAAATAAGGCACCCTACAGAATGACTCCCACAGAAAATGAGGAAATCAGGAGACAAGTACAGGAGTTGGTGGACAAGGGACTAATCAGAGAAAGTTTAAGTCCATGTGCAGTACCATCAGTATTGAGCCCAATGAAATATGGAGGCTGGAGAATGTGTACTGATTCCAGAGCAATCAATAAGATCACAATCAGAACTAAAGAAGAACATTTAAGGCATCTTAATCATGTCTTGAAGAAGCTACACCAAGAGAAACTGCTGATAAATTTAAAGAAATTCTCATTCACGAAAGAAGAGTTGGTGTATTTGGGCTTTTTTGTTTCTGCAGAAGGATTGAAGATGGACCCAGAAAAGGTTAAGGCAATTGTGCAGTGACCTCCACCCAGAAATGTTTTGAGGTATGAAGTTTCCATGGACTCGCTAGTTTTTACAAAAAGTTTATAAGAAAATTCAGTAAGATTAATGCACCCATCATTGAGACCATAAAGAAGAGAAAACAACCATTTAAGTGGACTACTGAAACAGAAAGAAACTTTAAAATTTTGAAGCAAAAGATAACTGAAAAGCCTATTTTGATTCTGCCTGATTTTACTAAACCATTTCAAGTGAAGTGTGATGCCAGTGGGGAGGCCATTGGAGCTGTGTTGAGTCAGGATGATAGACCTGTAGCCTATTTCAGTGAGAAGGTAAATGACACCAGAAGAAAGTATTCCTCTTATGCGAAGGAATTCTATGCAATTGTTCAAGCATTGAAAAAGTGGAGACATTATTTGATGTCCAAGGAATTTGTACTATATTCTGATAATCATGCTTTGCAGTACATTGTACAGCAACCCAAGTTGAATCATAAGCATGCCAAATGGGTTGAGTATCTCCAAGGTTTTAACTTTGTTTTAAAACATATAAGTAGCCAAGCAAATAAAGTAGTTGATGCTTTGAGTAGGAGGCACATGATTGTTCAAGAAACCAATTTTGAAATTGTAGGGTTTGATTTTCTCAAAGAATTGTATAAAACAGATCCAGATTTTAAAGAATCATTTGAGGCATGTTGTAACCCTGTTCTAATAGATAGAAGCCAGTGACTAGATTATTTCTTGCAGGAGGACTTACTATTCAGAAGAAACCAATTGTGTGTACCAAAATGTTCCATGAGAGAAAACTTGATTAAGGAGAAGCATAGTGGTGGACTTGCTAGAAACTTTGGTACTGATAAAACTTATAAGCAGCTGAGTCACTTCTATTATTGGCCTAAGATGAGAGCAGAAGTGGACAAGTTTGTGAAAAATTGATTGGGGAACATATGCCAAAGGAAGAAGCCAGAATGCAGGATTGTACACTCCCTTGCCTATTCCAGACAGGCCTTGGGACATGGTGAGTATGGATTTTGTTTTAGGATTTCCCAAGACTAAGAGAGGGAATGATGCAGTCTTTGTTGTGGTGGAAATATTCTCCAAAATGGCACATTTTATTCCATGCTATAAAACTAGTGATGCCACCCATATTGCTAACTTGTTTTTCAAAGAAGTTGTTATATTGCATGGGTTGCCCAAGAGCATTGTTTCAGACAGAGACACCAGATTTTTGGGTCATTTTTGGAGGACACTGTGGAAGAAACTTGGTACCAAACTGAGTTTTATCTCAGCTTATCATCCTCAGACTGATGGAAAAACTGAGGTAGTGAATAGGAGTATGGGAAATTTGTTGAGAAGTCTTGCAGGAGAGCATCCCAAGCAGTGGGATCATATTTTTCCCCAGGCAGAATATGCATATAATGACTCACCTAATAGGAGCACAGGACAGAGTCCATTCTATATTTTTTATGGAATGCACCCCAGAGGAATATTAGAGTTAAGAAATCTGGCAAGGGCAGAGCTAAGGAGCACAGATGGTGAGGAATTTTCTTCAGAGATCCAGGCCATACATGAACAAGTGAAATAGCAACTACAAGGCAGCAGCATCAAATACAAAGGAAGAGCAGACTTGAGTAGAAAAGAAGTTCATTTTGAAGTAGGAGATCTGGTTTTGGCACACTTGAGAAAGGAGAGATTCCCAAAGAAGAAGTATAACAAACTGAAGTTCAAAAATATTGGGCCATGCAAGATACTTAGAAATTTTTTTGCAAATGCTTATGAGATTGAATTGCCACCTGATGTTGAAATATCTCCCATTTTTAATGTTGCATATTTTTACAAGTATGAAGATGACGGTGCAGAAGAAAGATCAATAGACAAGGAGCAGATTGAGTGGAAAGAGAAGCTACCTCCAGCACAACCGTTGCAACCAGAGAAGATATTGGACAAAAGAGTGTTCAGGAAGACCAGAGGCCAAGAGTACTTTCAGTACTTAATCAAATGGAAGGATAAGCCAGAGGAAGATGCCACTTGGATGACTAAAGGAATGTTGCATAAGATAGGAAGATCAGTGGAAGAGCTCATGGATAGAAGCCCATGAAGAAAATTTCCCTCGGGAGTCTGATGCAGGGGCATTAGACACTAGCCAGCAATGTAGGAGGTTTTGTCCACATGTTGTGGCTAGGAGGGTTCGAAATCATTTGAATTGTAACAGCTAGGTGTCAATACCTCAGCTGACTATTTCATTTAGATTAGTTAGAGTTTGTAGAAGTCCAATAGTTCAATTCAGTCCATCTGTCATGTTTCAGTTATTTGAATTATTGTAATTAGGCTTTTGATTTTCTAAACGGTCCTCACAGAGGAACCGAAGAGACACATTGTAATGTATATAAATTGTATCCCTCAGATGCATTGGAAAGAGGAGAGAGGAGATTTTCTACAATAAAATTTGTGTGTTAAGAAATTGCTTCTGGTTGAATGAATTTCAATTCCTTTTGATTATAAAACTGTCTTGAATTGATGTTTGTGAGGAAATTTGTTTAGCTGTGAGGAGATTGAACTTTACGCGTATATAATTTCTGAATGGAACGGTCGTACAGTCTCCACATCCCTCTATCTACTGGTTCTCTCAATTTATTCGAATGATCTCTATGAATTAAATCCCAACCACAGATGAAGTGTGTGTGTAAAACCGTGGTCGTTGAACTCTGTTTAATGATAGTAGAATTCCCGCTTAGTAAAGAGATAAAATTTTTTTGCTATCGGAATCCTGACCCGAGGCTAGACTAGAGTTATTGAATACGGAGGATAGCGTAACCCGACTTAAATCGGGGTCAACCACTGTTTCGAAACCACGAGTGGATTTACGAACTGGACTGCCCATATCGCACCGCTTTTGTGGAGTGAGCGGTATTTCCAAATTGGGAGCGATTCCAATGAATGGTCGACACGTAGCACACGGTGGGACCAGGAAAACCACTTTCCTGAGATCCATCGCACACTAACGTTCGACCAGGGAGGCCATGCGATATCGTTGAACGTCGTCGATCTGGAGGGAAGCCATTGAATAGTGGTCGTAGTCGGGAGATGCACGAAAGATAACCAAGGTACGGTGCGAGTATTTGATTTGGCCGTGGATTATATATGTGGGGCCGAAACCAAAGGTCCATTATAAGTAATTTATTTAAAAAGCGTCGGGTATTTATATAAGGTTCAAAGGATTAAACCCTTGATTATAAGGTTTAGCAGTGGAATATAAGCCCGAGAGATATATTTTAATTTTAAAAGGTTGTTGATAATGTTTATTTATCAAATTCCTCAAATTTTATATATAAAACCAAAGAAGTTTGGGTAGACCACGTGGAGGAGGAGAACGAGGTTTTAGCAAAGAAATGCTGACAGAGCTACGAAAAGAGACCAGCTCTGCTTAGGGGCCGAATTTCAGTTTTGTTGCCGTCACCTCTACTAGCCATGACAGGGATTTCGCCAAACATGTCACAAATTTAAAAAAAAGTTACCAAGGGAAGGAACTCTTATTAATGAATGAAAAATCAAACCCGATATCAGACTACCATGTACCACCCAACTATATAGCCAAATCTCTCTTCAGCCAATCACCCTCGTGCTATATTCCAAGCATGAATGTGTGACTCAAAGAAAAAGAACCTACCAGGGCCTCCCAAGGCCAAACCACCTTGCCCTCATTAATAGAAACTCACTTTACCATAAACAACCATGAATGGCATCAGATTTCTCCACTTACACCATGACGCATTTTCTCTAGAATTTACCGCTATCCATAGTCTGATCTAGGGATCACTAGGTGGTAATCAAGACACAACCATTTAGGCTTTATCATATATTGCACCATTCACTAGCAAGGATTCCTAGTCCCGATCTAGGGAAACCACCTATAGGACTTGTCGTATATCCTTCCATTCACAAGTCGAGGATTCCTAGGCCCATCGAGACACAAAATACCATGCTTTACTGCAACTCACAGTTTGGTTCAACAGTTTCTATGCTAGTGGATTAATCAAAATCCACATTCTAATTCCGAGATCACTAGGCCATGTGTCCTTTCTTTCAGAGATCCACCTCACTCAGTGTTGAATCCATTCGAAAATCCAACTCAACCAAAACATGAGAACCCCATCACAACATGGGTATCCATAAATGACAAGGAAAGGTTGAAGAAAAATGTCACACCTGGAAAAACCCATACCAATTACAACAAGATAACGAAGAACACACATGCATACCCATGAATTTCAAATCTAGCAAGGAAATTACACATGCAAATCAATACATGCAAGTAAACTCATTTTAGCTCCTTGATCATTATCTTCCTTGCTTGATGTTTTCTTTATCTTTTCCTTCTCTTCCTTTCTTGATATAATGCTTAAGTGCTCCAAGAAAAGAGGGAGCTTCAAAACCGAACTCACCAAAAGGTACCAACTGATCCTCATAAGCCTTTTTATCAATTAGGCCTATATTTTCTTCATTTTCCATTATTTCCCTTCCTTTGACTCCTCACATGAAAACTATGACCTTTCACCTTCCCTTTATCCTAATTTCCATTATTTTCATAGATAAATGCAAAAATTCCATTTTCCCTTTCCAAATGCCTTTGCTAATTTCCTTAGCCATAATAAGCCAAATAAACACCCATGCTAGGATTTTTTTCCCAACATTTAACTTGGAACAAGTGTCCCATAACTATGGTTATTATTTTTCCTTTATTAACTCTTATTACATGGAATTTTCACTAGGGTTTTTAGAGAACCCTCCCCCTTGGGGGAACACCATCCTCGGTGTTCAATGACATATACAACCAATAAGACTGCTGAAAGCAAAACATATTGACCATGAATATTTTTAACTTAGCTCATTGCAGTATTTTCAATGATCAACCTGCTGAGAAGCAAACCATCATGTAAACATAACAACATGAAAACCATAATGACATGACACCCATACCATTTATTGGATCTTTATAACACAACCCATGGAGGTATTTACATCCATATACATATGTAAATATATCGAAACATCACAACAAACATATACCGAAACATATACCAAAACTTATATCAAGAACACTTGCTCCACCAATGAATAGGGAAGGATATGTAGCCTGTATCTAATCCACCATATCCCATGTAGCTTCATCGGGTCCAAAATGCTTCCACTACACTTTAAGATGCTCAATTTATCAGTTCCGGAGCATGAGCACATTTCTCTGTAATATACACTGAGGTTTCGGCTTGAATTATACATATGGAACCTCCTACAATATAGACCAATCAATCACATGATCAACATATTTAATATACTTCTTAACCAATGATATGGAAAAAATCATGGAATTTTACTGCCAGAGGAAGTGCAAATCGATAGCCTATTGATCCAATCCTTTCAATAATATTGAAAGGTACAAAAAATCGAGGTGCCATCTTTGCATATGATCCAATCCACAAGGAGCTCTTCTTTGTGGTGATGCACAAGTACATTTTTTCCCCAACCTAAAAATCCTTGAATGACCTGTTTCGAACTACATAAATTTTCTGCCTTTCGTGTGCTACCTTTAGATTCTTCTTGATCACCTATATTTCTTGTTCCATTTCTTCTAACATGTCTAGTCCAATCAATACTTTGTTCATTGGGTCACTCCACTGATGCGAGTATTACAATTCCAACCAAATAGTGCCTCATACCAACTCATCCTCAATGATTAATGGTAACCATTGTTGTTGGTGAATTCAACCAATAGAATGTAATCCTCCCATCTCCTCTTTTCATGCCTCAAATACATCCTCAACATGTCCTCCTATATCATATTGACCATCTCAGTCTTTCCATTTGTCAATGGATAATAAGCTATATTGAAGGAAAAATTTCTACCTAACCTACAAACAACTCCTTCCAAAACTTGGTAGTGAACTTTACATCCCTGTGTGACACAATATTATTTGGAACACCATGCAATATCAACACATCTCTAATGAAATTTGTGCCACATTTCTAATCGAATACGCAGTATTCACTGGAATGAAGTCTGCTACCTTAGTCAACCTTTCCACCACAACCATGATGGAATCATGTTGTCTGTTAGATCCCTATATTACTAGTATAGTCCCTTATTGTTGTTAGTGTAACCCCCTTATTGTTATTGTTGTACCCTTTTAACCCCCATATTGATATTATTGTGCCCTTACATTATTATTGTTAGGTGGGCTAGGATTACATTGTGGCACCATGCACTCTTATATATAGAAAGGAGGTTTTGTATTTCGTATCATCCAAGAATCGTTCATTAATGTAATGTATTGGAGGTTTCCCCCTCGAAGTGGCTTATTTATAAGGCGTTGATATCTTTTTTATTTTATTTTTGGAGCTGGTTTCACAACATTTAGTATCAAAGCTTTGGATTCTAGGGTTTTTCTATTCCAAATAGGTCATCGTGGAATTTTCGCTATAATTTTTTTTCTACGAAGGTTTAGAAGTTGAACGTTTTAGAGAGTGAAGCCAAAATCCTGAGGAACATCATTGAAAAATTTTAGATCTTGTTTCACAACACTTTCAAAGATACAATCTGTGGAATTTAGGGTTTTTTTAGGCTCCCGAATTTCATCTCAAAGAGGTGATCATGGGTAAATCTTCATAACTCTCTCTCTAAGAATCGGATTGGAATTCTATAAAAATTGGTTGGAAGTAGATAGACTGTAGTTTCCTTTCTATCAATTTCAGAGTTGAAGGAGTAAAAAGTGACATGTGGCAAGTCATACAAGTTCTCTCTATTGAAACATTCCATAATTAGGTAATTGTGGGAGATTAGACATACCGTTTCCTAGAAAAATCCAAATCAGGTTAGACCTATGGAATTCGAAAGAAGATTTAGAGGAAACCTCAAGGCCAGATTTCAGATATTGAAGATCCAAAATCATAGAGATAATTCAATTTCAATATCGAGCTCCTCAAAAGCAAGAAAAATGTGTGTATTTTTTCCCGAATTGCATAAGTCTTGTTTGAAGAATCAATTTGAATTGATTCCAAGGGCATAATGTAAAAGAGATATCAGTATTGGGTTCTAAAATGCCCCCTAAAAATCATTCAACACCCATTAAGCCTTTAGAAGGCTCTACTATGTCTCATGAAGATGAAGAAATTCAACATGACATATCAAAATCACAAGTGAAAATGTACCAAATTTCGCTCTCCCAAAGAACAACAAAAAATAAAATGGATGTTTTGAAGGAAAGCATGGAAGCTAAGATGGATATTTTGAAGAAAGTTATGGAAGCTACAATGGAAGGTTTGAAGGATGGTATGGAAGAAGAAATGGAAGGTTTGAAGGAAGACATGAAAGGTTTGTCAAAGTTGATGCAAGAAATGATTCCTAATGGCGAAAAGATAGCAGAAGAAACACATGATGAGAACAAAACAAATGTTAATCGTGATTTCATAAACTCTAATGTTGGATTGAAGAACCACAATATTCCAAAGATGGATATGAGGAAATTTGATGGCAAGGATCCTGTAACATGGATAGTATAGATGGAGCAATATTTTGATTTCAATAATGTGAAAAACACAAAAAAGGTATGCATTGCAACTTTACATTCAGAACAAAATACATTTTTTTGGTATCGATGGTTTTTCTCTCGTAAAAAAATTATCATTTGGTCAATTTTTACAGAGGAAATGGTAGCACATTATGAGGATACAAAGAGCAACATCGTTTTTAGCCAATGGATAAATCTCAAACAAAAGGGTTCAGTGGTGGAGCACATTGAGGACTTCCAAAAATTGAATATAAGGGTAACTGATATTCCAGAAGAACAGAGGACTGATGTCTTCATATGGAATTTCAAGGACATGTTGAAGCCCCGAAAATCGGATCTACAACAAGGGGGATACCCACCTGGTCCAGACCTTGGTTAGCAGCTCCTTTTCCGTTTGGTGTAGTGGGTCCGACTAGGGATAATGGGACTAGTTTCCCAATTTGTGTGTGTGTGTTGAGAATAGATATTTCCTTTTTTAAAAAGGTTCCTAAGTGAAATGATTTTTATTCTACTTCTAATCTAATCATATGTAAATTGTATTCTAATTAAAACATAAATATCTAATTCTAAACTAAACCTGGGATAAGATCCTGTTTATGCGAACTAAAATAATTTCGAATAACAATCGGCAATAAAGATCATTCAATTGCTATAAGAAAATAATTCAATAAAGATAAACCACTTCATATAAAAAGTTAGATGAAATAGTTTTGAAAAACATATCACATAATAAGCTATTCATACATTAAGCAAAAACAAATAGTCATCACCGTACAAAAGTGCCAAATGATAATTGAAGCATTCAAGCATCAATATATAAATAAATAAACATAAATATCACTTTTAACATAGAAGCATAAAAAGTTAAGAGATAAAAGTACCATTTATAACTGGTTCTAATTATGAGCTAGAAGCAATAATGATTTATCTCCTCCTAATCCAACATCTACTAAGAGTACAGAAATGCAACATCAGTAGAAGATATTAGACACAGATATCAATAAATCTCGTTCCATTGATTCATCAAAACCTCCTCTGAGGGTGAAGAAGTGCATGTTCTGAGGATAATTTTTTGACAAATTTCTGGACCATTCTCTAAATGCATGAGAAGGGTTTAAATTTAAATTTAATTATATTTTATTACAAAAATTTAGGATTTGGTTTAAATGATCGTCCTTTTTCTAGGAAAAAATAAAGTAAAACTAACACTAAATCTAAAATTAACAATTAACAATTAACTACTTATGACTCTAGTCTTTGAATTTGCAAGCATCCAGCATTGATTTGAGAAGAGGGGGCCGACCGACTTCATATTTCAATTGTCCTGAAAAGACGGAATCAGCAAGTGTGGGCGCGCCCTTCTCAGCAGAATTAATGATGCAATTAAGATTACTGCATTGACTGTGTGGTTTTACTAGACAGGTCCAGTAAGAATCCCAGTTTAATTTTGTCAATTCTTGAATTGATTTTGCCTTCTCTTCCACTTTCTGTTTCCACTCTGTTTGCAATTGCTGTGCTTGTGGTAGATATCTCGGAATGGTTTCTAAAATTAAATTAACCTTGTGCAAAATCTCATTTACAAAATCAGTGATGTTGCTCGCTGCTGTAGCTGCTTCCTCTGCCGCTTTTTCTGCCTCTCTGATCTGTGCATCCCAAATGCTAAAGAGAATTTATTTATCACTATCATTTATAATTGGTTCTGTTGCTCTTTTTCCTTCCTCTGTCTTTTTCCATGCCAAATAATTAGTAACTCTTTCATTTGTTAAATCATAATCATGTCGTAATTCTATGACATGATTAGTGATTTTATCACTTTCTTGACAAAAAGAGTTCCACTGTGAGATTTTCTGGCATAATATGTCTTGTTGTTGCAGCAATTGATTATTCAAAGAAATAGATTATGAAATAAACTCTATAAGCTTGGGGTCTTCTTTATGCATTTCTTGCATAATCTGTATTTGATTTTTTTTTTCGACCAAGCTTTTCTGATAACCGATTTGCATTTGTTGAAACTCTTGTTGTAATTTTTCAAATTTCACCTGTGCTTCACTGTTGGCATGTGCTTGTTGCAATTGTTGTTGCAGAACTTGTATCTGATCCTCTTTTTCATTTAATAACAGCCTTACCTCAGATGCTTTGTCAATAGTTGCGGAGGCATAAGCTCCTGTTATCTGAGATAATTTAGTAAGATTTTCAGTGGGATCTGTAGTAGGATCTTTCCATAAAACATCCAATTGTTCTGCATCAGTAGAAAGCGCACTTTCTAATTTTCTCTTCTTTCTTTGCTTCCTTACTACTGCTTTATGTTGCGGGCTGTAGAAAATATCCAGAGGAGGAATTTCCTCTATTTTTAAGTACAAACTCGGCAAAGGGAGTAATGGGTATATGTTCCTTTTCTGTGACATTGCCACTTATTTCTGTAATCAAAACTTTTGCTGTTTGTACAGAAGTTTGTATGTTCTATCCTTCAACATTAATCATATCATTAAATGATTCCCATTCTTTATCTAACTGAGTGTTGATGGATGGTTTCTGTACATTAAGAGGTGGAAGAATCAACTGTGGGGTAGTTGAAGTCTGTTGTTGTGAAAGCTCTTTTGATTGAGCTGTATCCTTGACTGAGCCTTCACTTTTATCCTGATCAAATTTTTTAGAATGTTTAGAAATTTCTTCGTCAGACTTTGACTTAGATTTCTCTGAATCTGAGCTGCCACTGAGACTGACACTAGGAGTTGGTTCCCTTGCGGGTTCCAAACACAAATTATCTAAAGGAATAGTATTCAGTCTTCTTTCTCTATATACTTTAAACTCTTGAAATTCTTCTGGGGAGAACCGTGTTTGAGCTAAATTCAAAATGTCTTTAAATGATCATTTTTCCTGAAACATATCGTCAAAAAGATCTTCTTCGCCAGAAAATACTCTTACTTTGACAAAAGTGGTGAAATCCTTGACAATACCATATGGATCAAATAGCCTTCTCGGAAACTTAAACAATTTTAAACATGTAACATTTCTTACTTCCTTAAACGCGTGACCAACATCAAACAATGAAAATTCTCCGCAAGAAATAGGAAATTGTGGTGAGATGGCCTTCTTTTTATCCTTTAATTCTTTTTTCAAACCTCCATCTCCATAGGTTTGATATGCAATTTCCTGATATATGAGTTTATCCGGAACATATAAGGGCAAAACATGAGAAGAAGCAAAGCTTCCAAAAACCCTCACATAAGTAAACAGTTCTTCTCCAAACCATCTTGTGACAGGGAGAATGTCAACTTCTGCTTCAGGGGACAACCTTGGGGCATCCTTATTATACAATACTCTGTACAGAGGCAACATTATGCCATGGAAAATTTTATAAAAATGAGGAATGAATTTTGATTCCCACAACTTTTTGTGATAGACATGAATGGGCAAGGGATCCTGAATTGTCCTTTTCCAACCCACTAAAAGGAACTTAGAAACAAAGCAGATTGAATCTATAACATAGGAAGATAGATAAAAAGGAGGATAAATCCTTTGAGACACAGTCCCTTTAGACCGGTAACTGAAAATAGCCGTGGCTAAATTGTCAGACAATATTTTGGCCCAGTCTACAATGGTGGCATTAACAGCAGCATTCAACAAGGGAAGCCATTCAGGAAAAATCTTATTAATGTCAGGCTTTTCAAAAAGCCTGCATAACATAGTAGCAACAAAAAAATATGGAGAGGTGAGTGAACCGGTACTGTACATACTGCGTTTATCTTTCTTCAGTGGTTCATCTCTTTTGGTCCATTCTTTAGTGCATTCTGCCAAATTTGCATTTTCCTTTCCAAATTTCTCCATAAATTGTTTTTTGTAAGTTGCCTGAGGCTCCGGAAAATGATACATAAGCCTCAAATCTTCTTGAGTAAACGACCCGATAAGATCTTGACCTGGATTTTTTAACTGTCTGTCTGTGATATCAGTGCTATCCAGCACCCATTTGACCATATCTGTATATGGAAGAATTCTTGGTCTTGCTGCTATCTGGTGTAGAAACAAACAAGCCAGCTCTGTAAGAGATGCTTCAGAGGAATTTCTTGAACCAGCGGTAGCTAAAACATCCATTACCCTCGGGTTTTTTTCTTCAAGAAAACTAAACATACCCTCCCAGGTGGTGATACCCGCGTCCTTGTTACAAGCAGTGTCTGCGTATAAATAAGCCATCTCTTTATTTTCAGAACTCGCAGCTTTCTCTTTCCTTTCAGAACTATGAACTTTCTCTTTCTTTCCCATAATGCTCTGAACGTTGCTTTGTATAGCCTCCTGTTCTTTGCGCCTGTACTTTTACAAATTAAGTGAGAATAATGACATCAAAAAGGTGACGAGATGGTTTTAAACGCTGAAGGTGTATGAAATATATTATTTAATCGTGAAATAACCCTTCGATAAAAAAAAAATCATTTTCATTAATAATTGATGATTCATTCATTAATTTGACATCAAAGCGTATAACGAATATCAATTTATGAAAAGATTTACTTCAAATAATGAGCTTTCAAGGATCTGCCATAGTGCGATTTGCGATTTGCTTTGCAATATCGCAAAATCGCAATATCGCAAATCGCAGTTTTCACAAATCGCAATCAATAACATCGTGGAATCGCAATGTCACGAAATCGCAATATCGCAAACTATAATATATGAATAATATCCGTTAATATTTTTTCTGCGATATGCGATTTGCGACAAACATTTTAGTGCGATGTCATTGGATCGCGATATCTCACTTTTGAATATTTTTCATTGCTTAAGATATATTCTACTTTTTTGCGATGAATGCGATGTTTCCTTCAAAGAGATATTTTATTCTAGTCTATCATAAACTTAAGTTTAGTTTAAATATTTTCCAAAGAAATTTCCTTAAGTCCATGAAAGTAAGTTTTATTAAAAATAAAAACAAACACCAATAAAATTTCTTAGATTTTTTAAACTAAGGGTCCCCACTTATTTAGTATTATTACTAACATTAAATAAGAAGGGGGGTTGTTGCTGGCCACAACAGGAAAACATCCAACATGAATTTCGCGTTTGGGAAATTGATTCATTGGAGAAGGCATTCAGGTTGGCAAGAAAAATTGAATGTAAAATTACGGCGACAAGGAAGCCTACCATTCACATCTATAAAGATGGAAGTGTTGCTACTCCTAGACTTCCACAACTTACAAGGTTGACACCACAAAAATTGGAAGAAAAAAGAGCAAAAGGTATTTTCTATAGTTCTGATAGCAAATACACTAAAGGTCATGAGTGTGGTGAGAAGAAATTATTTACATAGATTGTGAAGAGGAGGAATAAAATGAACAAGAAACTTCAAAAGAAGAGGATATACACCAGGAAGCAACCCTAGAAGAAGAAGAAATGAGTTGGACCAGATCATGTAATGCATTGGTAGGAAATACCACTACTCAAACTCTCAAGATAGAAGGACATATCAAGAAGAAAAAGCTAATAGTGCTGATTGATTTAGGTAGTACCCATAATTTTATTCATTTTAAGGTAGCCAAGGAATTGAATTGTTTCCTATACCCAACACCAGAATGTCAAGTGATGGTTGCAAATTGAGGGACTATAATTTCTCAGGAAAATTCCATAATATCAAGCTATATATGGGGGAATATGTGTTGAATATTCCAATGCTTTCCATCCCAATGGGAGGTGCTAATTTTGTACTAGGAGTACAATGGTTACAATCTTTCGGGACGATAACTTTTAATTTTCAAGAAATTTTCTTGAATTTTTTTCGGAAGGAAAGGAAATCAAATTATGAGGTATCACATCCAGTAAATATAATAAGCTCTAATGTCATGAAAAATCTTCTCAAGAAAAAAAAGCGAGGCATAATTTTACAATTATGCTCGCTAGAAGTTCCAACATCAAAATCATCTGTTTCTCAAGATCTCCAAAAAATCTTGGACAAACATTCCAAGGTGTTTGATACTCCCGAAGGACTCCCAACTATGTGTGATCATGATCATGCTATTCATTTTTTTCCAGGACGTGTTCCTCCAAAAATTGGGCATTAGATATATCCTTATGTCCAAAAGTGAAAAATTGAACATATGATTACATAAATGTTAGAGGCTGGGATAATTCAACCTAGTCAAAGTTCTTTCTCTGCCCCAGTAGTATTGGATCCCAAGAAATATAGATCATGGAGCATTTTTATAGATTATAGGGAGCGCAATAAGCTTACTCTTAAAGATATATTTACCATTCCCGTGATTGATGAATTTTTGGATGAATTATATGGAGAAATTTATTTTACCAACTTGGATCTTCATTCAGGATATCATCAAATTAGAATGAAGACTAAAGATATTATAAAAATAGCATTTCCAACTCATGAGGGTCATTATGAATTTTTGATCATGCCTTTTAGCGTTACCAATGCACCTTGTACATTTCAAGGGTTGATGAATTCCATTTTCAAACCCTTCCTTCGAAAATTTGTGCTAGTATTCTTTGATGATATACTAATCTACATCAGGTCTTAGAAGGATCATGTTCAACATGTTGACAGTGTGCTCAAACTATTGGAGAAGAAATAATTATATGCAACAACATCCAAATGTTTATTTGGAGTACAAGAGTTGGAATATCTGGGTCATATTGTATCTCACGAGGGTGTTAAGGTAGACCCTAACAAAATTAAAGCCATTCAAGAATGGAAAGTCCCCACAAGCATAAAACAGTTAGTCGGATTTCTCGGGTTAACAAGGTATTATCACAATTTTGTTAAGAAATATGGGAGAATAGTAGCACCTATAACAACATTATTGAAGAAAGATGAATTTTCATGGACTCCTGAAGCAACTAAGGCCTTTGAACATCTTAAAGGGGAAATGTGCCTAGCACCAGTATTAGCTACGAAAAATTCACAAAAACCTTTATTATGGAATGTGATGCCTCAGAAAATGGAACTGGTGTTGTTTTAATGCAAGAAGGAAGACCCATTTCTTTTGAAAGACGTTCAATCAAAGGAAAGTATTTACAAAAGGCTATTTATGAGAAGGAATTGTTGGTAGTACTACATGTAGTAAATAAATGGAGGCCTTACCTAATGGGAAGACACTTCAAGGTAAAAATTGATCAGGATAGTATTAAATGATTTTTGGAACAAAGACTATCTTTAGACTATCAGCAAAAATGGGTCACAAATATTTTGGGTTATGACTTTGAAAACATCTAGAAAAAAAGAAGCTAAATGTTGTTGCAGATGCACTCTTAAGAAAGGATGAAGAGGTGGAATCGTTACTTTGTGCCATTTCTATTATCCAACCAGATTGGATAACCGAAGTAAGGGATGAATAGAGGAAGGATGAAGAAGTGTGGACACTCATTCAAAATTTGCAGCAAGATCCTAGTACATCTGATACATTTAGTTGGAAAAATGATTCCTTATGGTACAAATATCGCTTATATATTTGCAAGAATTCCCAACTAAAACAAAATATTATTTTGGAATTGGACACTTCTCCTTTAGGAGAACACTCAGGATTTTTAAAAACTTACCACATGGTAAAGAAAGAATTTTTTTGGGATGGCCTTATATCTGACATTCAAAATTTTGTGGCAGAACATTTGGTTTGCCAACAAAATAAAGTTGAGATAATTAAGACCCCAAGTCTTCTACATCCTTTATCCATTACAATTCAACGTTGGGAGGAGATTTCAATGGATTTTATCACAGGTTTACCTAAGTCCAAAGTAAGGAGTGTCATAATGGTGGTAGTTGATACACTTACCAGTATGCACACTTTTGTGCATTATCTCATCCATTTAAATCGATTATAGTTGCTACAGAATTTATGGAAATAATTCAAAAGCTACATGGAAAACCAAAGATTATTGTAAGTGATAGAGATCCAATTTTTATAGGAAATTTTTAGACGGAATTATTTTCTTGTTTGGGTACTCAACTATCTCATAGCTCATATTACCATCCTTAATCCGATGGTCATACAGAGATAATGAATAAATGTTTGGAAGTATATCTTCATTGTTTTGTATCTGATAAGGAAGCACAATGGGTCAAGTGGTTACCTCTTGCTGAATGGTGGTATAACACTTCCTTCCATACTGCAGCAAAAATGACCCCATTTATGGCACTTTGTGGATATCATCCACCGTCCATCACATATTCTTTAAGGGAAAATTCTAGGGTTCAAGAAGTGGAGGATCACATCGAGCATCAATAAGAAGTTGTACAACTCTTAAAGGATAACCTAAATTTGGCACAAAATCGAATGAAACAACAGGCCGATCAACATCACAGTGAGAGAAGTTTTGATGTGGGAAACTGGGTGTTTTTATGGCTACAACCATACAAAAAAATGTCCCTCAAGCAAGCTAAGAAGGATAATAAATTATCACCAAAGTACTATGGTCCTTACAAGGTGTTGCAAAAGATTGGTACTATGGCATACAAATTGGAGCTTCCTGATTCTTCGTGAATGCATCTAATTTTCCACGTTTCATGCTTAAAAAAGGTTATAGGGGACAAACTTCCATTTCAAACAATATTTCTAGAACTTAGTGAGGAAGGAAAAACCATATTGGAACCTGAAGCAGTCACTAAAACAACAACTCAACAGCTATGAAATCAATCAATTTCAGAGTATCTCATCAAATGGAAGAACTTACCAACTAAAGATTCTACATGGGAGGATGAGAATTTTATACAAAGGCATCCAGACCTACTCAAGCATTGAGGACAACATTGTTTTGAAGGAGAGGAGCATGTTAGGTCCCTATATTAATAGCATAGACCCTTATTATTGTTAGGGTAACCCCCTTATTTTTATTTTTGTACCCCTGTAACCCCCATATTTTTATTATTGTGCCCTTACGTTATTAGTGTTAGGTCATCTAGGATTACATTGTGGCCCCATGGACTCATATATATAGAAAGGAGGTTTTTTCATTTCTATCATCCAAGAATTGTTCATTCATGTAATGTATTGGAGGTTTACCCCTTGAAGTGGCTTATTTCTAAGGCGTTGATATCTCTTTTCTTCTATTTTTGGAGCTAGTTTCACAAAACTATCTTGATGTCCTTGGAAAACCTATAATGAAATCCATGGAAAAGACCTCCCATTTCCACTCTGTAATCACAATCGACTATATTCCACCTGGACGTCTACAATCTACCTTTACCTGCTCACAATCTAAACATATAGCCAAAAAAATTGGCACATGCTTCTTCAGACTCAACAAATAATATTTTTTTTTTACTTTCGTTAGTGTCTTTTGGTATCCTGGGTGACCTTAATATGGTTTCGCATGAAAATCCCTTAAGACAATCTTCTTGAGATCACTAATGTCTGGCACATATATCCTATCCCTAAATTTTATCAAGCCATCTGCTGAGATATGATAGTCCACATCCTTAGAACTTGTACCTGTACCTATACCACTGCCTATACCTATACATGTAGCTGTACTCTGTTGTAACCTATGGATAATATCTCTATACCTATCACCATCGTAACTTGCCTGTAAAATATGATATTGCAATTTTGTCCCATAAGAACTCATAGTTGTAAGGTGATTTACCTATATTCTCCTACTAAGAACATATGCAACCTTGCTCTCTTTACCTTTAATGTAAATGATCTCAAAATCAAACTCACTGATCCTAGCCAACCATTTGGATTTTCTGGCATTCAAATTTGGCTGGTCAAACAAGTATCTAAACCCAATGTGATCACTCATCAATACAAACCTCGTTCCAATAGCATAACTCCACATATTTAATAGTTATTCTTATTCTCATTCAGGTTTCGTGACTCATAACATACTACATGTCCCTCGTCCACAAGGAATCCATCAAAACCTCTCTTGCAGGAATCAGTACACACTAAAAATTGGTTGTCTGAGTCTACAATCTTTAACATTGGAGAATTTGTCAAAAACTACTTCAATTGTTTCAATTATTCAAAACTTGTTGCACATTAATATGTCCATTCGAACTTAAATTTCCTCTGCAGTGACGTAATATTATATGTAATGTGAGAAAATTTCTTTATGAACCTCCTATAGTAGCTTGGTATCCCCATGAATGATCTTACCTCATCTACATTTCTAAGAGCTTCCCACTCATTGATAGCCCTTATATTCTTAGGATCGTTATATTCTCAGGATCGATTACTATGCCATCCTTGGAGAACAAGTGCCCCAAGTAATGTACCTTTTCCTGAAATAAACTACATTTACTAAGCTTAGCATACATATGATGCTCTCTTAGCAATCTCAACACTGCTGCTAAATTCTCAACATGCTCTTTCTCATTATCAAGATGTCATCAATGAATACAATAACTAACCTGTCCAGATATGGATGCAACACACTATTCATCAATCACATAAAAGTAGTTAGAGAATTAGTCAAACCAAATGGAACTACAACAAACTCATAACGCCCATACTTGGTCTAGAACGTTTCTTGTAAATGTCATGTTCCTTGATGTGTACCCGATGACATCCACATCTCAAATTAATATTTAGAACACTGATGCTACATTTATTTCATCAAATATGTTGTCAATCCTTGGAAAAAAATACTTTTTCTTGAGGGTCACCTTCTTCAACTGATTATAATCAATGCAAAACCTAATATTACCATCTTTATTCTTCACAAAGAAGACCGGTTCACCGCATGATGATACACTTGGCTAAATTCATCCCTTTTCAAGCATTTCCTTCAACTGAAACTTCATATCTACTAAATCTTGAGTTTTCATCCTCTATGGTGACTTTGATGTTGGTGCTTCCCCTAGTACCAACTCAATCAAGAAGTCCACTTCTATGTGAGTTAGAAACTCTAAAATTTCTGTTGGAAACACAACTCGAAACTATTTTAAGATTGGGTACCTACTAAGTATATATGCATCCTCATCCTCCTTTCCTTTATCACTATAAATGTGAACTGCAAATAAAATACACCCTTTTCTGTGACTACGCTTCTACTACATTTCTGTCACCATCCTAACTAATATTGCTTTATTTTTACCTATTAGATTCTCTACTCTCCATTTTCATCCAAACACTCCATGGATTTTTCATAACAATCCACTTTGTTCCTATGAAGATATAGCCAGTCCATACCCAAAATCATATTATACAAACCCACCAACAATACTTTCAAATGTATTGAAGTAGACATACCATTCAACTCAAATGAAAAAAATCTTACCTAATGGTGAAATCTCTTCTTGGTACCTATAAACAACTTCACTAACCAATATTCTACATGCATGCACTTATTTATTCAAAACAAAATTATCCACCAATTCAGGGTTAACATAACTATAATTAAATCTAGGGTCAGTCAAAATATAAAAAACTTAATCACATAGCTTACCATCCATCTCAATGATAGATGCTTGATGATTTTCTTGCCTATTATCTAGCCCTTCATAGATACGAGGAATGATCTTCCCAAAATCCCCAACACACTACGCTTCTTATGCACTACATATATGAGGCCTACGACCCTGATTCTATGGACAAACCATTTTAATATTCTCCTTACCACATGTCCAATATTCCAACCGTCATGTACCATCACCTCTATTGTCCCGTTGTGACCCATGCCTTTGTCTAACTACATTACACTTCTTATGTGGTGCAACATTTTCTTTCTCTTTTGCATTCTTAGACATTTTTATTTTTAGCTGCCATTTACCTTTAACTTTACCTTTATATTTTCCTTTCCATACTTGTTGATATTCATTCCTAATCTTGAGTGCTCCTAACATTGGTTCAATTTCCCAATAACTTATGCAAGTTATTGGCTAATCATACTAAATATGATCTCTAAATGCTAATGGTAATCCACTGAAAATTATTTATAATTTGGCCTTTTCATCTTTAAGATATGATAGATACCTAAATATCTCTAAGAACTTAGTCATATACTTCTCATCTATCATCGATCCCATTTTAAGCTCATAGAATTCCTTCGATTTTCTATCGTAGAACCTTGCTGAAAAGTACTTCTTTTTGAAGAGTCTCTTGAATTCATGCCAACTCAAATCCTATATTCCAATGTCTCTGACCCATTTTACATATTCCCACTAGATATATGCTTTCCCTTTGAGTCTGAAGATAGCTATTATGGTGTTCATATTCTTTATGCATGCATGCAGTTCAAAGAATTTATTCATGCCAAGTAACCAAGATTATGCATCCTCAAGATTCTTCAACTCTTTGTCAAAATTAGGTGGCTTCACTTTTTTAAACTCATCTCAAAAGTATCCCCCATGAATCCCCTTGTAAGGGTGATAATGATGATCATCATAGCACATGTCAAAACTAGGACTAGAATAGTAGCTTTATCTAATACCTGTGCTATCCAAAGTATCCAAAAATATACCATCCTTGATCATATCATCTCTATTTTAACTATGATGCCCATCAGAGCTACTTCCATATGCCCCATTATACCCATCATCGTGTCCATAGCTAATATGTTGTGGTCCTTGTCTCTGCAATTCTAATAAAATATGAAGAATTACTGCATCAAATTCTTCTTGTTTTTCTTGTTCCTGCATGATTTTTTCATTATCTTCTTTGCAACTCGCTATTTCCTTCTCCAAAATCATCAATTGTATGCTAATTCAGAAGACAGACCAACCCATGTTGCTCATCTGATTCATAGGAAGAATATTTGTATTCTAACAAATTTCTTGTCATCTTGATTTCTTCCTGCAAGGCATACTATGTTAGCTAAACCAAATCATAAGCAAACCAATATACCTTAGCATAAATCAGCGTGGATATCTCTTCTCCAAGACTGATCATATTGACAAAATATATCTTTATAAACACAATTATATCATAATTTTATCATTATCTCAACCATTAGCCAGTTGTTGATGCATGACCATACCTGCCACACATCATTACCTCATGCATAACAACTACCACCATAACACCAACAAGACACAATGCATGTACAAGAACATATGTGTGACACACACACATACACATTAAATATAGACATTAACATGCATATCTAGTGCATAACCGACATAAACTCATGATAAATACATCCAAAAACAACACCATTAACTTTCACATGGCAACATCATTGCAATAATAGCCAACATCATGCATACCTAGCTAGTGCATAGACCCCAATCATGAGAATTATTGGATGGTGTTGTCATTTATGTCAACCCATGGAGTTGACTAGGTTTGACTTTGACCAAAAACACTATTCATTTATGTCAAATGGATAAAGAACACTTCTCATTAATTCTCAGATTACATCTAGATAATAGCTACACTCTTGGATGGTTGAAAACCCAAGTCCTAGGCTTTGGGTTCCATGGATTGAGGATGTAACCCGACCTTTTTTAGGGTTTTTGAAGGGTTAAATCATTGATTTTGTTTTAGATATAGATTTCAATAGATTCTCCTCGAAGATATCTTTCTAGTGGTATGGTTACTCTTGGGTAGAGAGATAACGAGTTTGAAGGTGAAAACCACAGTTGGTGGGCTAAATCCCCACAAGAAGGTGACTTGACACATTTCCATTAGCTGTAGGAATCTAAAATTAATATTAAGGGTTTCTTGCCATACTTCGTGGAGATACTATTCGAATGAAGGGCTTCAAGCCACTATGCACCCATATAACTCCTACATCTCATTAAAAAGCCTAATCTATTTAGGTAGTGCATATTCCTTAGGTAATAAAAAAAATACACAATATTTATCAATGAAAATTAAAAATAATAATGTGTTAAAATCCTAAATGTCTCCTTCAACGTTCACTATAGAATCCCCTCTCAACTCTATAGAAAGAAAGCTAATATATCCTCCAAGACAAGTCTTTGTGGAATTTTTTCTATAACTTTGTTTATACGAAGCTTTAGAAGCTGGAAAAAAAACTCATTTGATCTAAAATCCTGATTAACCTCGTGACCAAATTTTAGATATTTTTTCGCTATATTTTTAGAGATATGATATAAGGAAGTTATGGTTTTTGCAGGATCCCAAATTCCATGTCAAACAAGTGAATTTGGGAAATTGTAATAACTTTCTCTCTCAGCATTGGATTCAAATTTCATAAAATGTTAAAGAAATAGGACAAACTATAGATTTTTGGGTATCGTTTTTAGGGTGAAAGGTAGATACGATGGCACATGGAGCTTTGTTACAAGGTCGCTCTACTGAACCAGTTTATTATCAGGTCATCGTGGGAGATTGGGAATAAATATTTCTTGAAGAATCCAATCTTGATCAGACCCATGGGTTTGGAAAGAGGACTTATAAGGATACCACAGGACGAAATTTCAGAACTTGGAGATATGAAATAACATAGACACAATAGATTCAATATGGAGCTCCTAGAAGGAAACAAAAAGGTATGTTATTTATCCATTCTTGATAGGTGTTGGGTCTAGTTTATTTCAAGGGTATGCAACATAATTTAATTGTTGATTTATTAACAGTTTGAGGGATGTTACAACAAAATTTGGTGCCCTAACCAGTCACCTATATGAAAGTAGTGAAGCATTGTATGATTTAGTGCCATGATGATTGATGTATATGAAATACATTGAGTGTGATCTAAATATTTTCGAATCTGTGTATCCATGTGACAGTGAGGTAGTGACATTAATATTTATTGTGTCTTACATTGATCTAAATACTAGAGAAGTTGGAATATGAAAGTGTGTTGACACAATAACCTATGACATGTAAAAGACCTATGAATCAATATTATATCCAGTGATGTCACTTAGCATAAAAATGAAAATTTGATGTTAGCCTAACACTCAGACCTAGACATAACAAGTATATTGACACCTTGATTTTGAATTTCAGAATGAACTTGAAAATGGTGACTTGGCTTATGCCATTATATGGAAATGATATATAAATCTATTGAATCAATATTCGTGGGATATATGACATATGTGATATAGAAATATCTCCTTGATACGAAGACCCTTGGTGACTGCAATTCTTGACTTGACAATTCTATTAAATATCATTATATGGATTGACATTGATATGATGTATTTACTTTGAACTTAACATATGATTGACCTTGATATACTTGACAATAATTGAAACTTGTGACATTATGTTAACTTAAGTTGATGGATGAAGAAAATACTCACCTTGATTTTGACATCCTAAGAATTCCTTTGATACACTAAGTCATTACATGTATAATAAAATTTTTCCCTAAGTTTGAATTAGTATGAAAAGATCAAATAGTCATACCACACACTTTGACCTTTTCACTTTTACTAGACTTGACATTGATATATTGACTTTGATTAGTAGAACCTTGAGTTGACAATGTCTATGATAACCTAGGATAACTTGAATGATCTTGGAAGGTAGTAATTAGTGGAGGGAACATCCTCGATTTATACAATGTATTGGAAAAGGATGGATTGCAGGGTCTGACCAGTCAAACAACCTACTTACATGTATGTTGGTATCTCTCTTAGGACAATTTTTGAGAGAATTGATTTCAGGGCATTAGGATGACTTCAGACACCTTGGGTTATGCCATAATTTGATAATAATGATAGGTGATTGCTACATTGTATCCCGAATGTGTTAGAAAATTATATATTATAGAGAAATGGAACACATAAAATATGTGGAAACAAAAACACAAAAAACATATAAAGTAAGAGATACACAAATATACGTGGTTCACCCAATTTGGGCTACATCCACCCCCGAACAGCTAGACCTTCCTTTATATTACCCAGCAAGATGAAGAGACACAACCTACCACATATCTCTTGGTATATCCTCTACTCTCTCTCTAATTCCCCCTTTTGATTTCTCGCTCATAATACACATACAATACACAGCCGGAATAAAGTACCCTCATACAAAATGATGGGTTACCTTCTAGGGAAAAAAAATCCTACATTAAACATAACTTTTACCATCAGATCATCCGCCTAATGAATGAACCAAATTTACTATGAAATTACAATATTTTACAAGGAAATTTTACATATGTTTTTAGCTTCGGGGGCGCTAACTTTGAAACCCCCGCCGGGGTACTGCTGGCCAGCAGAGCCCCAATCTGATGGGGTTTTCCCTCCCCCACCCGAACCCCCATGGGGGGACAAGGCCCCACTGTAACCCCCCACGAACCCCCACGGGGGGGACAAGTCCCCCCTGTAACCCCCCCCCCCCCCCCCCACATGGAGGGTGTACAGTATTCCTGGGGTATACATATAGCTGAAACAAAGCCCTCTGAATCGGGATGAAAATTAGGCTCCACACCCAACAACTTGTTATGATGATGAAAGTGATACAACATTAATGACTATTCATTCATGAGAAGTGTGATGACATTGTTTTGATGACTATTTATTTGTGAGGTGATATTTTGTGGTAGCCGACAGTTATACAATTATTTATAGTGACAATGATATATGGTGTGCAGTGAAAATGATGTAGTGATATCTTGATTTGCAACTTTATGTGGTGATCAGTCAGTGGGAACAATGATCAGTGGATAAGAGGGTTCAATATTTTATTCTACATCTACCTTACAACTATTCTACATTGCTTTAGAGTACAGGGGGTCCAATGTGAAGATTGTGAAACATGATCTACCAACTCTTCTAAGTGATCAGAGTCACATTCAAGTTGTGGCCTGGGAACACTTCAGGGCGGTAGAGTGGTGCTAGGACAAGTTGTGTCTTACACAATGTGTTATGGAATCCATTCATTTATGGCTTAAACTGACAGCGAAGTGAAGCATCCTTTCTAAAAAAGACTGGTAAACAGAGTATTGGGACACTCATCAGGTTGTAGCCTGATATACAGGGCGTTGTGGCATCCTTCTTGTTGCAACAGGATATTACGGTTCATTAGCATCCTACAAGTTGTGTCCTGTGAATTAGGGGGTTGACGCATCCCTTTGTTGTAACTTAAATATTGATGTAACTAATAATTTATTTAAAGAGAGAAGAAGGCAATTAGTAGAGAATCATTCAGTGGTTTTGAACTGGAGGGGGTTTTCCACCTAAAAATATTTGTGTCTACTATTTTATCTTTATGCGATTTTTTATTTTTTTCTTTACTGTTGATTATTGTTTATAATAATTTAAGAAGAACATTGATAATAACTGAAGAATAAATAATTCTATGAAAAGGGTTAAAAAGTGTTACATGCTAAGAAATATGATTAACCCCCCCTCTCAGTATTTCCAAAAATTGGTATCAGAGCTTGGTTCCTTCAGTAACATACTAACCACTCGAAGGAAATTTTCAGAGCATAGAGATGGGAAACCCAAAGAAGCGAGTTGTAAGGATTTCAAAGAAAGGTACAAGTGCAACAAAATCTGAAGAAAGTGGGTGTTGCATACAAATCCCTGATTTTTATGTAGATAAATATTGGATGTGGGAATCGAGGATGGAAGTACATTTTCAGGCATGGGAAGTACATGATTATTTTCATCATTGTGATTTTATAAAGCCTATAAAATCTCCTCCATTTTAACTAGATATTATTGGAAAAAATGACCTTCGTGATTTCCCTGGAATTTTGTATCTATGATTGGATAGATGAAACTTTATGTTTCTGAGTCTGTTTTACTATTTTTTCTTTTACCTTCAGTAGTCGGAAAAATTCATCAAGTTGGTGATTTTTATTAAGATCCTTTAACTATATTTATCTAAGTACCTTCTTCCATTGGGCTGACTTGGGGTTGTGAGACTCTTTACGACTAGAATTTTGAAAGGTTCCAAGCAAAGCCACTGATAAATAAATTTTGAAATCTTGTCAATAAAGTGCAACATGTGCATCTTATTCATATTTATCATAAAAAGGGGGATACTGATACCTTGGGATCGTTCAAAGTATCCAGAGTGTATAATGAAGTTGGTATTTTTTTGTCGATGTAATTCATCGAACACTTGGTTGATGGAAGACTAGTAAGGGATTCCTTGAGGACTAACTTTTGTAGAGTTATTATACCATACATTTGTGAAATGTAGACATAACTAGATATGGGATAAAGAGGGTAAATATTATCTCAAAAGATGGAAACTCTCCATTTATTGGAGATGTTATTAATGTTCACTAAAAAATTCTGAAAAATATCATGGCTACATAAGGATATTATGGTTATCTTGTTATGGGAAGAAAGGATAGATAGTGGTAGAGAAAGGAAATAATGGATTGCCAATGTCATTTTTCATTGCATATATAAATCAAATGGACTAAATTTCAGGGTTCACATACATGGTGTGACTATACCAAAGAGTGGCTTCAGAGATAATGAATTGGTGCTCACTGAGAAAAATAGAGCTTGTTCAACAAAAACGTCTAAGGGACTGGGTTGATGATGTAAGATGAAGGAATGATCAAGTGGATCATCCCTAGAGAGATCTGAAGTGATATGAGACTCTAGAAGTTCTTCTAAATGGGGAAGAATAATGGTATTAGATTTGACACTATGAGATGCACTAGGATGGTTGTGGACAATTTCTTCTCCTAGACCCTCAAATATGGGTGCCACCTTACCCAAACATTAGGTTTTAATGTAATGGCCACAAGGTGCATTAGGTTCAAATGCATGGGTTCAACGTAAGGGGTTATTAAACAAATCCACCTCAATATGGGTAAATTATTTGGACCCCACAACATGTTGGTCATGGGTCTGCTGCAGAAGGAAGTACACATGATGGTGCATATAATGGCAAGGAAAATCATGGATGGTCATGCCTTCCATAATGTCTTCATCTGAATGGAAGATGGGATGAATTGAGAAAGGGAGACCATATGATGCGGCTGAGCTACCTAGTGCATCATCATGAGAAATATGGTTCACATACTCATCGCTACTATGGGTAGATAAAGGGATAGTAGATGAAACATCTATCAATATTGATACTAGGGTGTACGACGAAGGAAGTTCGTCAGGAATAGTATGGGAAGCCCCTGAAGGGTCTCCCTCCATGGATCTCATGGAGGAAAATAGTTATAGAATAGTGACCGAAGATTTCATCATCTCGACATCAGGGGGAGGTATCACAATGGGTGTAGAACTGTCCTCTTATTCTGGTGTAGAAAAACTCACAACTAGAGGATTACACGATCCATTATGAGCAACCTCTCCTTAGTGAAGTGTATCACAAGATTCATCAAGACAAGAATGATGGATATAATAGTTTCCATAAAGTTCACACAAAGTATAAGGGTGGTTCGTGGACAATGGTTTGAGTTTCATAGCTGAATCATGTAAGGTAACATGGACCTCTGGGATGTTAGAGTCAGGAAATGTTTTTTTTACCACAGGTTTGAGATGTGGAAGTTCAAGACAGTTATGGGCAGCATTTCCAATAACATCACACAAAGCATAGGAAGGTTTCGACTTTGTAGGCTTCAGTGGAGCTAGAGATTTTTGGGGAGCGTTGTCCTTAGGTTCCTTCTTTTATGCTTTTTCCCCCTCATTAGATGGTTTCCCAATAGGATCGGGTTCTTGTTGAGGTGGTTGTGGAACTAAAGAAAAGGGACATGTCATGGCGATCGGTTGAATGGGTGTCAAAGTAGTATATCATTTAAGTTGACGAGGCTGAGTGTTTGGTGGCGAATCAATGTACCAGACCTGGATCGCGAGGGTTAAATTGGGTAGAATCAACCTAAACATCACATGCACCAAAAAGACTCCAGAGTGGGGAGATAAAAATGGTATCTAACCAGAAGGGTAATGGCTTGGAGAAAATGAAAACAAATTATTAAGGCTTGGTGGACCAAATTTGGTTGAAAAATATTGGGAGAGACACCAAAAAATAGGGAAGGTGCTTGAGGAGTTGTTCTTGACGGCTGTGTCGAGTGAACAACATCATGTTGTGAAGGTGTTGGTTGTTCACTAGTCAAACTGGGTCATTTTTTTCTAGCGTGAGATGCTTGCAACATGAAAAAACTTGATGATATGGGCTCAATGATAAGAGGGGGGGGGGTAAGGAATGAACCAAGTGAGGTGGAATATTTATAGACTCCTAGTGAAACATTAGTGAGAGGTGTGAATGATTGGTTATGGGAAACCAATAAATGATGGACTCAAGGGAGGTCTACGAATTTAGTTCGTAATATGTCAAGTGATCATTGGTGATGATATTTTCATTATGGGGGAAGCACATCTTATGGTGAACCATAGATCCGATAGCCGACATTGCATAGGTGTAGTTATGACATAAGAGGATATTATAATCCAACGGGGATGCAATGACCTTTATTTCAATACAAATAGATTTTACTACAAGTGTGATTAGATAATTGTGGAACATGCTAAGGGATGAGAAGGGTGACCATCCCAAGAACGTAAAGTGATGGTGGACATAAAACAGGTGGACATATCGGGGGGTCCAATTTTCTTTCAAACATAGGTGGACATTAAATAGGTGGATGCACCATCGTCAATGATACATCTCCAAACATGGGAATTATGGTTCTTGACTGGTATTACGAAGGCAAGAGATGACGGTAAGGGGGATGTTTTTATTTCTGAACATCCAAGATGATCATAGAAACATATGAAGGATCCATAGTGCCCAAAGTATATAGTAAATATTTTCATTGATATGAGCACATCTCGAGGACTTCCAACATTGATATGGGAGCAGGAGACTGCACCAATTCATTTACTATGTTGTAGGTGTGGGCGACTTTGGCATAATAAGCATTTCAGTGTAATGGCCCTTTTGGGATATTATGAGTGGCCTCTCCCTTAAGTTGACGGATATCGAAGAGAACATTTGGTGTTATAACGAACTTTATGGGTACTTTCGTTTAGGACTCGGTTGCATATGTAGCAGGCTTCTTGTCATATTGGTGCAACTAGGGATGAAGGTTGATACTAGCGGTATTGACCTCTTCAGAATTCATCACGAGAATCTTGTACTCAAGGCTATGATACTGTGGGGATTGAGGGGCGGCCTGACCTTGACGTGGCTGGGTAGCACATCCTTGGTGATGGAAGGGATTAGTGAACATATCCAGTTTAGTTGGCACAGAGTTTAGAGGAAGTGACACGGTGGGTTGTTGTCCTCTAGATGTTTCTTGTGCTTCCCACAACTATAAAATATAGGGTAAAAGGGTAAAATCATGAGTATAATGGCTACAGACACCACAAAATGAACAACGTTGGTTCATATGAAAGGTCTTGTTTTGCTTCTGCTGATTGCTCTAATGCTGGTTTGTGGTGTTAGCCTAGTTCCCTTGGGGTACGTTTGGTTGATTACCTTGGTGACCTTGGTTACACTGTGCTTGTTAGTTTTGGTTGCCTTTCCCCTTATTATTTTTATTTTAATTAGGTGGATTAGTCATGCTCTATTGAGGATGCCCTTGAGCTAGAGGAGGAGGTGATTGTTATGGCAGAGGTTGAGAAGGTACAAGAACGAGGGGCACTGATTTGCAATGGGCTGGAGAATTTGGTTGTGCATAAGCGTAGAAAGGAGATGTGGAAAAATTTGGGTAAAAATGTTGAGAAACAACTAGCCCTTGCATTGACTAATGCAGATGGAAAATTCATATGGCATGCTTTAACCGAGATACAAGTTTCCTAGAGGGGGATAGGTGTTGGAGGAATTGGTCCCCCCTGCGGGTAACCATAACTCATGTGAGGAGGGGCATATGTATGTGAGAGAGATCCAATGATACCTTCGGAAACATGAGATTCATCTAGTGTATTGGCACCACCAGGTAGAGGAAGATCTGGTAGTATAAACATAACCAGCCTGGGCGTAGGCCAAGTAATATTTTAATGTGATCTAAAGAGATTATTCCCATGATTGAGGAAAATGAGATGTTCCATATTTATTGATGGGGGCTAAGAGAATTCTAAGAAACCAATCTGTATAAAAACATGTGTTGAATGTAGGAGCTCTGCACAAACTCCTTCTTCTATGTCACTCCTAGACATGGTCAGAAAGGCAAGTGGGAAAATATTGACTGAATACGGTCAAAAACTCGGTACATATATCATAATGGAGGGGTAACTATAAATATGTTCGAAATGTTTTATCAAGAACATGAAATTTGTATTATATGCAATAGGATAATCAACATACCACTTTAAAACCTCCCTAGTGAGCGTAAATGGGAACAACGAAAAGTGAATGGAGCCATCGGTGATGGAACTAGACGAACACCACTTATGAAAGGAGAAAACATGATTATTAGGGTCCTCTCTAGTGTTTCCATAAAACTTAGAATTTCTAAAGGAATCTTAGTTGGCATAGCTAGCCAACCTGCATCATGGAGTATGGGGTGAATGATGAACTGGCTAAAACTGGGAAGGCTTAAACCTACCATAAAAGGTAGCAAGGGAGTAACCAGAATGGTTCCAGTAGTGGTTCCACTAGTGGTAGCTTAAACATTAGGGTCATGGTCACAACTAGATTGAGGAACTGCATATGCATTGGCACCTTACATGGTGATGGTATGAGGGTGAGGAAAAAGGAGGTTGGAATCAAAAGAAGAACCCGATGAACTAGAATTGGAGTCGGTATGGGGACTTGACGGAGAAATAACTCAGACCCTATTGGGTGGAGTAAGACATAATAATGGAAACTAAGGGTGTATCCCTTGGAGTCTCTAGGATTAACACCTTTGGGGTGCAATGATGGCAAGTCAAAAATAACATGAAAATGTTGAAGAGTGATAAAAAATGGATCTGTGAGGTAGATTGAATAATTATTATTTTTATGTCTTGGCTTGGTGGTGTAAAGAAAATACTCTTCGCTTTAGGTGTGAGTTTGTGCAATCCCTGTTTTAATTTTAACTAAGTAAAGAGGATTTTGTAAAAAAAAATAAAAAATGTTGAATTACTGTAAATGAAAATGAAATTCCACTCATATAAACAACTAATCACACATAAATCCTAAACCAAGGAAGGCTCTAAAACAACCAAACGACAAGGGGGAGAAATTTACTCAAGAAACACAAAAATTTCCAAGAGATATAATTTCAAAGTGATAGGGATATATTGACTCTATACTACTGGAAATGAAGCAGAAAACAAAGGGAAACAATAGGGAAAACTACTCCAATAGATAAGGTTAAGGTTTGAATTCCTATGGAAAACAAGGTGACCCAAAGGCAAAGATAAAAAACTCAAGAGATATTTCAGGATGTGACAATAACCTATCATAAAGGATATATAAAAAGGGTGGATCAGAACCTGAAACAATGGTTGATAGCGTTGCAAATTTTAGACTACCTACTCAGCTTAACCCCTCCTAAAAAGGTGGAAGTGTATTGAAAACCTAATGGCCTTGATTACACTTCAAGGAGAAAAAATGATCATATCGAAGCCTAAGACAGTCTGAAGCATAGGTTGGAAGACCAAAATCAGTTCTCTTTCCAAACCCTCACAATTGCAGAAAAAGTTCAAAACAATATTCCAGATCGTGTAATATTCCCAAATGGGAAAGGCAGGAATATAGTGAAAAACCATGGAAATAGCAGTGAAAAAATTACACAAAATCAAGAGAAAAATATGGAGAACTTTCATACATTATAACAGCAGCAAAATATGCACAATAAATGGGTCATAAGATATACAATAAGAAAGAACAAGCCTCCAATGGACAAAAATCCCTCAAAAGAGGTGTTGCTACTATACATAAAGAGCTGGAAGGCTGCTACAACACTATTTAAAATGAAATACTATAGAAAATGATTATAAAAATTATGTAAGGCTGATACGTGCCTCAAAATATATATCTACTACATATCTGAGCAATATACAACCTCCTTTGAAGAACCCCTTAAGTGTTTTCAGCAAAACACCATGTACAAGATGGGGATCTAGGCCTTAGGGCTGAAGATCCACTACAAAATATAGATCTGGAAAGTGTGGCTGATCTGGTATTATCAATAATTCAGTCTCCTCCAATACTTATCCTAGATGGAACGAAGATCGCCTTGACCATAAAACCTTCTCTCCAAATGGTGTGCCAAACCACCCTACAACTCCTCCCACAGAAATAACTCAGATATGGAATTAAACTACGTTGTAGGGGAAAAAAAAGAGTTGGCTTAATGCCAAGATCTAAAAATATTCACAAGGGCCTTCCTTACTCTCCTCCCAATGGAAATGAAGCCTTATCCACTTAAAATAAGCAATGAAATGACCAAAAGATGGTCTCCACTGCTACAACCTATAGAACAACTCAACCCTCAACAGGATCTAGGCTATAAATGAAGGATGAATCTTGGCCTTAAGCCTGATAGTGGAAAATGTAGTACAAGACTCCTCCACGATCTTCTTAATGGAAGAGGTGGGATTCCCGATCAGGAACACCAGTGCTAAAGAAAACTGAATCTCAGCTAAACAACAAGAGAAATATATATGTCTAAATAGACCATATATTCAGAAAATTCATATACATCAACATAATGAAATATTGTTGTCATCCTCTTATTTTTATAAGATATGAGCTTGCAAACCCTAAGCCCCATCCAATAATGGCACTACTTCCTTGCAAAGCATCTCCATCTAAAACTGCATTGTCTCTCATTGATTGCCACTCCTCCACGACGACATTGTTGATTTGGTCAAAGTTGACCCAGTCAAGATGTTCCAGCCCCTTTATCACACATAAGGGTGCTAAAATAAGTTGTCAACATATATCATTTTCACATTGGCATTGATTTATTCATTATTAAGGAGAATTATGGACCTCTATTGTCCTCTTATTCATTAAACAGAATGCAGAAGAAAATTTTAATATTCCAATTAGCTCATGGCTAATTTGGAATACTACAGATCACAATTTCAAACCTGTACATAGGTGAGCTCACATTTTATGGGAATAAAGTGTGATTTTAGGGGGGAATCAAACTATCCTAGCTGAAAAGTGTGAGTTCTAGTTACGAGGTTCTCAGACGTGAGGTTGCAGAAAAGGTGTCGTCTCTGGTGCAGCTCATACCTGTTACCTACAAAAACACCATAAAACGTCTAAAAGTTAGAAGTTTGACTGAATTAGGGCATAAACATTCACAAACAACGTCAAGAGACTGAAAACATCTAAAGGAAAACCCTTCTTGCTGAAGTTGATTTTCGTGTAAGAATTTGAATTACAACAGTGGAGTAGCCATTTTTTGATGCCAATGTGTAATTAAAAAACTAGTGGAGTCACCATTTCTTAGCATAAATTCTTAACACAAGTTTATGAAAAGAGGCTTCTTTAGCTATGAGTGACAAACAACCCTAACAACAGAAATGGATGCTTAACTTTTTAGATATACAAGAAATAGTTAGAACAAATGCTGCAAAAATCTAGATCTACGTAGTAAAATAAGTTAAACAGTGAAAATAAATAGTAATCCCTCCGTGCATCTAACGAACAAGAAAAGATTTAAATAATGTTTTCATATATTATTACACCTATTGAAGGGAAAAAATAAGTGCTACCAGTCCCCCTCAATGGGATGGGTTCTTGCTTGTCCTTAATGCTTCAGTTCTAGAAGTTTCTCTCTCTTAATGGTGAAGAAAAACCAAAATTTATGTTGAACTCAAGTGGGAGTTCAAGAGGCAAATAAAATTGTAGCAACAATGAGAATGATGAAAGTGAGACAATGAAAAGGATCAAAGTGTGACAATGAAAATGATCAATGTGAAGAATGAATGGAAAAACTCTCCTATTTATAACAAAATATTGAGTTATCCTCGATAATGGAAAATAATAAAATATTATTAACCAAGATCTATATATAACCACTTGGAATATTTTATTCTATTTTGTTTGATGGAAATTTTTTCTAAATAGGTTAAATGCCTCTATTTAAAACTGATTGTATGAGACGATGAAATGAATACATGAAAAAATCTCCCCACTATTAGCACCATCCTTCTCAGCTTCTTTTCCTCCTGAGGTCTTGAACCACTACAAGGAGAAGATCCTCTAGAAGATGTTTTTGAGGAACCCCTTATAAAAATACGCCATACATATGTTTCTAGAGGAGATTACTAGAGGAGGTTGGGGGCTGGAGGGTTTTGCGGGTTTTTTTCCGCTCGGTGTGCTTATCATTCAACATTGCACCAGTGCTCCTTACAAGAGAAATCACCAGTACACACAAATCATTGGCACACCGGACACCATGCGCTCCTTGCACACTCTCCCGGTGCATTTTATTATTGTAGAGCACTGGTGTTTCACAACTCTTCCGCACTAGTGCATCATAAAACACTGCGCCAAAACTCAAACCGCCCAGTGCGGTATTAAGAAACAACACCGCTGCATCATAAAACAATGCGCAAAAACTCAAATCGACTAGTATTTTCATAATAAACAACACCGGTGCACCTATACACCATGCGCACCGGAAAAGGGTTAAATAAAAAAAAGCTATGCCAAAAAAACCATATTTTTCACTTTTTTCAGTGCTTTAGAACTCTCAATTACTGGTGCGCACAAAAAATTGGCACATCGGACACCGTGTGCTCCATACACACCCACTTGGTGTGTCTTACTACCTTAGTGCACCAGTGCTTTAGAAATCTTCTACACTGGCACATCATAAAACACCGCACCAAAACAAAAATCGCCCGATGCGATATTACGAAACTGCACTGGTGCATCATAAAAAACCATGCCAAAATAGAAGTGGACCAGTGCATTCGTATGAAACAACACTAGTGTGCCTGTAGAATATGTGCACCGAGAAAGGGTTAAATAAAAAAAATTACGACTAAAAAACTACATTTTTCACTTTTCTGCTCTTAATCACTGGTGTGCTCTACAAGAGAAAGCACCGGTCGCACAAAATATTCGCACACCAGACACCGTGCACTCCATACACACACGCTCAGTGTGTCCTATTACTATAAATCACTAGTGCTTCACAACTATTTCGCCCTGGTGCATCATAAAACACTATGCCAAAACTGAAATAGCCTAGTGCGGTGTTAAGTAACCACCTCGATGCATCATAAAACAACACAAAAAATCTGAAGCCATCGAGTGTAGACTTAAGAAACCACACTGGTGCGGCTATAGAACCCTGCACACCAGAACAGTGTTAAATAAAAAAAAAATTACGGCCAAAAAAACGCATTTTTCACTTTTCTCAATACTCTGGAGCTCTCAAGCACTGGTACAATTTCTCCTTCTCTAAGCCGCCCTGACATCGGTGCTCCCATTGCACCCATTTAATGCACTACTGCTATGCATTGGCCACCAATCTCCAACTTTCATTTTCCGAAATGGTGGGAAAATTTTATTTTGAAAATTCTACAGCCAATATGCCTTCTCGACGAAGAAATGTACATGTATTTTTCTAGTTTTTCCATAATTAAGCTTTCTAGTGGATTAGAATTTGAAATAACCTTAAAATTAACCATTAAAAAATAATTTTTTTCTTTTTTTCATGCAGAGCACACGAGGCATTCGGCTCGCACTGGTAAGCAGTGCTACCTGTAAAATTTACAGGCCGCACCATAACTGGTGCTAATGGTATCCCCACCGTGTCCGGGGCGGTATCAAAAGGTGCGCCACATTATTTTAAAATAAAAAAATTGTGGTGAGATCATTTAGCGGGGCGCATTGTTGACCATGGGAATAGCAAGGCAGTGCATTGACAGATATATTCACCATGGCGACTGTTAGTGCACCGCATTCAGCTTTCCGACAGGGTCAATGGTGCAGCTGGGTAAAATACCGCAACGTTGACTATGTAATTTGTGAGGAAGTTGGTGCACTGACACGACTATACACGCCGGGGTGTATAATTTAGTCAGTGCACCACTCTGCTGACACCATATATAGTCAACAAAGCTTGAAAACATTTTGCGTGCACCACATACGGTGCATTTTATGTCATCTGGGGCATCGCCTCCAGTGCTTTACAAACAAAAGCTACACCGGAACCGGTACATGACTATTTTTGTGGTCCATCGATTGGTCTATTTAAAAAAAAAAACCATTATATATGTATATTCATAAATACATGTGTGATTTAATAAAAATAAAATATTTAATATGTCAATGATTTAGAGAGAAGAGGAGGAACAAAAACAACAACAACAGGTAGAGTAGTATGACATGCTTCACAAGTGGGAGGCACAAGAGAGGGATAGAGATGCGTACCCTTGCCCTATTAGAGCAGATACCTAAGGGCTCCTAAGGTAGGTAGGAATCCTTAAGTTTTATGAAGAGGCTACTTCTCTAAAGGCCCATAGTGTTCTTTTGAGACATCTTATCCATAGGTGGAATTCCCACCAACAGGATTTCCATGTTGGTCCTGACTAGTGGTATGCATCCACTGAGGAGGATATTTATTTCATTACAGGGCTATCAAGGAGAGGGGTGGATTTTCCCTCATTCCTAGAGGTTCCAGCTGGTCGTGTAGCAAGGATTGAGTTAGTTTACTCCCAGAGATACATTGGAGCAAATTTACTGCCTCCTTCAGAGTTTCAGGTCCCTGGAGGTGAGCTACGTATTGGTGCATTTGGTAGACAAGACATGCAGTGCCTCTCACTTCTCGTTTCTACCATTTCACACAGCACCAGTGACGATCAATGCATTAGTTTCCTGCTTCTAGATTATGTTTCTTATTTAGTATAGGAGCGATGACTTGTCAAGTGGTCAACCATTTGTTTTGCGGCAGTTTTGTATGGCCTTAGATAGATGTCGTGCTGATGCACAAGGGAGGATCAAATTCCCTTTTGGTTCAGAGATTTTTTATTTATTTTTTAAGAGGTTTCTAGAGATGAGGCCTATTTTTTTTTGGCATCCTCATAGGCCGATGTTGGAGGCCCGGATGCACATGTGGGGGTAGATGATGCCCAAGAGGGGCAAGACTATGTTTCTAGCCAAGATATCACATGATGCAATGGACTTACTAGCCAGTGTTGACGAGCTGCATCCCTTCATTATGGTTCCCATTCCTTATGCTGGATTGGATTGGCAAGGGTGTGCGAACATCCTCTTCATAGATGATGAGCCACCAGATCATAGAGGTAATATTAATGTTTTATTTATATTTATTCTAACATGTTCTTTAACTTGTTTTTATTAAATTGTGTAATGAAATTGTATAATTATTGTTGTGTACTTGCATATATTTTGCAGACATTGGCTCTTTCAATGGCGAGGAGATTCTGGAACCACCACATGATCCATGTGTGGATTGTGAAGACAATCAGTACATGGTAGATGCCGAGGATCATGATTAGGAGGCCGGTGCAGAGAGACATGCTCCTGCTCATGCGCTGGTACCACTTTTTGTTAGGCATGGTCAGCTTGATACTAGATACAGGATAGATTTGGGCGACCAACTCAGTGCATTAATTGTTGAGGCGAGCATCAGGCCCGCTCATTACTGATACATACAGGCCAATGATAGGCTAATATGGATGTGGAGAGGCATGTTGCGTGACATGTATAGCCTGATGCGGCATGTCGTATGAGCTATGACAGTTGTGACGCGACTAAGGAGCACTCTTACACATTATAGGCCTGCTCGAGCTGCAGCACGTGACGGAAAATCCATGAGCAGTGACTCATCTTATGATCATTCACCTTGCGCCACGCCTAATGAGCATGAGGCTCCACTAGCATCTAGCAGTCATCATGGAGATGAGGCTGGACCATCGGCCATGTCCAGTCGGAAACCTACAACATCCATTAGTATTATTAATGATCATGAGCAAGTTGGACCATCGAGCGTCAAGGCTGCACCATTAACTCAGCATGCCTCCAATAGTACTACTTATTTTAATGTTGTACTACCACCAGCTGATCCATCCATCAGTACTAGTCATGATCATGAGCAGGCTCGGCCGTTGAGGCTGCACCATTGACTAAACACGCCTCCACTATTACTTCTATTCATGTTGTACTACCACCATTTGATCCATGAAATTTATATTAAAGTTGTATATTTTTAACATTATTCAGTTATATATATATATACGGTCCTTGTATTTTATGTTCATGTTGTTGTTGTACTTAACTTACATGTTGGTGATCATCATGATGCATATATTGTTAGGTCATGTTAGATATTTTCATTTAATGTTTAGCTTGCAGATAGATGTGTATGTGGTAGCATGAGTTATTTGACATGAGATGTATATTTGAAGTTTGTGTTGTGATGATGTTAATATATAATGTTAATTTGATGTTTGAATGTGCTTTCTAGTAGAATATGATTTTTGTACGATGGTTATCATGATCGTGATGTTTATTAATTAATTTAATATTAAATGACCATGATATTTATTAAATATTATGTTGTGGTTGTAATTGGAGGCCCGGATGCACATGTGGGGGTAGATGATGCCCAAGAGGGGCAAGACTATGTTTCTAGCTAATATATCACATGATGCAATGGACTTACTAGCCAGTGTTGATGAGATGCATCCCTTCATTATGGATCCCTTTCCTTATGCTGGATTGGATTGGCGAGGGTGTGCAAACATCCTCTTCATAGATGATGAGCCGCCAGATCATAGAGGTAATATTAATGTTTTATTTATATTTATTCTAACATGTTCTTTAACTTGTTTTTATTAAATTGTGTAATGAAATTGTATAATTATTGTTATGTACTTGTATATATTTTGCATACATTGGCTATTTTGATGGCAAGGAGATTCTGGAACCACCACATGATCCATGTGTTGATCCTGAAGATGATCAGCACATGGAAGATGCCGAGGATCATGATTAGGAGGCTAGTGCAGAGAGACATGCCCCTGCTCATGCGCTGATACCGCTTTTTGCTAGGCATGGTCAACCTGACACTAGATACAGGATAGATTTGGGCGACCAACTCAGTGCATTGATTATTGAGGCGGGAATCAGGCCCGCTCATTACTGATACATATAGGCCAATGATAGGCTAATATGGATGTGGAGAGGCATGTCGCGTGACATGTATAGCCTAATGCGGCATGTCGTATAAGCTATGACAGTTGTTACGCGACTGAGGATGACTCTTGCACATTATAGGCCCGCTCGAGCTACAACACGTGATGGACAATCCGTGAGCAGTGACTCATCTTATGATCGTTCACCTTGCGCTGCGCCTGATGAGCATGAGGCTCCACTAGTATCTAGCAGTCATCATGGAGATGAGGCTGGACCATCGGCCATGTCCAGTCAGCAACCTACAATATCCATTAGTATTAGTAATGATCATGAGCAAGCTGGACCATCGAGCGTCAAGGCTGCACCATTGACTCAACATGCTTCCAATAGTACTACTTATTTTGATGTTGTACTACCACCAGCTGATCCATCCATCAGTACTAGTCATGATCATGAGCAGGCTCGGCCGTTGAGGCTGCACCATTGACTAAGCATGCCTCCAATAGTACTTCTATTGATGTTGTACTACCACCATCTGATCCATGACATTTATATTAAAGTTGTATATTTTTAACATTATTCAGTTATATATATATACGGTCCTTGTATTTTATGTTCATGTTGTTGTTTTACTTAACTTACATGTTGGTGATCATCATGATGCGTATGTTGTTAGGTCATGTTAGATATTTTCATTTGATGTTTAGCTTGCAGATAGATGTGTATGTGGTAGCATGAGTTATTTCACATGAGATGTATATTTGAAGTTTGCGTTGTGATGATGTTAATATATAATGTTAATTTGATGTTTGAATGTGTTTTTTAGTAGAATATGATGTTTGTACGATGGTTATCATGATCGTGATGTTTATTAATTAATTTAATATTAAATGACCATGATATTTATTAAATATTATGTCGTGGTTGTAATTGAAATTTAAATTTAAATTGTATGTAAAATTGTAAAATTGTATTTGTATATGTAATTGTAATTTTAATTGTAATTGTATATATGACAAATTGTAAAATTGTAATTGCAATTCTAAATGTATGTAAAATTCTAAAATTGCAATTGTATTTGTAATTGTAATTTTAATTGTAATTCTATGTAAAATATTTGTAAAATTGTAATTGTAATTATAAATGTAATTCTAATTCTAATTCTAATTGTATGTGAAATTGTAAAATTGTAATTCTAATTGTAATTTCAACTATAAATGTATGTAAAATATTTGATGTAAAATTTTAATTGTAATTGTAACATTTTATTTATTGTGAAATGATTGTGATTGTAATTTTAGTTGTAATTGTATATATGACAAATTGTAAAATTGTAATTGTAATTCTAATTGTATGTAAAATTTTAAAATTTTAATTGTATATGTAATTGTAATTTTAATTATAATTGTATGTAAAATATTTATAAATTTGTAATTGTAATTGTAAATGTAATTCTAATTCTAATTCTAATTGTATATAAAAAAATTGTAAAATTTTAATTTTTGTAATTGTAAAATTTTAATTGTAAATGTAATTGTATGTAAAATTAAAATTGTAATTGTAATTCTAATCGTAATTGTATGTGAAATTGTAAAATTGTAATTGTAATTGTAATTCTAATTCTAATTTTAACTTTAATTGTGTGTAAAATATTTAATGTAAAATTTTAATTTTAATTGTAATATTTAATTTATTTTGAAATTATTGTAATTGTAATTGGATATATGACAAATTGTAAAATTGTAATTGTAATTGTAATTGTATGTAAAATTCTACAATCGTAATTGTATTTGTAATTGTAATTTTAATTGTAATTCTATGTAAAATATTTGTAAAATTGTAATTTTAATTGTAAATATAATTCTAATTCTAATTCTAATTGTATGTGAAATATTTGTAAAATTTTAATTGTATTAGTGTGAAATGATAGTGATTGTAAAATTTTAATTGTAAATGTAATTGTATGTAAAATTAAAATTGTAATTGTAATTATAATCATAATTGTATGTGAAATTGTAAAATTGTAATTCTAATTGTAATTCTAATTTTAAGTGTAATTGTATGTAAAATTTTAATTGTAATTGTAATATTTAATTTACTGTGAAATGATTGTAAATGTAATTTTAATTGTAATTGTAGATATGAAAAATTGTAAAATTGTAATTGTAATTCTAATTGTATGTAAAATTCTAAAATTTTGACTGTATTTGTAATTGTAATTTTAATTGTAATTGTATGTAAAATATTTGTAAAATTGTAATTGTAATTGTAAATGTAATCTAATTCTAATTCTAATTTTATATAAAATATTAGTAAAATTTTAATTATATTATTGTGAAATGATTTTAATTGTAAAATTTTAATTGTAAATGTAATTGTATGTAAAATTCTAATTCTAATTCTAATTCTAATTCTAATCGTAATTGTATGTGAAATTGTAAAATTGTAATTGTAATTGTATGTAAAATATTTGTAAAATTTTAGTTGTATTAATGTGAAATGATTTTATTAAAATATTTAAATTTGTAAATTTGTAAATAATTGTAAAATAATAAATCTAGAATAATATGAATTTTTGTAACATAATAAATTTTAGAAAATAATGCAAATACATTCATATACTTTAGAATTATCATTATTTTATTATGATCTTACATACAGAAAAAAAAAAAACTTTATACATTCTGATGCGCTTATCATCATAACATGCACCGATGCATCTTATTACTTAGACACACCGGTGCTTCACAACTCTTCCGCATTGCTGCGTCATAAAACACAACACCAAAAAAAAAACCTCAATCTTACAAATTGCCCCAGCGCGCCTATAAAACCGCACGCACTGGAACAGGGTTATTATGTAAAGTGTAGTATTGGAGCACCGGAGGGTTCTAATAGTGGGCAATAATTTTTTGAGGAGATGAGGGTTTGAAAAGACGAGAGTTTGAATTTCGGCTAAGAATTTTATAACAGAGAAAATGAGTGATTCAAATAGAAAGATAGACAAATATGCTTACAGGGATGTAGACGGCTATAGAGCTTGATAGAGTACAAAAGGAGTAGAGGTTGAGATCGGCAGAGAGCATTCTGTTGTTTGGCGATAGGGTTAGGAGGTCCTAATATAAAGAAATGCAGAGTAGAGTTGATGGTAGAGAAAGATCAATCGAGGCATTTGATAAAGCCAAGAGGCACCATGAAGGGAAGGATTCTCATTCCCTTAAGAAAAACAGAGAAAGATCAATTGACGTTGTTGATCGGGCTGGTAGGTCCCATGAAGGGAAATATTTTCCATAATGCATTTAAAAGCAGCTAGGAGTATTATCCGAGCTTCGGTTGGCTTACATAAACTTTTCCCAGCAAAGCTAACATCACATAAAATCACATCTTCAACTTTCAATTGAACCTGAATGGCATCTCTAACTTGTCTGAGTTGTGGTCCTGTGGATGAAACCAGTAAAAAAAATTCTTGTATTATAAATGGAAATCCAGTGACTATTTTTGTGGACAGAAAAGCATATATACCTGCAGCTACCATATTTCCACCTGTAAATTGGTTTCCCATTGGAAAAGCTAATGTAATAGCCTATTTTTCAATGTCTTTCCTCTGACAAACCTTATACTCATTTTCTATGGGAAACCATTACCTCCACATGTAATAACTGCATCATCTAGTCGAAATTCGGTCTTCTTCTTCTAACAAATGCAAAATAAGGACTTCTTGTCATTTCTCCCAGAACATTACCCTTCTACAAATTATATGTACTAATTGCTAGTAAGCCATCCATCTATCTATAGATTATATTCTAAAACATATTGGTTTCAAATAGTTAAGTTCCAATCATAACAGGTTCACATGCCACAATTTCCCACTTAGGCCTTGTAGTATTGCAGCTTCACACGTCCCATGTTGCATTCTCTCCACATAATTAGTGGGGACCTCCTGCAATAAACAAAATGCATCGGAAGAATAGTTATTTCCATTAAGAATTTATCCAATTCCAATTCTCAATTTTAATTCTAATTCTAATTCTCAAGAATAAACAAAATTATAATTCTCAATTTCTATGATTGGAGTTCACTAAATTTTGGTGTACACACCTAAAAGTAATTTCGGTGCCTTAACCGCAAATCAGTGCTACTGTACATATAACTGCATCAGTGCCAGTGTTACAAAAATATGCACCAATGCGGTGTTATTAAGTGACGCATCGGTGATGAACAAACACAAATAAAAAAAGCACAACTCTATTTTCTTTAAGTGAAAAAAAAAGCGGTGAATTGAAAAATGGGTGGTAAAATATTTTAAAAAATATAATTTCATAACATAATTCTTTAAATACTAAACACTTTTCATTATTTCACTATTTTTGCTAAAATTTTCAGCCAGATATTTGCAGGAGACATACCTGGAGCAAGAGAGCATGAGGGCACTGTGGAGGAGTGAAATATGTTCTAACAGAAGTATTCAAACAATCAAAAGCCAAACCTTTGGTGATTCAAACCCTGTATCTTAAAATTTCAAACCATTTCGTGATTAAATTTGATATTTTTTTACATTTTCTGCTATTTTTTTACTTTTTCTGCACTTTTATCCATTTTTACCCTAAACCCTTCATTTTTTTGTTTCTTTCCTTTCTTCTCCTTGTTTATGTGATTTTATAATTAGTGCTTTTCATTTTAGATTGACATCCAACCCACAGGATGACTTGTATAGTCGGATCCCAATCCATTCGTCCATTGCGTGAAATTTTGGAAAAAATGGATTTTATTTTATCGATGCACCCTACATAACCTAGCGCACCGATGCGATGTATTATAAAGTGAACTACGCAAGCATTGTGTAATAAAAAATTTGAAAACATTTTTTCTTTTAAATCAGAGCACCATATCTGAAATAGGGCACCAGTGCTTCACGTTATGAGGATAACAGCGTATGCTCTATTACACTTTTTATGTAGTGTGTTTATAATACCCCATGTACTGTATGGTCTATTATATTGTTTTGTGGTGCATTGGTAATACCCCCATGCACCAGCTGCAGTGCGTACATCAAGAAAGGCGCATTGGTGTCTTGAGGTTTATTTTTTACCGAAAAATTAGACAATTTATTTATAAATTTATTAATGAATGATATGGTATAGGTTTCAGATTGATAAATAAACGACTAACAATAGATCAATTAACAAAAACACTGATAACCCATCAAGAAAAGAAAAAAAGGCAAGTTATTTGTAAATTCTTTATAAAAAAATATTATTTTTGAACTATTTGTAAGTTTAACTAATATGTATTTTTTATTGTTTATCATGCAGAGCCACAAAATGATGAAGCTCGATAAGATTATTTTTTATCTAGGCCCACAAGAGTGTAAAAGCTTGATGGAAAAATTGCAAAAGGATGAATCAGGTGAATCAAAAAATACTATCGATCGAATATGAGTTTCTTTTTTTAATTATCATTAATAATATACTTAAAATTTTTAGATAACATGTGTCAAACTGTTTATTAATTCACATATCTTTAATGTTCTACAGGGACCAACAACTTTGAAAAGGAATTTTTTTCTAAGAAAAGAAAAAAAAATCGAACATGCAAATGAAAATGAATTGCTCCTTAGCTCATCTGGGGTGGTGCTGGAAGTTAAAGAAAGGGGGGAAACTTTTACAAAATTTTGAGGGATCTAGTGGAACGAATGTATATATGTTCTTTCCACTTACAATAAAAAATCAATCCAATGATTCCAAGAAACAAATTTTATGTAAATAACAGGAAGAGTTTCCAAGGAATTGGTCAATGAGACATGTCAGACTTTTAATATAAAAAACGTACAACAACAAAAAATAAGGAATGAAAAGGTAATATTCCTTTAAATGTTTGTCTACAATTATTTATAAGTATCACTTGTGTTATATTTACTTTTCAGATATCAATATAAAAATTAAATATTTTATTTTCATGTTACATTTTCAGGAAGATTATGAAAATCTCAAAACATGAATGAGATGATATCTGAAATATGCCAGTCGGAATGTCCAAAAAGGTGTATAAGGAGATGGTCAAAGAAATGGAAAAAATTGCATCGCAGGAGGAGCCATCTCAACAACAACATGCTTCAAATGTAATATGTAATAATTGAATTTTTCAATCATTAGGTACAATAAATAACCAATTTAGCATTAAATATTAATTCTTAGGAATTTTCTTGCAGAAAATAAAAGAAAATGGAACCCATTCAACACATAAAACAGGACGACAAGGAAGAAAAGGGTTGATATCTATGTTTGTGAGTAATTTTTACATCTTTATAACAACTTAATTAGATTTCATTTTTGTATTTTTTTAAGTTTTTTTACAAAAATAATCATTGAATGTCTTCAAATAGGTGTTAACATACAAAGAAGAACCATCAGACGAATTGATTTAAGTTGGGTTAAATATGGGTTGTGAGTATATGTTGGCATATCAGAAATTAATTGTGGAATTTGCAAGCATCTATCGATATTTCTTTACTTATCTCCATCTATAATTAATAAAACAAAAACATATTTTATATTCAATATATTATTTGTTATGGGGTACAAAGCTTGTAGGAAACAAAGTATGGAACTACGCCAATAGATGAAATTTTGAAAGATGCCATGGTACATGGTTTTGAAAGAATGTGTATAGTTTATGAGTCAGTTGTTGCTATGGTACGCCATTTTTCTTTTCGATTTAAATTGATGTATATTATTTAATATTTCAATTTTCATTATTCTCACAAATGTATATAGACTCATTTCAGTTTATTTTTATGTTTGTATATGGAAGTTCAAGAAGAAGAAAACAATCAACACCATGAACAAAACATTCCTGAAAACAACCCAAGTCATGGAAGTAGCTCTAGCAGTGATAGCTGTTCAAGCAAAGAATGATGAACGCTATGTTTGGATATCAAAGCAAGGCGGTGTATTTTTTAAAATATGTTTGTGAAATCAGAAATTCTGTTTAATGTAATGGACATAGCGTCCCAATTGAAAGACAAAGGGATACCAATAACTGTCCCATTTTGTATGATAAAGGTTCTCTTATTCATATATATTATATATCATAAAATATGTTCTAATTTATTATATTTTTTCTCCATTGTCGCTATTGCGTTCTCCATTGTCGTTCTCAAATGCACTAATAAAAACTTAATTCATATGAATATATGTCGCTATATGTGTCAAATTTTTATGAATAATGAATTTTAAAAAGACACAATAATTATGATATGGTATAACAAATTAAACATCACATTCAAATGAATTAATAAAAATTTAATCAATATGAATATTGTTATCAAATGTGTCGAATTTCGATGAATAATGAATTTAAAGAATCACAATAATTGCACTATCACGGGTGGATGTTTTTAAAGGATACAAAATGAAAACCTGTGCGTGTCAGTAACTATACACCGGTGCATTTGTATTAAGAAGCAGCCGGTGTGTTTTTATGACCTATGAGCACCGAACAAGCACCAAAACCAATTAAAAATATTAGTGCATTTGTGCAGTAAAATGCATCGGTGCATTTATGTGTCTATACGCACTGGTTCCGTTGTACGATCTATGGGCACTATACGAATACTGATACCAATCATAAATCTCGGTGCGTTTTTGTGATACTGCGCACTGGGGCATTTATGTGTCTATAAGCACTAGTGCATTTTTTCAAACTATGGGCACCGCATGAATACCGATACCAATTATAAATCCCGATGCATTTCTATGATATTGAGCACCAGTGCATTTCTATACGTCTACGCACCTGTGCGTTGATACGACCTATGGACACTGCACAAATCCCAATACCGATTAGAACGGCCTCATGCGTTGTATCACCAACACTATGCCTAGTGCAGTTTTATGCCTTAACATCCCGATGCATTCTCTTTCAACTGCCCCAGGGTGCCTTCTACATGTACACACCAGTGCATTAAATGTAGAGTAGCGCACTGACAAAGAAAAAGCATCCGTAATAACTTCTGGCTACCCATTGTTTTTTAGTTGTGTTGAATTTTTGTTAAAAGCTCTACCAAAACCTCTCTAACCATAAATAGATGTTCTAGAAAATGTTTTTTTCACAATTTTGGCCAATTTTATAACATTAAAAACCTCCTTTATAACCTTCTCTAGAGGGTCTTTTCCTTGTAGTGAACCCTTTTCCATCATAAACAATTGGATTCTACAACCCAAGTCAACAATCCACGTGTTCCTCTTGAATTCTACAGTAGAATCTAAGATATGATTTTCTATATAGGAAGAGCATTGAACCCTATCCAAACCTTGGAAGGAAGAAGAGTAGTGGGAAATTAAATGATTATATTCTAACAAATTTTCAATTGAGTAGTGGGAAATTAAATTTTAATGGGTCGATTTTAGATTTTAGAGTAGCCCAAGACTAGATTTTAACAATTTTTCAAATTTTTATGTTTCCGCTATTGAGTTAATTTTTTTTCCATTTAATTAAAAGAAGGTCACTTCACATAGATGTTATATATTAAATAATTTTGAAGGCATAGAGAGTGATAATTTTGGCTTGAGAGTATCAATAAAAATTATAAAAAACCTTATTTTGAAAAATTTCTTGAGGATCCATCGCATGAGAATATAAAATAATTCCCTCAGCAAGTATGTTCACATAAAGAGGAAAAGTAGACATGAGGTTAACACATAAGGGGAATATCAACTAACCCTTAAGGAGGTGGAAAATGTACCTGATTTTATGAATAATGTTATTAATAAACTCAAATAGTCCTAGGTAGCCCATTTTTTGGGGGGAATAATGTTAGTAATAAAATTCAAGTCGTATATTTTAACTTGTGACTAAATCATTCATTTATGTTAGTTGTTTATAGTTGAGTCACTTAAAATTGCTCATTTCTGGTAGTATTTCACTTCGAAAAGTTATGGTGACTAATGTGTTTAGTCACCTAGTCACTAATTTCTCATTTTCTACTACTGGTAAAGTAATCCAAAATCAGTCACCTTAAAACCAACCTGGAACTCCTTCTTTACCTACAAAATATGACCATTGTTGTTCCTGGTAATGATCAAGTCATCCAGATACATAGCTAGAATCACCTAATTTTTACCCTGTTGGTGTACATATAGAGTATCATGAGATTAACTTCGCTTAAAGCCAACTTTGTTAAGGTACTCATCCATTTTCGCATACCAAGCTCGTGGAGCTTGTTTGAATCTAGATAAAGCCCTGATAAATTTGAATACTTTGTGTTCCTACCCTTAAATCTCAAAACCTAGAGGTTGTGTCATGTATAATTATTCCTTCAAGAATTCATTAAGGAAGGAACTTTTAACATCCATCTGATGAAATTTCCATCCTTTTTGAGTTGCTAATGAAAATTCTATTCTGATGGTGTTCGACTTTGTTGTAGGTAAAAAAATTTCCTCATAGTAGATTCCTTCCTACTGTGCAAAGCCCTTAGAAAAAAACCTTGATTTGTAATTTTAAATGCATCCATCTTCATTATACTTAATTCTATAAACCTATTTGCATTCGATGGGTTTCACTTTTTTTGGATAACAAACAAGTTTCCAAGTGTTGTTTTCCATCCCTGTCTTGTATCATTCAACCATTGATTTTTTCCATTATACATGTTTAACTACCTCTTTGTATGTGGAGGCATTAGTAAATTCATTTTTTATTACAGATAAAATTTCTTCATTTCTTTGTGAACTTCGTGTCCCTATCTTTTTTTATTTATCTGGCCTTGCATCCTTAAAAAGTTAAACGACCCATTTAGGCAATTGATGTTCATTTGTTTGTGAACTTGAATTATCACCATCATTATAAAATGGATTTATATAAACAAATTCTCTTCAATCACCTAAATGTTTGTAATATTCCTAGATTAGCACATAGCTAATTGGAATATTAAATTTTGATTTTTTCTCTTAGATAGAGGAATAAAAGGGTATGGAGCCCCATACATCTCCTTAGTGGGAATAAAAGACACTCCTAGCGTGAATGGAGGTCATCTAAAAGCCATATTGAAGACCCTTAGGTGTGAAAAAGGGATGGATAATTAAGAATGGATCAACTTTGACCAAATCAAACAACGTTGTTATGGAGGAGTGGCATTCATGGTGGGACAACATAGTTTTGGAGGGAGATTGAATGCATGGAGGTAGTGACCTAATTGAGTGGCGTCAAGGGTGAGGAAGCTCATAAAATATATAAGGAAGAGGATGGCATCCATAGGGGGTTATTTTTTAGATTATTATTTTCTATATGGTATGTTTAGACTTGTGCTCTCTTCAGCGGTTTAGCTAAGATTGTAGTGCTATTTCTCACAGGGTGTTCCTGGTCGAGAATCCAACCTCTTTCCTTGAGAGGCCTCTTGGGAGAGTATTTCACTACATTTTCCACTATCTGGAATTAGGCCAAGCTACAACTTCCCTCAGCAGTGTAGTTTCTTCTTAAAGTTGCGTTGTGTTGTACGGTGAAGTAGTGAAGGATTATATTGGGTGTCTTTAGAGCTAGTTTTGTAGTGGAGGAAGGTTTACCTCCATTGGAAGGCCTGTAAATAAGCCACTTGAGAATTATTGACATATTTGGCACTAGTTCTAGGAGTATTTATCCCCTACAATGTATTTTCAGTCCATATCTATGTTATTTTAGGGAGGATTTGCAGGGGTGGTTGCAGTTGTTGTCTTGGGAGTTGATTTATTTAGTGGAGGAGCCATTCTTTCATCCGGAGGATATATTGCATCAGATTTGTAGGTTTCTACATCAACTTCAGGCATATCTTCTCATTTATGTTGTTTCATCATACCTTCAGCCCTAGGGCTGCAGCTTACATTGGCACATTGTGTGAATTTTCTGGAAACCCTCTTGGGTTGTCTTGGAAAACTCATCTAGTGCCTAGATCTGTATGCCTAGTATCTATTGTGGCCTATATCAGTATTTTTATTTAATTTTATGATCTCAAGTTGTAGTTATACTTAATATGAATGATGTCGTAACTCCTCGACATTTTGTATTGTAGCAACAACTCATATTTGGGAGTGATTATTTATGGGAGGCTTGTTTCCTCATTTCATATGATTTATGCCTCACTATTTTGTATTGATGTGTTTTTCTTATACATAAAGTGATGACTCCATATTGGTATCCATTTTTGATAGTTGATTTACACTTTTATTTCCAGTTTTGTGTTCATATATTGTTGCTTCCCCATTTGGGAATATTACAAGGTTGAGGGGGTGGAGAGTCATTTTCATATGAACTGTTCCTAGGAGATTCAGATTAAATTCTAGAAGATCCAAATGGGATAGATGAAGTAGGTGAGCATGATGAACCATTTTATGATGAACCCAATTCAATATCATGCCAATTTTGTGTACTTGGTTTATTTTTCATTCTGTTTCTCTTTTTATCTCGCTTAATTCCAATTATTTGTAGTATAATTTCTATCTCAGTGGCACTCTTTCTTTTCGTTTCATCAAATTTCACATCTCTGTTGATAATAAATTTTCCATTAGACAAAAGAAAATATCCCTTCTTTTCATTAGAATACCCGATCATTATACATGTCAAAATTCATGAATCAATTCATTTTTGTTTTTGAAATAAGTAATAACACACTGAACCTTAAAGTATGATATTTTTCACTCAAGGTTTTAAATCAAACCATGCTTCATATGGTGTAATTCAATCCAAAGAAGTAGTAGGAGACTTGTTCCTTAAGTAGACTGTTGTATCTATTATTTCTTCCCAATATAAAGGACTTCAATTTTTGAATTCACTGGAAGTGAATTCCCTTCGATTGTCCGTCCTGAGAGTGCCAATATTCTCTTTGACTTCATTCTCAACAAGTTGGAGAAAATTATTTAACTTTTTGAATGTTTTTGAATTTTGTTTCAAAAATAAAACCCAAGTCATTCTACTAAAATCATCAATGAAGACTAAAAAATATCTACAACCTCCACGAAATTTTTTTATACATCCACAAATGTCACTGTGAACCAATTAATAATGCTTGTTTGCACCCCATGAACTTATTAGAAAAGTATCATGACTTTGTTTCCCATAAATGAAAGCTTTAAATTTTTCATTTTATTTCTTAAATTTTTGAATTAGTTTAACCATTCCCTTATTTTGAAGTGGAGAGAGACTTTCAAAGTTTAAATGTCCATATATAACATTCCACAACCTTATTGGTAAAATATTTGTACTTTCTTATCCTATAAAGTCATAATTTCATGGAATGATGGTTCTTTTCATCCTTAGAAGTTTTCCATCTTCATATCATGTAATGGTTGTCTTCATATTTTGTTTGATGGAGTTTGTTTTTACTAATCGATCCTCCATAAAAATTTCATGTCTTGCTTGTCGAATCATGACAAATGACAAAAATTTCTTCTTGAAAGCTGGTACATACCAAACATTTGAAATTAATTTTTCTCCAATTTCAGGAAAAGAAACTTTTACTACAACATTTCCATAGAGATAGTGTTTTGTATCATTGAAAAGATAGATTGAATTGAGATCAAATTATTGAAGATTCCAAAATAATTCACATCGAAAAATTCATATGTTGTGTTTCCCATCTATCTAAGATACAAGCATATTCATAATAACTTTTAAGATATATGGAGACCTATAATGCTGTTGATTCTAAAATTTGATCTGTACTAAAGAAATTCTAAGCAACTATCTTCTTGATCGTTATCAAATCGTGCCATGTGTTATTGAAAGTTAGGAATATTTTGAATGGAAGTTTAACAATATTCAACATAATGACCAATATTCTTACATCTTCTACAAACAATTTGATTGAAATATTTTCCTTTGCCTTGACTCTATCCTTTTCCTCTACTTTCTCCTGTACCTTGATTTTTTCTTTTGCCTTGACTTTGTCCTATTCCTTGATTGTTTCCTCTACCTTGAATGTTGCATCTACCCAAATTGTTGTCTCTACTGAAGTTCTTCCCTCTTCCTTCACTTCTACCACAACCTTGTCCTTTATGTTCTCCTTATTTTTTATTGATGTTCCCTCTTCCTCTACCTCTAGAACTATCAGTTGAAGATTTACTAGTGTCAGCTTTTGTAAAGAATACATCTTCCCCAATTTGTTTCTTCTTTCTATTTTTTTTGTCACGTTGAGCTATCATTTCACTTAACTCATTAAATTTTAACTTTTCTAGCTTTCAAATTACTTGTAAAGTTTCAGAGGAATGTATATATGAAGAAGGAAAACCAGCAATCAAAATAGTATTCATGACTCTATCATCTACTAATTAAAATCCAACATTTAATATTTCTTGCTTAATGTTCTTAAGTATGGAAATGTATTCAAGTACATTTCCCCCTTTTGTCAATTTTTGTTGGAGAAACTTCAATTGAAGTTAAAATTTCTTAGATTCATGTTGTGTATCAAATAAATATTTAAATGTTTTCAAGGAAGCCCATGCATCAAAATAATTTTCAATGTGAACATACATTTCATCATTAACTGAAGAAGTGATTAATGATAATTCTTTGGCATTTTTTATTTCCCATTTAGATAGTAAGGATGAATTTGTAGGTTTATTTGGTTTAACATCACCATCACATATATCACAGAAAATTTCATTGTTAATCAAATTGATTTCTAAGTTCCTTTTCCATGTCTTGTAAATATTTGGGCCTTGAAGTTTGTCATATTCAGAAAATAAATTCACCATCTTCGACATTGTAAAAGTACATGTATTCACCAAGATGGATCGTGCACCACAAAAAAAAATATGGACAACACACCATTCGAAACACCAGACACAAAAAATGATCTATCGCGGCTTGGCCTTGACCCTCGTAAAGTAATTTGGAAAGAAAAGTGACTGATAATTGCACTCGGCTCTATTAAACTTCTGTGAAACTTTACAATGGAACTTTCAAAACTTGGATTTTAAAATTCTCTTGCAAATTGTCTTCTATGACTATAGCTAGTTAACATTTAAAACACCCCCCCTCGAAGTAAATACATTACTTTGAGTTACAATTTTATCAACCCAAAAATAAAAATAAAACGACACCTTATTTTAAAATTTTACACCTTATTACTCCTAATATTATTAAATTTTACAAAAAAAACTAGTCCAAAAATTGTAAAAATTCAATAAAAAAAAACACCTTATCACTCCAAAGTTAAAAAATTCACACCTTTGTATACATCCGGCATGACATGCTTTCAATATGGGATATAATAAATCAATCCACTAAAAAATGGCTATGCTCCTTTATATGAATTGGATGTTAAATATGATTGTAAACTAATTGTTTTGTTGGCTTTAGCAGATTTGATCATTGGAACTTTGTCAAGGGTAGAGAAAATAATTGGTGAAATTGAAAGTGGAAGTGGTTCAAATAATGAACGATTATTCTCATTCCAATGCTTAATACAGAGATTAACTAGAAAAGGTGAATAAGGATGCTTTAAAAAATCCGACCTGTGTTTCATACCTATTTATTGATAATATGATTAGCAATGTTCAAGAATCATTTATTAATGATAAACAAATTAAACTTGGAACTCGTGGATTTTATATGACAATTCAGTGGTACATAAATCAAAAAAATCAATGGCTTGCAGTAGTCCATGTCTTGATCAACTCTAAAAGAAATTGGAGATTTTGAGAACTAGATTAAGATTATGGAATATGACTGTGAGAGAATAAGCCTTTCATTACATTACATTTACAAGAAAGAACACCCACATCTATGAGAAATCATCCTGAGTTGCAATCAGCATTATCCAAAACCCACTCGAATTGATTCAATACCAACACAGATTAGAAGCAGAATTTCGAAGACAACGTTCAGATGGAGCACATCACAAACCAACAGGTACAATCATGTTCACCTTTTGATTTCAGATGTGAAATGGAAGCATTGGATATGTTCCCATAAGATATTATAATTGAAACTAATTTGAGTGACACCATTTAATATCTTGTTATTGCTGAAAATAGGCATGGGATGATAGGTCAAATGAAAAATCAACCTTTTTACCAAAGCATACATAGTACTATTTCTGCATCATATGCAACAAATCCAACTAAAAATTATTTGGAAACCATAGAAGAATGCAATCATTTTGAATAATTGAGGGGGTTTAAGCACCTTTGACCTAGAACAAACACAATTTCTGTAGTTGCTCAAATTCTTAACTCCCTTTCATATGAGATACACACATTTTTTCCAGAATGCAAACCTTTGGGTGCCTTAATTCACAAATTAAAATTTCTTCTCCAATCCGGGGAATTAAAATTTTCTAGTTAATAAATCAATGTTGATGAATGTCTTTTGGATTAATCACATCTTTAGGATTTGGTTGACGTTTCAAACCAACTATTGTGGTTCATACTCCCTGTCCTGAGGATGAACCCTCAATAGATGGTTTGAAACATAGACCAAATCATAATGATGTTATTAATAAAAAATACGTTCATCTACATTATGGATCACAAAAGTATTATCATATGTCATTAATTCAAAAAATAAAATTTCTATTGCTGAATAGCATTGAAAATGTTTCATACCATTCAACCATTGAAAATTGTGATGGATTTTTCCAAAATCCTGCAGAGCTGGAATATCCTCTTCACATAATTTGCATCATTGAAGCTTTGATACCATAATAATAGTATAAGTGTCCTAAAACACACAAATTCAATTAATAATGAAAATAAAATTACATAAAATCTGCAAGAGTTTACACACAATCACTCAACAATGTTGGAAGAAGAGAAACAAACTTTAAAAGCTAATTTCCTAAACTCTTATTTTACGTATCACTTATTTCATTTACTGTAACAACTCCACTTACCACACTTAAGTTATCTTCCACTAATTTCTATTAATTTGTCACTATTCGATGAATTATGTCCTTATATTTTCTGTTCTTATTCCTTCATTCATAGTTTGTCATTGTTCAAAGAATTCTGTCGCTACACTTTCTATTGATATTTTTTTCATTTAAAATTCATGAACCACAACATAATAGTTCTACCACTAAATATACTTGTCTAACTAATTCATAGTTATTTTATCTTGATGTTTCTAGCTGACGATACTTCTTCATTGTTTTATTCTATCACAACTATAATTAAAATAATTATAGTAAATTTTGTATAATTTATACACTTTTTACATTGAATTTTATTTTATACTTGTAATACTATTCTCAACCTATTACCCCATGATCTAACTTATATATCTTATGGTATTTTATATTCCCCTACTATGGTCATTTGTCATAAATACTCTTTTATTAAAATTAAATGTAACTCGAATCTCTGCAAAGGATTTCATTCCTTTCTAAATCTAATATATCAATATATCTCTAAGGTTATTTCACCCTTTTGTGATATTGAATTATATACCACGTTAACAAATTCTAATTTCCAATACACATAGTTGGGGAAATATAATATAAGTTTTTCTATTATCGACGTGGTCCATCCACTATTGACACACACCAACGTTATTTCATTTTAACATTCCTTTGATAATAGATAAGTTTTTCAACTATACGCGGTGAATACGATTCTTGATTTTTTAATGGACATCTATATTATATTAGTCCCTCAATTGATTAATATATATGACACTTATTAATTTTAAGGATAATTGTATACAGTTTTAGTGATTCGCAATTTAACCTCCGAAATTTGTACTGGTCATTTCTTTTATGTGATTTTTAATTTTCAGGATTTAGCCATCTAACAATACATCTTAGTTAAATGCATTCACATGGATTTTTATCCATTGTGGCTTTATATTGAAGCCAATATATGGCTTGGATCAACTTGTATTCCCTATGAGATTTTCCGACAACCAAACCGTAACAAGACTTGTCATTTTTCATCTGGGAAATTCTCAGCCTTCGGTTCTGCAACCCTCGTTGCTCCACGGAGTTGTGGCTTTAGAACGATTGTCTTAATGTTTATGTAGGTGAAACAATTTTAAATAATTTCAAACTCTACCATGACACTTTGGAATTATCATCCTAAGACCCTCTCTCTCTTAGGTAAGTTTTTTTTTTTTAGTTTTAGACTAGAGATAATTTTGTTCCTTGTTTTCGTATTTCATGTATTTGTCTTTATCCGTAATTAATAATTTCATTTTCTGTTGCAGGATCTAAGTGAATGCGAATGGAGTCTTTCCCCACATTTTTTTTTGATTGAACTCGTTTTTAGCTAAGCTCCTTATCTCTTGCAGCAATGAGGTAAGATTTTTAATGGTAAAGAGAGTTAGTCAAATAATATAGTTCACAGGCTTACCAACACTTTTTTGGTGGGTTATTTCACTTAACCAAGTTACCTATATTTCATTTTTGGAATAAATTTATCGAAATTTATGAATTCGTTCCTAATTTAAGGATTTCCATTCTATTCTGTCAATTGGAAATAAAATATCTGATGGTTTTTCCGGTGTAAATTCCAGTCTTATCTCCCTGGTTTGAACTATCATTGATGAGGAAATTGTGTGTGTGTGTGTGTGTCTATATATATATATATATACCACTGTACAGAGGTTTTATCCGTAGTTTCATTTTTGAATTACTATTCAATTTTGGAGATTTTCTACTGGATTATACGTCTTTGTAATTTCTTACAATGTTGAATTTATTCTCATTTATCCCAGTGAGAAATTTTTGGGTTTGAAATATTATCTTCATATCTTCTTATTCTTTCCCACTTTCGTTTTTGGGTCCAAGAAATTTTTTAATTTGTTTGAGGTTTTCTCTTTCAATGACAATTCCCTTGGTAACGTTTCCCATTTTAATATTGAGCACAACATTGTTACAAATCAATTTACTTACGACTTCATGGTATTTTTAGAAATGCCTTTCTTCAATTTCAATCAGAAATTGGTTTCATTTTTTTTCACAAGGGAAAAATTTGTAACTTTCATTAATATGATAAGCTACATGTTACATATGCTGGTAGTATAAACTACGAAAAACTGTCTACAAACATCAAGTGTCCATAATAGACCTCCATAATAAGCTAAACATTATACATACTGTTGATACAAGTATCAGGCCACATATGTCAATGCCTTTAAGTTTGGTGCATAACTTGCAGGAGAAAAGATAGAAAAATGAAAATATATATACAATCCGGTAGATAGTCCATGGGAGATAAAGAAATTGGTTTTATAGTTAGGTAGTTGTAATATTTCGCCACGTTTTCAAATAATTCATTTATGCAAATACTTTCTAAGTTTGTTGTGTTAATATTTTTGTTAACAAAAATTAGAATATTTCAATATATATTATATAAGTTTGTTCTACTGATATCTATTTGAAACTTATATTAATTTTATGAATATTCACTCATAAAATTACCATTGTGTTTATTAAACCCTTATATAATTAAATGGTTATATGTATATGATTTTATAAATTAGTCTTTGAATTTATTTTAGTACGCTTCTTCACATATGCAATTATTGTGTTTTTAATAATATTCCCACCACATCGTTGTTCAGGAAATTATTCTTTTGGTTACAATATTTCATTTTCTTGTTTTACAGATTCCCTTTCTACATTAACTTCTCATTTCATACACATAAATTAGGTTAAAATAATATGGATTTAATCTTTGGAGAATTTTATTAATTCCCTCAATTAATAAAATTCTCTTTTATACAGGAATAATATCATTTATTCACAGATACTTAGAGTTTCTCAGTTTCACTCTGTGAACAAGAAGAAAGCTACACTTCCTTCTATTTTGTTAGTTTACTTTCTTATTCCTCTTATGTTTTCATCAACTTTCTTCACTAATTGTTTTCTATATTTTTATTTGCAGATTTAATACCACTGTCAAATTAAGAACAGTAAGGTAGTAATCTCGTTTTTTACTTCTATTTTCCTTGAGTTAAATCTTTATGTCTTTAATTATTTTTAAAGACAATTTGTATTCATTTTAACTAACCTATATTTTTGTATATACAGGTACTCCATCTAATTCCTTGTACATGGCTAAATTTTAATTGATCATCTATAAATTCATGAGTACTTCAGTAACTCATTCATTGAAAATAGATTATTGTTTCTTCTATAAAGGTTGGTCTAGATCACTTTGAATAATCCGGCCTATATAATTCTGAACTGTATTTAAATTCATAAATCTATTGTACTATTTAATTGGGACTATGATTTCTGTCTATAATTTACGATAGAATAAATTGTAATATGTGTAAAATACACTCTCATGACTTAAATTATTGTAGTAATAAATGTGTGCTAATTCTCAGAATTTAACTGATTTTTACTTTCATGTATGTGTTTTCTTTAGTTTAGTTTGTTACGCCTTTTATGAGAAAATGCAATAAGTTTTAATTGTATTCAAACTTTTTTTTTTATAACAGATACTATTTGGAATTTTCATATTCATGTCATTATTATTTTATTGATAGATGCAATAATTTACTTCTCTCTAATGTATTTATCTATATTGTATGTATTTACTAAAATATTATTTAGCACATGACCTCATATTTAAACATATTAATGGGGTTTAAACATCTTGAGTTTTAGTGTATACTTATACTTGTCTATGTAACCATATAGATCAACTACTATTTCTATAGTTGTGGTCTACTAAACACATCAGACTATATAACTAAAATTTACACATAAATTCACGAATTTATAAAGTATTTAATCATGTATAAAATTAACTTCTCTTACCCACTTCTATCTAGAAGAATTAAACCCTAATTCGATAAAAATAGATAATCTCACACTTTATGTGATAATAAAATTCATAACATGGAAATTGAATTCATTTGTGCATACCAGTTTTGGTAAGAGTATATTCCACCCAACCTTGAGCTTTCTCTCCACAACTCCCCCCTCGAGCAGAGACCAATTCCTCCAAGGTGTAGACAACCTATTGTCTACCCAAGAATGGCTTATTTAAGCTTGATTTCCCTTCAACATGTTTCCATAACTGCGTCCAGTTAATCAGGATGTTGTTTTCCTTTTTCCAGGCTTTCCTTTTGTTTTTTCCACAAAAGTATATTAAAACTAGTTATTTCCTCTTTCTAGTTTTATTTCACCACTTCTCAGTAACTTTCCACTTTACTGAGGTATCCTTTTAAATTTTTATCTCTAATCTCATATTCAATATTAATTTATTTTCTCCAAGGATTTTTGGAGAATATGGGAAAGTCTTTGGAATCTTTTCCATCCTCATGGAGTTGAAATCCTGGTCTCCATTTATACTCTAGTATTTGCACAATAATTCAAATTCCATGTTTATTAAATTTAAAAGAATAAATTGTGTCCACAATAAGTGTTTTCCTTTAGGTTGACTTAACCTTTAGGATTGTTGAACTGTTTAATAAAAACACTAAAAATAGGGATATTACATATTCCCCCTATAAAACAAAACATCATCCTCGGGTTGCAAAATATTACTTCACTTTTCATACAATGATGGATATTTTTCCTTCATATCTTCTTCTCGCTCCCAAGTAGCTTATTTAAGTGAAAAGTGCTTCCACTGCACTTTCACCCTAGCTATGGTCCTATTCCAAAGCTCGATTTCTTCCCGTGATAGGATATGAAGTGGATTTGGAAGAAATTCCCCTTATGGTTCCACCTATATCGCATTCCAATCAATTACATAAGTAGGATCATGTATATTCTTTTTCAAAAATGAAACATGAAAAACATTATGAAACTTAATCTGACTAGGTAGAGCCAACTTATGAGGTACTGGCCCCACTTTTTCTAGAACTTCAAATTGTCCACAGTAGCATGGTGTTAATTTAACACAGCTACGCATGTATAAAGTACTCTCTTTGGGATTAATCCTCAAGTAAACATGGTCTCCCACTTTGTCTGTCTTGAGTTGTCTTAATGTTTTGCTAAATTTTCTTCACAGTTCTTTCCATCTCTTGAAATGAATCTGCTTTAAGGATTAAATTATCATATGGTTGACTCCAACTAACTAGTGTATGGCACTTTTTCCCATACAATACTTCAAATGGACTCATCTTTATTGAGGCTTGATAACCATTATTATATGCTAATTTGACCAGATGCATGAAATATTGTCATCTTGTAGGTCTATCCATAACATACATTCGTAACATGTCTTCTAAAATCTGGCTCGTTCTTTCAGTTTGTACATCTATTTGGGGAGGGTAGGTGGTACTAAACTTCAATTTGGTACCCATTCCTCCAAACACTATCCTCTAAAAAGCTGAAGTAAACTTTTCATATCTTTATGATATAATAATTTTAGTAACTTTACAATCTCTTTCATAAATACATTAGGTACTTGAGTTGTACTAAAAATAGATTGTACTAGTAAAGAGTGTGCAAATTTATTCAATGTGTCTAGAACCACCATTATAGAACCATGTTGATATTTAGTTCTACTAAAACTAGTTATAAAATCTATGGAAACTATTTTCCACTTCCATTTTGGAATCAGTAAACGATTTAGAAGTCTTGCTCGATGTTGATGTTCTACTTTTACCTGTTGACATTCAAAACATCTAGAAAAATAATCATCCACCTCTTTCTTCATACCCCTCCAAACATATTCTTTCTCAATGTTGAAATCAATTTTTCATAACGAGGGTGTCCTGCATATGGTCGTTTATGATACTCATCTAAAATTTCATGTTTTAATGAGCTCACATTTGGAATGTACAATCTATTTTTATAATAAATCATCCCTTTCTGGTTCTGAGTGTATCCCAATATCTCAGTATTCTTTAATTTTTCGTGAAGTTTTTCATAGCTTTAATATTGACTCACTACTTCTTGTATTAGTCCTTCAATGTCAAACTTCGCACTACTTCTAGCACTATTCAATATTTTATGAGAATTCCTACTCAAATCATCTGCAATCTTACTTTCCTTTCTATTTGTGATTTCTATGTCAAACTCACTAAGGAAAGACAATTATTTAGCTTGTCTAGCATTTAAATATGGTTGTGTGAAAAATTATTTCAAACTTATGTGATCTGTCATCAATACAAACTTCTTTCCTAACAAATAATGTCTCCACATCTTCAAAGCATTATTACAGAAGCTAAGTCTAAGTCATATACAGTGTAGTTCTGTTCATGCTTCTTTAATTTTCTTGACTCATAGACTATGATTGAGTTTTCTTGTAATAATATCCCTCCTAATCCTTCTGCAGAAGCATCTGTACATACTAAAAAATATTTTGTTTGGATCAACAATCTTCAAAATAGGAGCAGTTGTTAGTTTAAGTTTTAACTAGTCAAAACAATGTTGACATTTTTTTGTCCACTCAAACTTCACTCCCTTCTTTTGTAGAGATGTAATACAATAAGCTAAGATGAAAATCACTCTAAAAATATCCCGTAGTATCCTACAATTCTCGTGAATGATATTATGGCTAGAACATCAGTAGGTATAGGCCAATCTATGAAAGCTTGTATCTTCTCTAGGTCTACTGCCAATCCTTCTTCTGAAATTACATGACCCAAATACTCAATGTTTTCTTTATAAAATTCATATTTGCTAATTTTGGCATATAAGTTATGTTATCTAAGTGTTTGTAAGACAATTTTGAGATGTTATTTATGTTTTTTCATTCTTAGAATATACCAAAATGTCATCAATAAACACCAAAACAACTTTGTCTAGACACTTATGTAACACACTTCATTAGACACATGAATGTAGCAGGTGCATTAGTCAACCCAAAAGGTAGAACTACAAATGCATAGTGCCCATATCTAGTTCTAAATGCAGTCTTGTTTATGTCTTCATCCTTAGTTGCAGTTGACGATACCTTGTTCTTAAATTAATCTTTCAAAAGATGGTAGCTCCTCTCACTTTATAAAATAAGTCATCTATTCTGGGTAGAGGATATCTATTCTTTATATTCATTTTATTTAGTTGTTTATAGTCTATACACATTCTGAATGTGTCATCTTTATTTTTAACAAACAATACAAGTGCTCCTCATGGAGACACACTTGGCCAGATATAACCTCATTCCAACAACTCTTGTAGTTGTAGTTTTAATTCTAAAAACTTACAAGTACTCATTATGTAGGGTTCTATAAAAATAGGTGTAGCTCCGGGTACCAATTCAATTGAAAAATCAATTTCTCTTTTAGGGGATAAATGAGGAATTTCATCTGGAAACACATCTTTGAATTCTCTAATTACTCGGGAAATTTTCTACAACTTCTTTTTCAGTTTGTTTTCCTAATTCCTCCACTTGCACAACATACACTTTAAAAACTTTCCTTGTTGTTCTTTTTAAATGTAGAGCTAAAATTTGTCTTATTGATATTGGTTTGGTTTTCCCTTTGCTATCACTCATCTTCACTCACCATATACAGATGATTGAAACTTTTATCTAAGAAATTAACTATTTCTTTCCATTTTTATAACCAATCCATTCGCACTAACACATCATATGAACCTAGAGGTAAAATATTTAAATTCAATTTTTTTTCATACCATTTAAATTTATAGCACTCTTTGGTAATTTATGGGTCACTTTTCATTTTCTTCTAGTGGCTAGCTGAACTAACTGGGCTTCCTGAAATTTTCTGATTTTAATTTTCACTTTTCCACCATCTGTGGACTTATATAGCTTAAATTTTCTCCTAGATCTATAAAAAAAAGGTTGTTCAGCAATCATACCTTTGATTTCGATCATGGTTGATTGGTGTTCAGCTTGGTGATCCTTACCTTGCAAAGATCGATTCCCCAATTTTTCTAGAAACATCATTTATAGTAGTTGGCTCTCTCAATACTTGAATATTTTGAATTGTTCGATAAGGATAGTCACGTAACACATGAGGTTCTCCACAACCCCAGTACTTTAATGGTTCCTTCATTTTTACATTTCCTTCTTCCTTGCTGCTTATATCCATCTGTTTAGATCTAGTTTGTGATTGGCCTAGTTGATTTTCTCCAGTTTTTCTAAACTTCTTCCTTTGATGATTTTTTCCAAAGTTTTTCAAGTATTCTGGATTTATTCTTTTACCACTAGAGTCACCTTTCCCTTTTTCTTTGTTTTTCCAAATTTTCAAACGATCGTTTCGCCTTGAAATATGATAAAACAAATACTTTGCTTTGCGCACCACTTCATTCATTGTCTTGTGATTATCAAATTATATTCTCTCCTTGTAGATAATAGGTAGGAAGTTTAGAAATATTTGTACTTTGGCCTTCTCTTCTCTAATATAAGGTACATTGTGAGGCATGTTTGTGAATTTTGTAACAAAGTCATCTATTGTGAGTTTTCCCAATCTCATCTTATGAAACTCTTTGGATTTTTCATCATAGTATCTTTCATTCAAATATATAGATTTAAATTTAGTTCGGAAGTCTTCACAAGTCACATTTTTCTCATCTAATACATGCACAATTTTTGTTTCTTCCCACCACAAGGTAGCCTTACATTGTAGTTGGTAAAGAGCCAATTTGGCTTTTAGGTTACCTCCATATTCATAGACTTGAAATTATTTTACCATATTTAGAAGCCAAGCTTCAACATCTTCCTTCTTTTCACCATCATAAGTGGGAGGTTTAATTTTTCAGAACTATCCTTGGAATTCCTTTTTCTTTCTGGACTATTGTCCATCTGCTTCACCATCCTCAAACCCTTATTAGTGGGTTTCAGCTTATTTTATCTTTCTTCCCAGGTCTTCACTTTCGTGACTAGAAATTGAGGTTAATTCTTTAATCAACCTCTCTTTTTATTCATCGGCGGTCGTTCATTACCGTCTCGATGAACCAATTCTTGTTGCATTTCTCGGAACATATCCAAGAACTAAACAATTTGATCTGGTGGATTTCCCTCACCACGCAGATCTAAAAATATACCTCCTCAATCACTCATAATGATAGTTGTACTTTCTACACTAAATCATTGTATAAAGAAATTTAATTAGCGCAAAAAAAATTCAATTTAAATAAAATTTACAGCAACAAATTTTTGGAATTTAATTTCCTTTGTGAGGACACATATATACTCAGTGTTTCAAAATGACCTCTGATACCATTTGTAACAACTCAACTTATCGCAATTTTTTTTTCTATTTATAGCATAACTACTTATGTTATCGTCCACTAATTTTTATTAATTCGTCACTATTCGACAAATTTTGTGCTTATATTTTTTGTTGTTATTCCTTCATTCTTAGTTCTTCATTCTTCAACAAATTCTGTCATTACACTTTCTTTTGATATTTATTTTCATTTATAATTCATGAACACCAAGTATAACATTTATGCCACTGACTATACTTGTCTAAATAATTCATAGTTATTTTTCCTTGCTATTTCCACCTTACGATACATCGTCATTATCTTATTCTATCATAACTATAATTAAAATAATTATAGTAAATTTTGTATAATTTATACACTTTATAAATTTCATTTTATTTTATCCTTGTAATAATATTCTCAACCTATTACCCTAAGAGATAAATTATATATCTTATGGTATTCTATATTCCCCTACTATGGTCATTTATCATAAATATTATTTTATTAAAATTAAAGGTAATTTGAATCTCTGCAAAGGATTTCATTCCTTTCTTAATATAATATATCATTATATTACTAAGTTTACTTCACCCTTTTTTGATATCGATTTATATACCACGTTAATAAATTCTAATTTCAAATACACATGTTGAAAATGCAGCAAGATGATGGAGCTTAGTGAAATGAAGTCGCCTTCACTAAGTGGGCCCGCAGGCAAATTCTGGCGCAAAGTCTATTTTTAGACTATGTCTATTTTTAGACATATGGAGCATGGTCCAGGGGTTGCAGTATGTTATTCTTGGAGTATTGGTCATGTTGGTAAGAATAGATGGACCTATATTTTTAGACATATAGGTCGAAGTCTATTTTTATACTACCTATCCTAAAAATAGAAAAGTCAAATATTATTTACCCTTAATAATATTTGGACTCTAAACTTCGGTTTACTCTCTTGGAGCACTTCAGTTCGAGCTACAGAAGTGGCTCATGCATCTGACAGAGGAATTATGCTATTCCTATGGGTTTGGTGAGATCATGCATGGTTGACTTCAGTTAGGACTTCAGTGGCAGAATTTTGGTGGAGTTGATGAGACAGTTGGTGGAGTTGTGTTCGGTTTAACTTAGTTGAACTAGTTGTGATTAGTTTAACTAGCTAATCAACTAGTAATGAGTGGAGTGAATTAAATATTATTTAATTCACTAATTATTAAATCATTATTCAACTCAAGAACACATCAGTTCACTACAGTGCATGGACAGTTCAGTGGAGACCAGTGAAAGAGGTAGATGAAAGGGTTGAGATAGCTATCAGTTGTGACATCAGTTTTGCATGAGATTTGCACCACACTTGGAGGAATTTCCCATGATGATTGCGCTGTCAAGCCAAGGAGATTCGAACCTTGGATCTCTCATTAGACCAGCCTTGATTGCGCAATAGAGGCAGGCAATTAGTGGATGTGTTTTGAACCTGTGACTTGTTCAAAACCAAGCTAGTTTTGTGTGTAACTTCATGAGATAGTACTGAGTACTTGTGAGGAGTATTGTACTGAGTTTGTTACATGTTTTCTCCATTATAATATACACAATAGCTACGGGGTTTTCAGCTATAAGCTTTCCCCATACATACTATGTAATGTGTGTGATGTTTTGATGATCTTTTGATCGCATACCGCTTGTTTTATTTCCGCATGTGTGATGATCTGAGTGGAAGATATTATGTGTTGCATATGAATTCGAATTGATATGTGATCAGGATAGTCTCGGTGGATAATTGATCATTATTCAGCAAATTTCTACATGGTATCGGAGCTATTGAAGCAGAGATTGATCATCACAGTGATTACAAACTTATTTCGGTAGATAGAGTCTGCATGCGGGCCAGGTAGCCTCTGGATCCATCCTTTCCTTTGAAAGGTGATATATCCAGTAAATGCCCCTGCAGTCGATCTCTGTGCTAGAAATAATTTGTTCTCACAGATCAAGAGCGGTTGAGCTTTGAGCTTGGAATTCAAATTTTGCAGCAGTTTGTTTTCTTGGTGCCGGAGTTGAAAATGTCTTTCAACGGTTTGCGACTCGAATATGCTCTTGAAGGCAGTTCGAATTATGTTGCATGGAAGGATCACATGGAAGCAGTATTAGAAGATAATGGTCTGAAGGAGTTCGTAGATACGAATGTCCAAAATCCCACTGATGCAGCTGAAGTCGAAGCATGGCAAAAGAAGATGGCGAAATGTCGAAGGATCCTGTTGGAGGGCGTCAAGGATCATATTGTATCCAGCCTGCATGGAAAGGCTACTCCATATTTAATGTGGAAAGCTTTGACGGATCTATTCCAGAGTAAGAGCGACCAAAGGAAGCTAGCGCTCAAAGATAAGCTCAGGAACATCAAGATGGAGAAGGGCGACAGTATCGCCAAATACCTCATGAAGTTCACTCAATGCAGAGATGAGCTGGGAAGTGTGGGGGTGACTGGCGAAGACGAGGACATGGTCGACCTGGCTCTCCTTGGTCTTCCGAAGGCTTGGCACTCATATCAAGATAGTGTCAATGGTCGGGAGAAGCTGCCGGGATGGGAGCGCCTTTGGGCGTATCTCATGCAGGAGGAGATAAGGAGGACTACTCGAGATGGATCTTCATCAAAGGGAGCCGATGAAGAAAATTGCGCTTTGGTGGCCAAAGCAAAGAAGGGGAAGGGTAAGAAAACCTCTCATTTTGGTGCGAAGGGCAAGAAGCAGGATATGGTGAAAGTGAAGTGTTTTCACTGCCATGATCGCGGACATTATGCTACCAATTGTCCAAAGAAGAAGAAGAACAAGCAAGCGGGAAGATCTGCAGATGGAGAAGCTTTGGCTTCACAGTTCGAGCTTGACTTTTCACTGATTGCATGCTTGGTTTCAAGTGTGATTGGATCGGTGTGGTTCTTGGACAGCGGTGCGTCATTTCATATGACGGGAGATCGGGAGTTGTTCTCAGATCTGGAGGACAAGGATTTGGGTATGCACATCGAGATGGGCGATGACGGTAGATACAGTGCGACTGGTATCGGTACCGTATCCTTTCAGAGGGAGTCTGGTAAACCCTTTGTGTTAAAGGATGTCATGCATGTACCTGGATTGAAGAAGAACCTGATTTCAGTAGCGATGTTGGAGGATAAGGGGTATGATGTGGTCTTCAGCGAAGGAAAAGCCTTCCTGCGCAGTAAGACTACTGGAGAGACTCGGAAGATAGGGGTTCGAACTCAGAACCTTTATCAGTTGCAGGTAGATGACTGCGCAGCTATGGCATGCAAGGCTGGAGATGTGGTGAGCCGGGATGATGAGGGCGACCTATGGCACAGGAGATTGGGCCATCTTCACCATGGAGCTTTGAAGATTCTGCAGCAGATTTCTACTGGACTTCCTAAGGGCACCCTTGCGCAGTCAGATCAGTGCAAGGGGTGTACTTTAGGGAAGTATGTGAAAGCCACCCTTCACGAGAAGGATAGTCGCGCCACGACGATCCTTGAGAGAGTTCACACAGACGTGTGTGGTCCTTTCTCAGTTGCTTCGACAGCAAAGCACAAGTACTACGTGATATTTGTTGATGATTTCTCTCGAAAGTGCTGGATCTTCTTCATGCAGAAGAAGAGCGATACATTCGTGAAGTTCTGTGAGTTTAAGGCACTGGTCGAGAAGGAGTCGGGGAAGAAGGTGATTGCTCTTAGGAGCGACAATGGTGGTGAATTCATCTCGGCTGAATTCAAAGACTTTTGCAGCGCAGAAGGGATTCAGAGAGAGCTCATCGCACCCCATAACCCACAGCAGAACGGGGTGGCTGAGCGGAAGAACAGAATGATCGTGGGTGCTGCACGGGCGATGTTGCATGATCATGGCCTACCCCTTCACTTGTGGGCTGAGGCATGCAATACAGCAGTGTATGTGCAGAACCGTTGTCCTCACAAGGTTCTTGGCATGAGTACACCGGAGGAGGCTTATTCTGGTAAGAGACCTGACATTTCTCATTTGAGAATTTTTGGTTCACCTGTCTACATGCATGTGACGAAGGATGCCAGAAAGAAGTTGGATCCGACCACAGAGGTTGGAATATTTGTGGGGTACACTGATACACCTCACAACTATCGAGTGTATTTGTTAGACAGTCGCAAGACTGTTGTGCGACGGGATATCAAGTTTCAAGAGGAGAAAGCCATGCAGTGTTTGCTTGAGAGGGAGCTACACTTGCATGCAGATGAGGAGCTGTTAGTTCCTAAGGAGGAGCTTCCGGATGTGGATCAGCCACAAGAGGAATTTCAGGAGGTGGAAGAAACCACCCATGCAACGCCAACCATCAGAGGGCGCATGCGCACTACAGAAGCTGAGCGACTGGCTCGAGATGCAGAGAAGGTTGTAGGACCACCTACAGCACAGCGTAGACAGAGGCAGTCACTGGATCGGTACACTGGATACATGGCTCTTGTGATTCAATGTGTTGTGACGGAGCCATCCTCTTTTGAGGAAGCTGTGGAGGAACTCGCATGGGTTGATGCCATGATCGAAGAATATGATTCGATCGTCAGGAACAGTGCATGGGAGATTGTCCCAAGACCGGTGGGGAAATCAGTGGTGGGTTCGCGATGGATCTACAAAGTGAAGAAGGCGGCTGACGGGAGTGTGGAGAAGTACAAGGCGAGATTTGTCGCCCGTGGCTTCTCACAGATCGAGGGGATCGATTATGAGGAGACCTTTGCACCTGTCGCAAGGTACTCTTCCATACAGACGATCCTTGCTCTCTCAGGGCAGATGGGATGGCACATCCATCAGATGGATGTGAATACTGCGTTCCTCAACGGAGTCATTAAGGAGGAGGTGTACATAGAGCAGCCTGAAGGTTTTGAGATCTTCAGCAGTGAGTCGCATGTGTGCCGAATCAAGAAAACACTGTACAGGCTGAAGCAAGCACCTCATGCTTGGTACACACGGATTGACAGTTATTTCACCAGGCTTGGATTTTCCAAGAGTGAGGCGGATCCTAACCTGTACCAGATTGTGGTGGAGGGGAAGCTACTGATCATTGTACTGTATGTAGATGATCTGATTTTGACGGGTGATGAGCTGTTGATACTTTCATGCAAGGAGGACCTTGCTAGAGAGTTCGAGATGGAGGACTTGGGCCTCCTTCATTATTTCCTGGGATTGGAGATTTGGCAGCGCAGTGGAGGATTGTTTGTTTCTCAGGGCAAGTATGCCCAGGAGATTCTGGAGAGGTTCAACATGCATGGCTGCAAGCCTGTTGACAGTCCTCTTCCTGGTGATTGGAGGAAGGAGGATGCTACTTCAGCGGAGGTAGTGGATGCCACTGTCTATCGACAGTTGGTGGGGTCGCTTATGTATCTGGTCAATACACAACCCGATATATGCTATGCTGTTAACCAGCTTTCGCAAGCTATGGTTAAGCCTACCAAGCTCTTTTGGAAGGCAGGAAAGCATGTATTGCGTTATCTTAGTAGCACATCGGGATATGGTCTATGGTACAGACAGGAGGATGGAGCGAAGCTTTCCAGTTTCACTGATGCAGATTGGGCAGGGAGCCCAACGGACCAAAAGAGCACATCTGGAGGAGTTTTCAGCATTGGGTCGACAGAAGTTTTCTGGTACAGTAGGAAGCAGAGATCCGTGGCACTCAGTTCAGCAGAGGCCGAGTACATGGTAGCAACCTTGGATGCATGCGAGGCTATTTGGATGAGGAAGATCCTCGTTGGATTGTTCGGGTTGCATTTGGAGCCTACAGTGATTTACTGTGATAACCAGAGTTGCATTAAACTCTTGGCTAATCCAGTATTTCATGATAGATCCAAACACATCGACATCAGGTACCATCATATCAGAGATTGTGTTCAGCGGAGAATCATGATGCTTTCATATGTTCCCACGGAAGATCAGGATGCCGACATCTTGATGAAGGCACTCACCAGGAGCATGGTCCAGGGGTTGCATTATGTTATTCTTGGAGTATTGGTCATGTTGGTAAAAATATATGGACCTCTATTTTTAGACATATAGGTCGAAGTATATTTTTAGACTGCCTATCCTAAAAATAGAAAAGTCAAATATTATTTACCCTTAATAATATTTGGACTCTAAACTTCAGTTTACTCTCTTGGAGAACTTCAGTTCGAGCTACAGAAGTGGCTCATGCATTTGACAGAGGAATTATGGTATTCCTAGGGGTTTGGTGAGCTCATTCATGGTTGACTTCAGTTAGGACTTAATTGGCAGAAGTTTGGTGGAGTTGATCAGACAGTTGGTGGAGTTGTGTTCGGTTTAACTTAGTTGAACTAGTTGAGATTAGTTTAACTAGCTAATCAACTAGTAATGAGTGGAGTGAATTAAATATTATTTAATTCATTAATTATTAACTCATTATTCAACTCAAGAACACATCAGTTCACTACATTGCATGGACAGTTCAGTGGAGACCAGTGAAAGAGGTAGATGAAAGGGTTGAGATAGCTATCAGTTGTGACATCAGTTGTGCATGAGATTTGCACCACACTTGGAGGAATTTCCCATGATGATTGCGCTGTCAAGCCAAGGATATTCGAACCTTGGATCTCTCATTAGACCAGCCTTGATTGCGCAATAGAGGTAGGCAATTAGTGGATCTGTTTTGAACCTGTGACTTGTTCAAAACCAAGCTAGTTTGTGTGTAATTTCATGAGATAGTACTGAGTACTTGTGAGGAGTATTGTACTGAGTTTGTGACATGTTTTCTCCATTATAATATACACAATAGCTATGGGGTTTTCAGCTATAAGCTTTCCCCATACATACTGTGTAATGTGTGTGATGTTTTGATGATCTTTTGATCGCATACTGCTTGTTTTATTTCCGCATGTGTGATTATCTGAGTGGAAGAGATTATGTGTTGCATATGAATTCGAATTGATATGTGATCAGGATAATCTCGGTGGATAGATATCATTATTCAGAAAATTTCTACAACACATAGGTAGGGATATATAATATAAGCTTTTGTATTATCCACTTGGTCCATCCACTATTCACACACACCAACATTATTTCATTTTAACATTCCTTTCATACTAGATAAATTTTTAAGCTATACGTGGTGAATATGATTCTTAATTTTTGAATTGGCATCTATAATATATTAATCCATTCATTGGTTAATATCTTTATCACTTATTAGTTGTAATGATAATCATTTACAGGTTTCGAAATTCAAAATTTAACCTCTAAAATTCGTATTGGTCGTTTCTTTTATGTGATTTATAATTTTCAGGATTTACCCATCTTACAGTAAATCTGAGTTAAATGCCTTCACATGGCTCGTTATCAGTTGTGGCATTGGATTGAAGCCATGTGTATGGCTTGGATCAAGCTTCAATCCCTGTGGGATTTTACGACAACCACACCCTAAGAAGGCTTGTCATTTTTCATTTGGGAAATTCTCGGCCTTCGTCTTTGCAACCCTTGTTGCTCCACGCAGTCGTGGCTTTAGAATGATTGTGTCAATGTTTACGCAGGTGAAACAATTTCGAATAATTTAAAATTTTTCCATGACACTTAGGAATTATCATCCTGAGACCCTCTCTCTCTCAAGTTTTTTTTTTTTTTTGAGACTACAGACAATTTCGTTCTTTGTTTTAGAATTTTATATATTTGTATTTCACTGCAATTAATAATTTTTTTTTTTTTTTTGCAGGTAGTCAGTGAACTCAAATGGAGTCTTTCCCCACGTTTTTGTTTGATTGAAATCGTTTTCAACTAATTTCCTTATCTCTTGTAGGAATGAGGTAAGAATTTTGATGGTGAAGAGAGTTAGTGAAATAATATAGTTCACGGGCTTACCAATGCTATTTTGGTGAGTTATTTCACTGAACCAAGTTATGTCTATTTTTATTTAGGAATAAAACTATCCAACTTTATGAATTTGTTCTTAATTTAAGGATTTCCATTATTTTCTATCAATTGGAAATAAAATAGCCGAGGGTTTTTCCAACATAAATTCCAGTCTTATCTCCATGGTTTGAAATATCGTTGATGAGAATTCATATATATATATATATATATATATATATATATATATATCATTGTACAAAGGTTTTCTCCATAGTTTCATTTTTGAACTACTATTAAATTTGGAGATTTTCTACTAGATTATACCTCTCTGTAATTTCTTACAATTTTGTATTTATTCTCGTTTATCCAAATGAGAAATTTCTAGGTTTGAAATATTATCTTCATATCTTCTTATTCTTTACCACTTTTGTTGTTGGGTCCAATAAATCTTTGAATTTTTTTCAAGTGTTCTCTTTCAACAAGAATTCGCTTGGTAATGTTTCCCATTTTACTCTTGAGAACAAGGTTGTCACAAATCAATTTACTTACAGCTTCCTAGTATTTTTAGGAATTCCTTTCTTTAGTTTCAATTAGAAATCGATTTTATAGATAGACGATTGTAATATTTCACCTTGTTTTAAAATAATTTCTTTACGCAAATACTTTCTAAGTTTGTTGTGTTAATATTTTTTTAATAGAAATTAGAATATTTCAATATATATTCTATAATATTTATTTCTATTTGAAACTTATTTTAATTTTATGAATATTAATTCATAAAATGACCACTTTATTTATTAAACACTTATATAATTAAATGGTTATATGTATCTGATTTTATAAATTCAAATTTGAATTTATTTCAGTACCCTTCTTCACACATGCAATTATTATGTGTTTAATAATATTCCTACCACATCACTATTTAGGAAATTATTCTTTTGGTTAATGTATTTATTTTTCTTGTTTTATACATTCCCTTTCTATTAACTTCTTATTTTCTACACATAGATTAGGTTAGAATAATATGGGTTTAATCTTTGGGGAATTTTATTAATTCTCTCAATTAATAAAATTCTCTTTTATACAGGAATAATGTCATTTATTCCCAGATTCTCAGAGTTTCTCAATTTCACTCTGCCAACAATAAGAAAGGTAAACTTCCTTCTATTTCGTCATTTTCCTTTCGTATTCCTCTTTTGTTTTCATCAACTTTCTTCACTAATGATTTTCTATATTTCTATTTGCAGATTTAATACCACTGTAAAATTAAGAAAAGTAAGGTAATAATCTCATTTTTAACTTCTATTTTCCTTGAGTTAAATCTTTATTTCTTTAATTGTTTTTAAATACAATTTGTATTCATTTTAACTAACTTATATTTTTGTATATAAAGGTACTCCATCTCACTCCCGGTACATGGCCACAGTTTAATTGATCCTCTGTAATTCATGAGTACTTCAATAGCTCATTCATTGACAATAGGTAATGGTTTCTTATATACAAGTTGGTATATATCACTTTGAAGAATCCAACCTATATAATTCTGAACTATATTTAAATTCTTAATCCTATTGTACTATTTAATTGGGATTATGAATTATTTTTATAATTTATGACAAAAATAAATTGTAATATGTGTAAAATACACTATCATGACTTACATGACTGCAGTAATAAATGTGGACGAATTCTCTGAATTTAAATTATTTTTACTTTCATATATGTGTTTTATTCACTGTAGTGTGTTATGCCTTTTATGAGAAAATGGAATGATTTGTATTTATATCCAAACTTGTTTTATGATGATAGATATTATTGGAATTTACATAGTTGTGTCTATATTACATTGCTAATAAATACATTAAATTTTCTTCTCTCTAATGTATTTATCTATATTGATTGTCCTTACTAAAATATTATATAGCACATAACCTTAGATTTAAACTTATTAATGGGGTTTAGAAATTCTGAGTGTCGGTGTATACTTCTACTTGTTTTTGTAACCATACAGATCAACTACTATTTTTATAGTTGTGGTCTATTAAATACATCAAACTATATGACTAAAATTTACACAGAAATTCACCAATTTATATAGTATTTAATCATGTATAAAATTAATTTTTCTTACCCACTTCCATAAAACAAAATTAAAACATAATTCAATACAAATGGATAATCTCACACTTTATGTCATAATAAAATTGATAACACAGAAAATGAATTATTTGCATATACCAATTTTGGTATGACTATTTTCCACCCAACCTTGAGCTTTCTCTCCACATCTCCCCTCCGAACAGACACCAATTCCTCCAAAGTGTAGAGAACCTCTTGTCTACCCAGGAATGACTTATTTAAGCTCGCATTCCATTCAACATGTTTCCATAACTGCATCTAATTAATCAAGATGATTTTTTCCTTTTTGGCTAGGCTTTCCTTTTGTTTTTTCCACAAAAGTACTTTAAAAATAATTTTTTCTTCTTACTAGTTTTATTTCAACATTACTGAGGTATCTTTTTAGATTTTTATCTCCACTTTAATATTCAACTTTAATTTATTTTCTTGAAAGAATTTTTTAGAGCTCAAGAAAGTATCTGGAATCTTATCCATCCTCATGGACATAAAAACCCGTTCTCAATTTATACTCGAGTATTTGCACAATAATTCAAATTCCACTTATTAAATTAATAAGAATAAATTATTTCCACAATAAATTTTTTCCTTTCGGTCCACTTAACATTTATAATTGTTCACTTATCTAATAAAATGAGTAAAAATAGGGATATTACATTTAAAAATGTCCATTTACATTTAATTCTCTCATAACAACACTCATAACTATTTTCCTAAATTAGTTCCTAAGAAATGACACCTTTATAGATGTCACATCTTTTACAGCAATTAGCTATTCTAAAATGTCTCCAATATCAAATTAATATTATAGATAATTTATTATTATATTCTAAATAATTAAACTATGGTTTATGTATTTTTGGATCATATAACTATATCTATAATAGAATAACTTGTTTAATATAATCCTCTTATAAATAAATATTTCTTTACAAATAGTCACATCAAATTAATAAAAACATTTTTTCTTTTTCATTACAAAATGATAATTATGTAAATAATGGATTAGATAAAAAATTATAATAAAAATAAAACATTCCCCACATACACATATATATGAAAATTATACAAGATATTCTAAAGAGAGAAAAAATTCTCATGCACTTCTCTTTATATAAGTATAAATGATTTAATTAAACATGGAGCTTCGAATTTCCATTTGCATCATATTATTTTCAAGTCCCCTCATTCTAAACGAATTATTTTGACTTTCATTAATTATATATATATATATATATATATATATATATATATATATCCTTTAAAAAATATGTTAGTGGGGTAAATTACATGAAGCTAATGACAGTTAAATTGACTTAGGTTGAGGGAATATGTATGTCGTAAACACTCTTTCATATATATATCCTTTACCCCTTAATTTAAATGTGATTTTAACTCACTAATTTGTATATTGAGGTGCCTTAGGTGCCTGAGAAAATATGGCAGAGGAAGGAAATTTTAATAACTTTATTTATTCAATTAATTAACTCAATTTATTTATAAATAAGTATGGAATAATGGAAACTCATACAGGGTATTTCAACTAGAAATTTTCATGTAAAAGAAGTATTATGTGTGGTGAGGTATAATGTTCCCATATTTTGATTTTATAATGCTTTTATAAGGGGAATATGTACATGTTCTACACATGTATGTGCGGAGGGTTATAGTTGTATTGGTTGGAATTGACTTTCTATCATGTGAGTATGAGACTTTCCTAGTTACCAATTCCTATAGATACATAAAATAAAAATTAAAACATATGGAATGTTGGAAGGGTTGGGAGTGATGGGTGATTTATAGACATGATGAATAAGGCCTATAGGAATAACCACTTTTTTTTTTCAAAATTTAATTTAATTTTTTTTTCTTTTTAGTAATTTTCATTTATTTATTTATGTTTGTATTTATCTTTAATTCATTTTGGATTTAACCTTCTTTTTTTTTCGTTAATGATATTGTGGTCTACGGAAAAGAACCAAAGTGATGAAACTTATTTTAACATGGACACCAAGGTTAATAACCTTCAAGTAGCCATCATTGTAATATTTCCTTGTAAATTTAAGAAATATATATATATATATATATATATATATATATATATATATATATATATATAAATTTTCTTTCTTCAATATTTCATTTCCTTTATTATTTTGGATTTGATGATTTTGGTTGTAAAGGTGCTTGATTATTCTAAAGTTTTTGTTGCAATAGTAATGGTTGTTAAGACAATACTTTAATCAGATGTTTACTTTTAACAACAAAGAAACATGATACTATTATAATAACTTTAATTTTGGGGTTTATTTAAGGGATTTGGCTTGCCACATTATAACTACAAAATATTTTAATTTAGCATTGAAAAGTACTATTATATAGGCACCACATCATTAAAAGGGGTAATATCAACCACTAAATGTAACCTATAAAACAAAATAACTCTATATATTTGTTATGAAGTTAGTAATTATGTATTTTTACCATCCTCAAGCATTTCCATAACCAACTTACTCCTTGTTTCTACATTAGAAAAGTATTTTAATACTCCTAAGCTGTATAATGTTCTCATAAAGTAAGCAAAAGGTGTTATATTCATCCTTTAAATAAATGAAATTGATTTTTTTTCTCTCAATGTATGACCTTTGTAGTTTTTCCTCATGACCATTAAAGTCACAAATCTTTTTGATCCATTTACAAAATTAATCTTGTATTTTCCACATGTGTTAATACCATAATGGCTTATCCATAAATATTTTCCATGACATCTTCCCTAAGTCTAAATGAACTATTATTTCCTATCCATGGATACTTTCTCATTATTACAACTTTTTCCTTTCCTACTTTCCAGTCCAATAAGTTTCATACCGTTGGGAAGATTAACAATATAACATTCCACAAGATATATGTATGTATATAAGACTTGCTTCTTTTTCTTATCCAATATTACACTAATAATGACTCTATGTAGTTTAATTTGTTTAATTTAATCATATTTTGCGATATAATAGGAACTCTTATCCATCTCCATTAACCTATTTTAACTAGAATTTTTCCAAATAGTTAAAATATTTAGATCTCATCCTTTTATGGATTTGGGCATGGTTAGTCCCACACATTTTACTAAAGTAATTTTCCTATCCTTACCATTTCCATGAGAATATTTCTTATTTCTTATATTTTCTAGAATTCCTGTAGGTATGTAGGAAAGGGAAAAAATACATTCATGTTGATTCAGATATAAATTTAATTATAATTGTTATATTTCCATGAATAACCATCCCATGGATGAGCTTGAGACTTTTATTCATACCTTCATATATGCCACAACTAATATATGCTAAAATACAATTTTTATTTTAAGATAAATACTAGGGAGTTAAACCTTTTAACAATATAGCTACATTTAACATTAATATATAACCTATCCATCTATATTACCTCTTATTCAAACTAATAAAATTATAGATGATGTATGTAGGTCATTTTTACTCATGTTGTTGAGATTTAAAGGTCTAAGGCTTATTTTAAGAAAATTATTTCTTTCATAGAATCTAAAACAAACAAAGTTCATTAAAAAAAAAAAATTGTAAAATAGATAATCCTTCATTAATTAGAGGAAATTTCATTATAAAAGTATTCTTTTGAGGAAAATTAATAAAATAATAGTTAAAATAATAAACACGAGTTGTGAGTTTTGGAGGGAAAAGAAGAAAACAATTGTTTTTAATTGTATTTTTGGCTAATCTCCTTATAGGTTTACTCAAATTGCAAGTGTAGGCACTCATTGGATGCATAATTAAATTCCACATCCAATGAGTACTCATTATGAATTCTTCTGAGGAGACCCACATTGCTTACATTAAAAAATTGTGTTGATCACACTTTTCAATGTATCTTCAATTTCTATCATCGTGGCTCTTCTCATAACTATGCATAATGGGTACTTGGTTTATGTGGAATTTAATTATGCATCCAAGGTTTTCTACTATGCTTGAAATGTGAGTAAACCTATAAGGAGATACACAAAAAATACAATTAAAAAAAAATTAATGTTCTTCTTTTCCCTCCAAAATATTTACATGTATCTCTTTTTAAATTTAAAGTATTTTGATTGGTTTACATAATATGACATGAAAACTACGTCAGAACTTTTAGGCTGAAATTTTAATCTCATTTCTCTTACACCTATCAATTAGTTTGCTAAAAAAATAAGTAACTAATGAAGAAATAGTGAGTACGTTGGCTATCCTTGCCTTAACTCGATCAAAGATTTGAAAAATCATGATTTGTTTCCAATTAATAAAATATAAAGAGGGAAGAGCAGTTCATACCACCCTCCACCGTATTTATGAATGAGAGACAATAACATTTTTCGATTAAGATACCAATGTAAGAACAACTTATTTGCTCTTTCATATGATTTAGACCAATTGATCATCACCACATTAAAGGAATATTATTTACATTGTTGAAGTGAATTCCTTCTCACACCACCTCAATTATATATTGGAATTGTCACCCTTCAAAGAAAGAAAATTTTTCGCTTCACATAACATCAAATACAATTACATTTAGTGTTATTGGAATTTGATTTCAAATGATTATATATATATAATTATATAAGAAAATGGGATAGAAATCATCAAACCCAATTAGGTCATATTTTTGGCAAATTAGTGTGTCATATTTTTGGCAAATTAGTGTTATGAAGGTTGAATATATTTCCCCAATACTTTCTCTAAAAATTTTTACTCCTATATTACTACAAAATATCCTATAATTCATCCACTGATAAATTGCTTAAAATAAGTATGTTGACCACCCATTTGGGCTTAGGTTCTTATCCTTTTGGTAGGAATAGATAATCTCCTAATATTATTCTTTGATATTTATATATAAATATATTGATTTCCCTCTTCATGCAAAAATCATGGGAAATGGTTTGTTAAATCAACCATTTATGTAGCATTGGATCCTCTTTGGGTTTCAAACAGTTTGTTTAAAAAGACTTTATTTATGTTTTTTTAGCTTTACTGATATCATGGATGAGCAAATCAGATTTACATTTATTATTGTTCTTGATATAGATAAATTTTCCAATAATTTGTATTTTCATTATATTAATAGAGTTAAATAAACCTGCTCATTAGCCAACCCTTAGGCTTTTCTATTTTTATTAATTTTTCTTTCTAGTCTCTATAGAATTCAATGTTTCCTTTTCTTCTTTGTTGAAGGTAAGGAGATTTTCTCATATAAGTGCTTAATATTTTATTCCACATCCAAAGTTTCATTTCATGAAGTGTTATATTAACTTTTTTCTATAAATTACCCATGTGTTGTGGATAAGTGGGTTTGAGTGGGGTTTAGTCACCACCAAGTCTCGAGTTCAAACCTCATGGGGAGTAGCTAAGAATGGAAACCACTTTGGTGGAAGTAAACTATCCCAAGGGGTGTCCAAGCTCGATCAATCATAACAAAATACTAGTGATAGTGTTCCACTAGGTTGATTTTCCCTCTCCCATCCTATAAATGGTTTTTCCTCAAGCTCAACCTAGTCAATTTTTTTTTAAATACAAAAACGAAATAATTTACCCATAAAATATGGATTTCTTTTCTACCCATTAGAAGTTATTTAAAAAATTGAAACATTGTAAAAGTTGTTCTTGGGCATCCTACCTACAACATTCTTGTTTTGATTACTTTTCTACTGAATGTAACAACACATCTTCTTGAGGCTATTGATATTTAAACATAAATGGAGTTGGATATTTGGTGTTCCTTTTGAAATTGTAACATTATGGGCTTGTACATTGATATTTATATAGTGCCTAAAATTTCGCAATTAATTCAATCTTCCCTTCATAGATCTAATGAAAATAAACTAATATAATATTTTAACCTCCCCATCACCACTTATTCTGATTTTGTTTCTAAATTGGGTTCAGTTGAAAAAAATGATGGTTTACCATTTTCTCTAGCAAGAAACTAGCTAGATCATCCATGTTCCTCCAATATCTACAAACCTCACTTTTCCGTTTACATTCAAGTACCCACTGATTACTACAAATTCCTCTTTTATTATGCACAAGTAAAAAAAAAAAAAATTGTGGTTTATGATATGACCCTTACACATTGAATGCAAATGACACCATCCAAAGGGAGAAAATATGCCAAAACCTTATAATCCATAGATACAAACTCTAAAATATAAGGAATTGACCCTAGGTAACAACCACCCCTTTAGATTTATGTATTGCACCAAAAGAAACAAAAGGAAACTCTTTAAGATGGTGAATAGCAATGTTATCGTCTCTTGCCCTCTATCCATGTCCCTTGTAACAACAAAATATAAAATTTATGGCTGCTATCTAACATTTCTTAAGATTTTTTTATGAGGAAAGAAAAATGCTTAATTTTAATTCAAATAATCAATATTTATAAGAGTTTATAATAAAATTGGCGCGACTTCATTAGAAACCCCAATCTTATCAAGGTCAAACATTGCTAGAGAGAAGGGAAAAACACTCATCTAGAAACTTGGAAGCAGCCAAACAACTGGACCACTGAGTCGAGAGAGGAAACTCCTGACAACATATCGACAAAACTTTCAAAAAGGAAAATTAGGAAAAAACAGTGATTTATATCCTAAGATGGGGATGCTGGCCTAAGGGACAATCTTATGGACAAGGAAACAAAATTCAATAGGACATTATCTAGAAAAAAATATGGCGTGCCAACATTTGACCAAAGGTCTCAACCATTCTTTGGCTTGTAATAAAAAGGAAAATATTGACCTCTAATAATATTCTCAAATGAGGGTTCTATGGGCCCTCATACTGCCCTATGTTTCATTCACACTAAGAAACAATTAATCACCTTCTCAACAACTACCCTGTGGCAAACTACCTTTGGGAATGTGGTCCACAACATGTGCTCTAGGCACCCAAACCCTACCACAATCCTATTCTAAATCGCCTCTAGAATATCATCTTGGGCTTCACTGTTTGGGAGACTTGGAAGGAGAGAAACAGACACATATTCAATGGTAGGACATGCTCACCAGAAGGAATATAGGCCATCCTCAAGGGGCACATCAAGGAAACAATATTCCTAAACCATTGGTCTTAAGAGGACTTGCCGACCTCTCCTCAGGAAAATATTATCTCGAAGAAATTAAAATTTCATAGCTTGGATCCCCTATATGCCAACCAACCACTCTACCCTAACACCCTCCAGTCCCTTGGTGTGTGTTATACCTCCTCCGGGTGGTTACAAATTGAACTTCGATGGTGCCTCCAAAGGAAATCATGGGGAAAATGGTTTCGGTGATATTTTATGCAACAGTCAAGGAAAAATTCCCAAGATCTTCCATGGTTATTTAGGATGGGACTCCAACAATGTTGTTGAGATGGAGGGTATCCTCCAAGGACTCAAAATTGCAGTGGCGAAAAATTATTTCCCCCTCACAGCGGAAGGGGATTCCCAACTCATCGTTAACATGGCTCCTAAGCTCCTGAATGGCTCCAGCTCGGTCAAGCTCTCTATGAGTTGGAGACTTATGGCGACCATGTTCATACTCGCAAGAACAATCACCCAAATAGGGGCCACTTAGTTCAACCACGTGCGAAGGGAAGCCAACAAAGTTACAGACAAACTAGCCAATGAAGGTGTTCACGTGGCAAGTAAATTATTTGTTAATGAATTTCATACCCTACCCATAAAGACACTCAGGTCCCATTGTGAGGACTTGGCTCAACAGGACATCATCCCCCTAGATGGGGGTGTTATACGACACAATCAAGCGCATGCGAGGAGATAGATGGCTTCCATAAGATATCCACCTATCGCACATTCTCCCTCCCCCTCCATATCTTAATGCTGAAGTGTGTGAGGAGTACAGTCTTGGTTTGGAAAATCACCGACGGGCTGATGGGAATGTCGATAGTTAATGAGCTGTGGGAGGGGCATCAACCAAAGCACAGAGATGAGGTCAGCCACCACAAGATGTATGCACATGAAGATTCCCTCCTCATGAGGCTTACCCTTCAAGTCACCTTCATTTAGGAGGATCCTCACATTGTGTTGAGCGTCTTGGTGAGCTTCCATAACAGGGTCTCCTATTGTGAGGTCTAGAAGAGGAGGGTGCACTAGTATCTTTCCAACATCCTGTCATTCCTCATGCTGAGGCAAAAAATGAGATGTATGCGTGGGGGATGCTTGGGGGTGTAGGTCCCCAATGATGATTATAAGGTCCCTAAAAGGCGGGAATCTTCTGGCTACATGCCTCATATCCCTATACGCATATGATACCAAGTTGATGCACTTGAGTTGGAAGCCCTGGCTTGTGCGACTAATTCTCGAAGTTCCTTGGTGAAGCACTACTCGCTCATGAAGTTTTTTTTGCTGCATCTTTGTTTCAACAAAAACTCTCGGTGAATAGCCTCAGCCACCAAATTACCCAAGGAAACCATGCATTCAAAAGCATTGGTGAAGCCGTGGATCTAATCTTGTATGACTGTGAGTTCCGGTTCTAGGTGGGAGGGTGGCAAGCAGCAAACATCTTCCACCCCCTACCTTTCGCCACCCTTAAGCCTCCCACTCCTTTGATGCCGGTGAGGTCCAAGCCTAGGAGAACCAAATTGGGGACAAAAGTGCACGTCAACACGTCCAAGAAATATGTATATGCCTCCACCTCTTCTATGGGAAGACCGATTGTGGAAGACGACATCAAGATTAGAAAGGGCGCAAAAGAAGGAAGGGTGGCATCTATCCTCTAGAGCGGTGGTTCTCCCTCGAGCAACAAAATGGAGTGCTGAGAAAATCTAGATAGTCTACATGCACGGAGGGTGGTTGGGTACGTGTATGAACCCAAGGAATCCAAGTGTACTCCCTCCAGCCCCTACGCTTGTTGGCTTCTAGAGGAATTACCTCCCTAATTTTTTTTATGCTTTCTGGTGTATGTTTGTGAGGTTGTCAAGTTGGCATAATCTCAAGTCTATTTTTTTCTCTGTTAAACAAGAATATTTATCTGTTTGTTTGGTTTCTTGATATGTTTTTGAACATCTTGCGACTGGTGGGTTGGTTTCCCTCTGTTGGGTAGCCCACCAGCGCCAACCAAACCTTGATTTTGATTGGGTCAAGGGTAGACAGTCGTTGGCCCTCTGATTGTTATGGTTATCTAGCATGCAATATATATTTTTGTACAATAATAGAATAGTTGGAACTTAGAAAATATCTAAAATATTATTCATTTTAGTTGATGCAAATTGTTTAAATATAATTTTAATGCATTATTAGATTAGAAATCCTTTTCCATATACATCTATCCAAATTCATCAAGCATAATCCTATATCCTTTAATTCATCTATAAACTTGAATATGATGTGTAATCCTACAAAGTTTAATTCATATACAAACATGAAGATCATGTGTGCTTATATGGATGTAGATCTCAACATTCTCCAATAGATATGTAATTGGTGATTTAGGTTAGACAAGTAGGTTAACCTAATTGAAATAAATATGTAAGGCTAAATCACATTTATCAAAAGGGCTTCCTGCCCAAGTGGCTCCACACCGAGATCGCTCGATGGGGGTTTCACTGCAAGAGCAATACCATACCACGTGCATTAACCTCTTTTGCTACTAATAGTCTTTTAAGGGTCTGCTACCACTTGGTGTTTATCCCACGTTTAAGATATTGACGTCGGAAGCCCTCTTAACGGTCAGGCACAACTATGCTCAACGGTAATATGGGCATTAACAATGACAATAACGGGGTTATGTGTATCAACAATAATAGTAACGGCGATAAAAGCGAAGTTGCGGAGATTGTAGGAGTGAATGCTGCTCCAAAGAGAAAGAGAAATAAAACACGGGCGGAGGGCTCTGCGAGAAGTGGTTCCCCCTCTGGAGCCTGTCAACTATTGAGGAGGGGATGTACTGAAGACTGTATATTTGCCCCTTATTTTAGTTCCAAAGAGGGAGAAGCCAGCTTTAAAATGGTACATTATGTCTTCGGTGCCAGCAATGTCGCCAAGATATTGAAGGGAATTCCACAGCACAGACGCCAAGAGGCTGTAGCCACCTTATGTTATGAGGCTCAGGCGAGAGTCGCAGATCCTGTTTACGGGTGCGTTCCGACCCTATTTGCAAAGGAACGTCAGCTGCAGGAACAGGTGAGTTGCTGTCATTGGATTGGTTTGATATAAGAAATGGTCATACTGTTTTTTCTGCTTAGCATGCCTTAGTTTAGAGCTTCGTTTAGAACCTGTCAAGTAGATGTTCTCCCGCCAAAACCAACTATAACGGGAACACTCGCGCCCAATTCAGAGAGTGGATAGCTATAAAATAAAGTAGTTGTTTTTGGGAATTTTTGGAGTTTTTGGTGCCAGAATTTGTTGGAAAAAATTGACATGAAATCTTGATTTGTGTTATTTAAACTGATTCTTTTGACTTTATATGGATTCAACACCCTCAAAACTTTGATATTACTAGAGTTATCTATCAAATTTATGATTTCAATGAATTCCTACAAGATTTTAGAAAACTTAGATCTAAAAAATCCATTAAAAAACTTTCAAAAAATCACACCAAAACCCAGAAGGGATCTACTGTTGGCCTAACACTGAGGCCTACCTCTCAATCTGGAAGTACTTCCAAGCGGGGACTCAACCAATTAAGCTAACTCTTGGGGCTCTCAATTATATGTATAACCAATTAAGCTAACTCTTGGGGCTCTCAATTATATTTATTTATACAGTTGTAATATTAAAAATAATTAATAAAAAACCACTTTATAACCCATTTTTATTGATAATATTTTTACTACACAGTTTTACTATTTACAAAAGTTTATTATTTATAATATCAGTTTTTTTAATAAAATTTCACATGTTTTTGTTGAAGAGGATCAAGACGTTTCATGTTTTATGTTGGCGGCATATTAACAGATCTTTTGATTTATCCATTTACCCATTTCAATGTATGGAGTCTCATAAGAGAAAAGAATGATGTAAATGTCCATCTCTCTGGTTCAGAGGGTCCTTAATTCATATTAGAAAGCTCCTAATAATGTTAAGGGGTTTGAAATTAAAAAGCAAATTATGATTTTTTAGGATTCTACTATCTAGTGATCTTATCTGTAGTTTCTTGAATGAATTGAAGGTGCACTTCAGACAACCAAATATTAGATCATTTTTATTCTTAAGAACTTTTTCTGCCTTAACCATTTTTATTAGAAGCATTCAAGAGCAGGGATTTTTCTTCTTCGAGGTGGAAACAATCAAAGATTCAAAAATCTCTAGTGGCTAAGGCCTTGATAACACTTAGCCACTAAGGCTTTGATAACACTTAGCTTTTGAGTAGGGGAAACAATCAAAGATTCAAAAATCTCTAGTGGCTAAGGCTCTGATAACACTTAGCTTTTGAGTAGGGAAATGATGCAAAATAGCATGAAGATATTTCTCTCTAAATTTTCTTCTAAAACAGCTCATGGAAGAAAGAACCATCATCGCTTCTTGAAATAAGAATGTCAATGAAATGAAAGTTTCCTTTAACTTCACATTACACGATAAAGTTGTGTGAGATAGATCTTTAAGATGATGAATTTTTCTTTACCATGAGGCTTCAAAATTAGCAAAATTAGGTCATCTAAAAACTATGAGATTGTAATTTCTCATCAGTTATATACAATCCAGTTCAAACATGCAAATTTCACAAATTGTTGCTGGGGCGAAGATATTTGGACAAAATGCTAAAGAGCAGTTAAAAAAGTCAAAACACAGTCAAGATATGACCAAAGTATTTAGCATTGTAGAATTAGCATACACAGAATGAATTATTTTTAATCGTAACTGAAATCACAATTCACTAATACCTGTAAAGAATAAGTATCTATTTATTTCAAATAAGTAATGTATCAAAATTGGTTGAAAAATATGACAAATATTAAATGTTGTATATTTGTTCAGCTCAATGCGATACGGACGGAAGTCGAGATTGCGCGGATGCAAGTGATGAACATTCGTCAGCAGCATCAACAACAGATGGGATTACTTCAACAGCAGCCGTCTCTCTTTCCGAGCAATAACAATTCTGCCGGCGGCAGCATTAATGCGAGCAATTACGATTCAACCATTAACCAGCAGCAACAAATGGGATTACTTCAGCAGCCAGACCTGCGTACCTTTAGGAACAATAACGATTCAAACATTTACCAGCAACAAATGGGATTAATTCAGCAGCCAGACCTGCGTGCCTTTGCGACCAATAACGATTCAACAATTTACCAGCAACAACAGCAACACATGGAATTACTTCAGCAGCTAAACCTGTGCGCCTTTCCAAGCAATAATAATTCAGCCAGCAGCAGCATGAATGTGACGAATAACAATTCAGCCAGCAGCAGCATGAATGTGAGCAATAACAATTCAGGCGGCGGCAGCA